>JAANYP010002864.1:0-600000 GCA_020465985.1 Centrapalus pauciflorus
AAACAGCTTTGCCACTGGCATCAGCATCCAATTTTACATTGGTTGCCATTGGGGTTTTAATAGGAGAACTTTGATCAAATTTGAACTTTTTCAAAAGATCTAAAGTGTACTTTCTTTGATTTATAAGAATTCCAGTTGAGGTTTGTTTAACCTGTAATCCTAAAAAGAAAGTTAGTTCTCCCATCATACTCTTTCATACTTAGATTTCATGAGTAATGAAAAATTCTTGCATAGTTGCTCATTAGTAGAACCAAATATTATGTCATCCACATAGATTTGAACAAGCATAATATCAGACTTCACCTTCTTTATGAACAATGTGGTATCCACTTTACCTCTGGAGTACCCATTGCTCATAAGGAATTCAGTAAGAGTGTCATACCAGGCTCTAGGGGCTTGTTTGAGACCATAGAGAGCTTTGTCTAACTTATAGACAAAACCTGGGTGTTGTTCATTTTCAAAACCTGGAGGCTGCTTGACATATACTTCTTCTTGCAGCTTCCCATTCAAAAATGCACTCTTCACATCCATTTGAAATACCTTTATGCTCTTATGAGCAGCGTAGGCTAGAAGAATTGCTTCTAGCCTGGCCACAGGAGCAAATGTCTCATCATAGTCAATGCCTTCCTCCTGTCTGTAGCCCTGAGCAACCAGTCTTGCCTTATTTCTAATGACATGACCTTGCTCATCCATTTTGTTCCTGAAAACCCATTTTGTGCCAATTATTGTTTTTCCTTTAGGGGCAGGGACCAGCTTCCATACTTTGTTTCTCTCAAACTGATTGAGTTCTTCTTGCATGGCAGTGATCCAATTGGCATCTTTTAGTGCTTCATCCCCCTTCTTTGGCTCCATCAGTGAAACAAAACTAGAGAACATACAAAAGTTCCCTAAGCTGTCCCACCGAGTTTGTATCCCTTTATTGATGTCACCAATTATTTGATCATTGGGGTGACACCTGATCCACTTAGGATCATTTTTCAATGATGACTTACCAGAGTTGTTAACATCTTCAGCAGGTCCTGTTGAACAGCTCTCAAGATTTTCAGACACACTGTTGTCTTGAGCCTGTTCACTTGTTGAACATGCCTGACCACTGTTGAACATATCAGCAGAGGAACTGGGGAAATCAGCATTGATAGGTTCTGGACATGCAGTTGTAATTAAGTCAGTACATTTATTCACACAGGGTGTATTGACATAATCATCATCATGTCCATCATGATTAGCAGGTTCCACACTGGGTGTAGTGGAAGCTTTTGAGTCCTCTTCATTGATTGAATGCATCAGATCATCAAAGTTGAGGTCTCCTGAAACTGATTCAGGAACAGCTTTGGTGGAGGCATCCTTGGACTCTTCAAAGGTGACATTGATAGATTCATCTATCACCTTTCTTTTGTTGTTGTATACTCTGTAGGCTTTGGAGATAGAAGAGTAACCAACAAACTCTCCTTCATCAGCTTTAGGTTCAAATTTTGACAGCTGGTCCCTTTGATTCAGAATGAAACAGGGACATCCAAACACATGGAAATAGCTGACATTTGGCTTTCTCCCTTTGAGCAGCTCATAGGGGGGCTTGTTGAACCTTTTCACCACTAAGGATCTGTTTTGAGTGAAGCAGGCAGTGTTGACAGCTTCAGCCCAAAATGATGAAGGCAAACCTGATGCACACAGCATGGTTCTGGCAGCTTCAATGAGAGTTCGGTTTCTCCTTTCAGCAACTCCATTTTGTTGAGGAGTTCTTACTGCTGAAAAGTTTTGACTGATACCTTTCTCTTCACAGAAGTCTTCAAGAGTACTGTTTCTGAATTCAGTACCATGATCACTTCTAAGCTGCTTTACTTGGGCAGAGTTCAGCATTTCCATCTTTTTAACAAATCCAATAATTTCTCTCGCAGCCTCTCCTTTGCTCTTCAAAAAGATCACCCATGTGTACCTGGAGAACTCATCAACCATTACAAGAGTGTATCTTCTTCCTCCTAGACTTGGGACATTAATAGGTCCAAACAAGTCCATATGGATTAAGAAGAGTGGAGTATCAATAGAGAAATTGTGTTTGGATTTAAAAGATGTTTTTCTCTGCTTGCCTTTCTCACAAGCTGTGCATAATCTATCTTTGGCAAAAGTCATAGAAGGCAAACCTGTCACCAACTCTTTCTTACAGAGTTTTTTGATGTTCTTGAAGTTCAGATGTGACAGTCTTCTGTGCCATAACCAGTTTAGATCAGCATTTGTTCTTGTGAGAAAACAGGTTTCAGTTGTGGGGTCAGCAGAATGCATATCCACAACATATACACCTTTCTTTCGTTGAGCACACAGCACAACTTTGCCTTGGGAATCCAATATGTAACCCAGGTGCTCATCAAAGTTAACCTTGTAGCCAGCATCACACAGTTGGCTTATGCTAACAAGGTTATGTTTTAGCCCAACCACATAGGCTACCCTTTTGAACACTGCAGCACCAGCTTTAAGAGTTCCATATCCCTCAGTGGATCCCTGCACATTGTCACCAAAGGTGACTTTTGGCCCTTTTTCAGGCCTGAGTTCACTCAGCAATTCTTTACAACCTGTCATGTGCCCTGAGCAGCCACTGTCCAAGTACCAAACCTGGGAAGGTTGTTTTTCCTGCAGAGTGATAAGAGAATTATTAGTCATTTTTAGGGGAACTCATCACAGAGATGAGTTCTCCTACTTCATCAACATTTGTTGATGGATTTGGAATGTCCACACTAATATTCCCTATCTGAATGGTATCAGCTTGTATACCATCCTCAGTGACTATGTCATTTCCACCACTGCTTGTAACAGCTGTGAGGGAAACAGCAGAGCCAACAGGCCTCATGTCCTCAGATTCAGGACAGTCCTTGGCCAGATGTGTCTTCTTCCCACACTTATAACATTTTCTCTTTTTGGTGCTTTTGGAAGAAGATCCTTCAGAAACACATTCTGAACTGTTTTTGTTGATTCTTTCAGCAGGTTTAGCAATTTTTGCAGAATCAACAGCTTGTGTGGTAAGTTCATAGGCCACAGCTTTGACTGTCTCTTCTTTCCTCTTTTTGGGAGGACAGATGTCAAAGACAGGAAGCTTGATTGGCCTTTGAGCTTCCACAGGTTTGGGAAACTTATTCCCAGTTGTCTCAGTTTGAGCAATGGCTTTGCCTTTGTCCCTACTGAGTTGTGATTTATGCTGCCTATCAGCATACTCACTGTGTTTGGTTTTGAAAAACTTATTTTCATTTAAAACCAACTTACCACCATGATTTGAAAACTTATTTGAAATCACAGCAGTTTTGTTTTCAACCTGAGACTTACCCTTGTTGAAAACAGGCTGCTTACTTTTTGAAAACTTATTTTCAAAATGTTTAGCATCAAAAGGATTAACATGCTTTCTACCAACAGCTTTGGACTCTGAACCTGTTTTGTCAACAGGCTTAGCATCCACAGCTTTAGTTTGAGCATGTTTTCCTTTCTTCTGCTTGTGTGAGCTAGCAGAGCACTTAGCAGGCTGTTTTGGAGAACAAACTCCAACATCAGCTTTTGAGCTGAGTTCACACAAGCTGTCAGTATTTTGAGGCCTGACAAACCTGTTTGTTGAAATAAGTTTACCATTCACATTTTGGATGAATGTATTTGGAAGTTCACCAAGAGTGGACAAGTCTTCTTTCAAATTACTTATTTCAACAATGGAAGCTGCTGTGTCAAGATCCCCTCCAAGATAGGCTTGGATTTGAGCAGGAATCTGTTGACTGATACAATGGCTGACTTTTTGTGCAGATTGGCACCAAGAGTCAACTATCTTTTGAAGCTTAGCATGCTTTATATCTGTTTCTCTCTTTTCTTCCAGTAAAATGGAGTTGATGTGTTTTAATTCATCAAGCTCAGTTTCCAACTTATGGAAACTGTCCAGTTTACTGGATTTAGTTTTAAGATCAGCTTTAAGCTTAGAGATTTCAGATAATAAAGCATCATGCTTCTCAACAGCAGCTTTCAGATCAACAAGCATATATTCAAACATTTTAACTTTTTCTTCAGAACTGTAAGCCATAAAATTTTGTACCTTATACATCATTGTAGGATTCCAGTTCTCCAAGCTGCTGAAGGCTTCAGCTTCAGCCATGTCTTGTTTGAAACTGCTTGTTGATGGAACATCAGAGTTGGCCATCAGACACTGATTATCTTCTTCATCAGATGATGAATCAGATTCCTCCCAGTCACATGTCTCAGCCATGAGTCCCTTCTGACGATTGGAAGACACAGAGTTTTCCAATTTCCTCAGCTTAGCCATGGCCATAAGGTACTTAACCCTATAGCCATCATCCCTGTTAGTCTTGATAGGTTTGGATGACTGACCAACAGCTTTTGACACACAGTCAGCAGCTATATGGCCAGTTTTGCCACACTTGAAGCACTCAGCCTTGGATTTGTCAAATGCTTTCTTTTTGCCAGCACTTGCACCTCCTTGTAGCATACTTCTTCCAAATCTTCTCTTGCTGAACTTTTTGACAAGCATAGCTATCATTTGCTCATCATCTTGTTCAGTAAGATCTGCAGCCTCTTCTTCTTCAGACACCTCCTCCTTATCATCATCCTGTTGATCAGGTTGAGTGAACACATCACTCACCTGATTAACAGACTGTCTCACATTAGCCACAAAGGCAGTACCTCTTCTGGACATTTCCAAGGCATTCCTCTTTTGCTGCCTTGATTGTTCATCATTCAGTAAGGATCCATACAGATTGACCAGATCCATACTTCTGATAGTACCTGAGTTTCTTAGGATGGTTGAGAAATAGTTCCACTCCTCAGGTAAAATGTCCAGAAACTTGTTCACCAAAGTAAGACTGTCCTTGGTGATCCCAACAGCTTTGAGATCATTCACCAGAGCAGTGAACCTGGTGTAGGTTTCTGTGAGAGACTCCTTTGGTTTGGCAAAGAAGAGTTCATACTGTCTAACAAGATTGTTAATCCTGTTGTCCAGTGTGATTGTGGGTCCATCATAGACGGTACACAGAGTATCCCACATCTCCTTTGCAGTCTTCATCTTCTCAACCTGCTTGAACACATCATCAGGAAGAGAAATGACCAGGTTGTTTCTGGCCTTTGCATCCAGAGCTACCATTCTCTTGTCTTCATCAGACCATTGAGCTTTTGCTTTCTCAAAGGTCCTGATTTCAGGAGCAGCTCCTTCAACCGCTGGAGTTATTGTAGTAACAGAGGTTGGCACATAGGGACCCTCCATCACTATCTCTGGCAGTTGTACATCCAGATTCTCTAAATAGAGCATCATTCTGCACTTCCAACCAGAGAAGTTTTGATGATTAAATTTTGGAGGCTTGCCCATAGAGCCATTGTCATAGTAAGAAGAGTTTGCAGCACTGTTGTCCATGGAAACTTGGGATTATGAGAGATCTAGAATGACACACACTCTAAACTGCTCTGATACCAGTTGTAGGTCCCGAAAGGTTCCCAAAGTATATAGTAATAAACTGTAGAGGGGGGGTGAATACAGTATTTAAAATCTACACCCTCTTTTTCTCAATGTTTGTATGTATTATCAACAAATGTTAATTACAAACAAGCTTGACTGCGGAATTGTTCAAGCTGAGATGACAGAATACAACAGTATGGTTTCTAGTCTAAGACACACTCAAACTAGATTACAATGAACACACTCACTAAGATGCACTCACTGTATTTTACAAGACTTTAAGGAACAGCTTTGGTAAACAGCTTAGACACACAGAAGCTTGTTTACAGAAGATTTGCATGCATGAATATCACACTTGCACGTTCACTCTTGGTTTAAGCACTTAGCTTTCTTCACATTCTTTCTGACCTTAGAAGCTTCCTTTTATACTCACTAAGAGGATCTAAGAGAAACATCTTCATTGGGCAGAATGAAAAAGGAGAAGTCTTGTTTGAAAAGACAATATAACTTTTCTGCACTTTTCTGAAAAGCAGACTTGCCTTCTCTTGTGCAGAACTTTTGTCTTTTTACTTTCTACTGTTGCATTGCCTTTAACCATTTTAGGAATGTCAACTTTGCGTCTTTCTTCCTTGTAAAGGCCTATTTTGATATAAGAAAAAGGTCTGTCACCCTTTTTCAAATATCCGTTTGTCTTCATGTAACAGAACAGCTTGGGCAGGCTGAGCGGTTCTGCTTTCCACTTTGTCTTCAACTGTGTAAACTGATCTGGTAGTTAAAAACAATACATGATGACTTGGAAACAAATTCCATAAAGTGTTTAGCCTGTTCACAAAGAACAGGTTCTGTTCACAAAGAACAGAACACTTTAAAAATGCCCAAGCTGCTCAACAGTGTAGAGCAGCGTAGACAGTTTATGTCCAGCCTGATCAGCAGACTGATCAGCTTGGACAAACTGTCTTGGTTGCAACACATGCAACGTATAGAACAGCTTTAGACTGATATTGCAAATCATTTTCAGGTTTCAATAAGGCATATAACAGGCCTTAAATTCAACCTTCAAATGTATCAACAGGTTTGATTATAAAATCTCCCCCTCAGATGTAGAGCAGGTTTGACTGAGGCCTTTTTGTGCCTAACAGTTATCACATTTATCCACACACCTATATTTGTGTTAGGTTAGTCTAATTTACGTGTTAAGTTCACCTTACATTCCACGCATCATGACATCTAAAGTGTTGATTTACCTCGTAGAATTTTTTTTTTTTGTCACCAGCTCTTCTCATCATACTTTGTTTTGTAGCATTTTATGTGTTATCATACTTGTTTGGTTATTAGAGTTTTTAGTCTTGTTTATGTTGTCTTTAAGCATAATTGACTTACCGATTACTCTATCCATTGTACTCACCTTAATTGGTACTCTTAATACCCACAACTTACTCTTATATAATTCAATATACCATATCCACTTTGGATTATATTACGTTGTCATCTTTCCAAAGTCTGTTTATTCGCATGTTAACACCCGAGTTAAGGTTAGATGACTCACATATCTGATAATTATTATTATTTAAAACTCGTGATTCTCAATTTACATTTATTATTATTATAATGATTCTTTTTGTTCACTATTTACATGATCTACGATCGTTATTTTCTTCATCGTTGGGTTATCGTAGTGTAATAATTACAGTTCATTATCATTTAGTTTTTTTTTTCTATTTTTTTATTATTTCCTCTGTCACCACATTTGTTTCATATCAATTCCTCTTTATGTTAGGTTTTACAGTATTGTTACTTTTCTTGTTATGTTAACCTCATATATCATAAGTTTTGCCACCCAACTTTCTCGTCTTGATTCTCAGCACACCCTTTACGGTTCCCAAAGACATATATCATTTTTGTGAGTTTGTCAGATTTTCTTACTTACGCACCATACAGATATCATGAAGAGATGTTAACATCACCCAAGAGCTATCATATAAAAACAGAGACTCTCGCCTATAGGCGTAGAAATGGAAAACACATACAAAATACATTAAACAAATCACTCGAATCGCATCAGATGCGTAAAACGTCAAAATAAACACAAACAGAAACAATTTGCACATGGATAGATCCTGACACAAAAGCACCATCATCACTATCTGTTGTGTCACACACAGTAACACCGATAGCACAATAATGTGCGGTCATGAGCTCATGACAGAGAATCGAATGAGTAAAGAATGAACACACTGACAGTAACAAAACATAAGAAACCACGATATAACAGAACTCGAATCACAAAAATAAGCGGATCTGATATCATGTATGTGTGCTACTAATAAGGATCTGACAATTTTCGACACTCACCAATGTTCTTCCATATCAACTCCGAAAACATATTTTATTATAGCAATTTTTTTTATTATTACATGTGTGTTAGTTATATATTCATCTTGATTGTTGATTCATGTAAATGGTAGTCAAGCTTCTCTGTAGTGTTTCTTTAGATTTAGTTAGTCTAAATAAATCATCTAGCAAAGTTACTCAATTTAAAAGCGGGTATTATGATTTATTTTTAGAAAGTATTGACACAAAACCTACAACCAGTTTGTGTTTCCATTTTCTTTAAGGTTGAACAGATACATTGCTCTCAGTAAGATGATATTTGACGCCCCACGAACATATTTTTACTTTCTCAATAACCATGATTTTATATTAATAATATTAAGTTTTCAATTAATTTATCAATATTTGTATACTTATCATTCTCGATTCAAGTTGTTGTTATTTCATTCGGTAGTTATTACAGATATATTTATAGTTATAAACACACACACACACACACACACACACACACACACACACATATATATATATATATATATATATATATATATATATATATATATATATATATATATATATATATCCTATTCCACCCTACCCAAAATCCAATGAGTTCCTACAAGGTATTATCCCGTATAGATCATAACTTATTCTTAACAGTGGTCACACAATCCTACGGTTTAAGACTAAGCACCTAATGGTACCTAATTCACTTAAACCTGTCTCTGATACCATATTGAAAGGACCGAATAATTTTGAACTAAATTCCACCAATCACAAGCAATATACCTCAAAAATACGGGATAATTTAAAATTTTCTAAGCTCATACATCGGTAAATATGATCAACCTTGTAAGGTAATAAATTACATCAACCAGAGTTCGCTAAATAAGTTTAAACTACATGCCAAGTCACCTAGGGTTCTACCCGACCTTCAAAAGCCAATACAAAACAACAATGTCTCGGTCAACAAAATCAACGGCCTCAAACTGGAGCCTCTTATCTACTCCACCTGAAATAATAAGTCCCCACAACCGGGGTAAGCCGTCGCCCAGAGAGTTACAAGATTTAAAAGCATAAAAGTACATATGTAAATATGCATGAATAGAAATGAAGTATGAGTTCAATAATTTCCTACGCGCCCCTCATCCGAGCTGACGCCGCACCCCTCATCCGAGCTGGTGCTGATTAAACCGTTCACGCCCCTCATCCGAGCTGGCGCTGCACCCCTCATCCTGGTTTAACAAAAAACTTAGGGCTAACCGACCCGGCCTACACACAGTAGCGTCGGCGCCCGAATCCACGTCGTATAGTACAAGTATGCATACAGGGAATTCACGCTTACACATAGGCATAGATTTCTAACAGATGGGTAGGATAAATATATCATGTAATCAACAAAATCATGAAAATGATAGTAACATGGTAGGGTGATACAAATGAAATGAATAAACAAATATGCATAAACACATATAACTAATCATGCAGATAAATCTGTTACTCACCATGTCGCCAAAAGGGCTTCTCAAAGCACGATCTGATAAGTTTCGACCAAATGTACAACCTGAGACACCCCCCGTCTGACTACCGACCTGATAATAAAAGCATATTAATGACCAATACTCCTATTTATCTAACCCTCTTCTTTCGTTAATTGTTAAATTTAAAGTCCGGAGACCAGATAGTTAATGTTTAATTATGTGGTAAAACTATTACAATTGACTGAACTTGAATTTTATATTATTTAGCTAATATTAATAATTATAGGTCTCGAACCTACTGTGGCTAAAGTGATAAAATTAATTATAAAAAAAAAACATTATCATCATCATCAGTATTATTATTATTATTATTATTATTATTATTATTATTATTATTATTATTATTATTATTATTATTATTATTATTATAATAAAGTATTTCTCCTTATAATTTCATTTTAAAATTTAAGAATCAATAACCTGGTTATTAATTAAATTAATAACTTAAATTTATGGACTAATTGTTTAATCTCTTAATATAATTTGCAATTCACCTTATTTCATTTAATAAATAACTTAAACATACTTATCTTGGTATTAAAATAATTGTCCTAATAATAAAACTCATTTGCTTTCTAAATAATCTCAACAAACCTAATTAAAATCATTTTACACAAAACTCAAAATTTCACCATTGAAACTGAAACTTTAGATCAAGTGATTGAACCTTGTTGTAAACTCACTTTTAGCTTTGTTTTCATGATTATTTAACATGCTTACGGTCATGTTTACAAACCCAATTAAAATTCCTCAAACACCATTAATGATGTTTTATGCTTCAAGTGGAGAAGATGACAAAGGAAGTGGATACTAGATTCATTTTCTGATTGGTAAATAATTAAAACCATCATTTGATAACTACTTTGATTATGGAAACTTATAAACGAAAATGAATATAAATAATACCTCAAGAACAACAAAGAAGAGAGGTGATGAAGATGATGACTTTTCTTCTTATTCTAGAGCTCCAATACTCCAGGAGATTTCTTGATAAAATAAATATAGATTTTATTTTCTTCTATTCATTTTTTTTTAAGAAATAAAAGAGCAACGTGTGAGTGAATGATTAATAGAACCAAAATAGAATGGAAACAAACAAAAGGAAGGAGAGGACAATTAGTGACAGCCCCATTTGATGTAATCTCTTTTCTCACCAAAAGTCAAACTTTAGGTATAATACCTAATACCCTATAAAATGCAAATTAGATTATCTACTTTACAATTTCGGTTTTCAACGTATATTTAGCTCAGTTTTAATATAAATTTAATTACTTTTTTTTTTCATCATTATTATAGTCTTTTTTTTTTAAATAGAATTTTATTTTTATTATTATTATCATTTTGATGTAATAATAGATGAATTCCTAGTTTTAAAAAAAGAATTTATGTTTAAGCAGTCATTTTCTCATCGATCTTTAACTTTTATTTTTCTCATTTTAAATACTATAAATGACTAACTATTAAAATTTCGGATGTTACATTATATTCCAAGAAAATAATTTTTGATAAAGAAAATGATACCAAATAGTTGTATTTATTTGAGTTTATATGATCTAATTTTTGTGTATATTTATGTAGTGTACTTACAAATGTGTTTTAATTAGGTAATTAGATGAACTTATAACCGGTAACAACAAGTCACCCAACTCTCTAATTGAAACGTTTTTAAAAGTTTGACTACCAAATGTGTATAATAAAAACACATTACATAAATGTGCAAAAAAAAAAAGTTTCACTAAGCATTCTAACCTGTTGCAACGATTATCGGGTCACACAATTAACCAATTGAAACATTTTTAAAAGTATATTAAATGTGCAAAAATAAAAAAATATCCAACATAATTATATACAAATTCATAGTTGGTACATAATAAAGGCATAGTACTATCTTCTAGACCAGATATATGATAGATACACAAATGAGTGGCTATAAACAACCACCATAAGATTGCGTGACATCAAATTTGAAAACACACTCACTCACACTCACACTCCAAAACAAACACATGGATTATCAAACCATTTTTTCTGTCATTTTCTTCTTTTTTGCATTCACATGTGCCTTCACCATCTCTAGACACCGTAACTCGCGATTGCCGCCCGGACCTTGTCCTTTTCCGGTCATTGGAAACCTCTTGAAACTCGGCGACAAACCACACCGCTCTCTTGCGAAACTCGCTAAACGTTATGGTCCGTTAATGTTGCTTAAGCTCGGGAGCAAAACAACCATAGTCATTTCATCACCCAGTGTCGCCAAAGAATTCCTCCATACACACGACATATCGATCTCTAGCAGATCCGTTCCCGATGTCGCTAAAGTTGCAGACCACCGTAAATATTCCATTGTGTGGTTACCGGCGGGAGATCAATGGCGAAAACTACGAAGAATAACAAGAGAATATTTGTTTTCCATGCAACGTTTAGATGCTAGTGAAGTTTTACGCAGAGAGAAGGTACAAGCTAGCCGTTTACTAACTACTTAAGCTTTTGATTGAGGTTTGTATATACATATAATAAATACGTATTAGGATGTGTATATAATCTTAGATATATTTAAAATAATTTTTAAAGTAAATGATCAATCTTGTGAAAAAAAAATATAATTTAAAAAATAAAAATTTTAGAATTTTTCACAAAATTTGTTTATTTTTGAAATATAAGTCATCATAGATGGTTAAAAGATGTGTTTATTATGGAAAAACCAACATGTTTTCATGTTTTCTGCGTTTTCGTCCTTTCACGTTATTTTTTTCCATAAAAAACCTGAAGTTTTTTTTTAATTTGTCAGTGAAATTTTAACATTAGAACTCGGTTATAATTTGTGAACCGGGTTTTTAAAAACTAAAAAACCGGGTTCTAATGTCTAAATTTCACTAAACAAAAAAAGAAAAAATTAACTTGAAAAAAATAACATGAATAGACGTAAACGTAAAAAACATAAAAACATGTTGGTTTTTTTATGATAAACCCTTAAAAGATTTTCAAAGTAACAATTTTTATGTTAGAAATTACGTTTACTTTATTAAAATCTACTAGAATACAAAGAATAAGTACAATTATAAATAAAATAAAAATAAAGTTATAACTATCAAACGAAGATAAAAAGATATAATTTATAAATAAAAAGCAAAAGAAAAATATGCAATTGTGTGTGTGTGTGTGTGTGTGTGTATATATATATATATATATATATATATATATATATATATATATATATATATATATATATATATATATATAGAATTGGGTTCAAATGAGTACCACTAGTTTTGCGGAGTACCGGAGGTACCTCGCTTAAAACCATTTTTTTTGAAATTTTTTTTCATAATCATGTTTAAATTAATAATATAAGACTACTTGCAAAAAATCACACCTAAACACACACTATAACTATGTGAAACGTGCAAGTTCACATGAACTGCACTGTTGTGAATGTATATTCACAGCTAAGCATGTTCACATGAATTTTTTCACGTTCACATGACTTTTAAGACGCTAGAAAGTGTGAATGTGTGTAATTCTTTTACGAATAGGCTTATATTATTTGTATCTAAATTAATATGAAAAAAAATTAAAAAAAAAACTTTTTTTCGGAGCATGTTCACATCTAAAACCCGTGTGTTCACAGGTACTCACGGTACTCTGCATTTTTTAGGTACTCACACGAACCATATTCTATATATATATATATATATATATATATATATATATATATATATATATATATATATATATATATATATATATATATATATATATATATATATATATATATATATATATATATTAAGGAATTGAAAGAGAGAGCACAAGTTGTATTCAAAACAAAATAAATGGTTGCAAGTAAAAACTCAAAAATATGATCTATACCATTAAATGATCATTCTTTAAATTAGGGGTGAGCTTGTTACCCGGACTGGACCCACTACAAAAAAAAGGCCTTTAGCGACACAGACATTTTTAGCGACATAAGTGATGTGGAAGAACCGAATACCGAACTAATTAATTTTGTATGGTACCGAATAGGGATAAATATGGTACCGAAAACCGATTTTTAACTAATTCAAAACCCGAGTACCGAACCGCATATATTAATTCGGTATCGGTCGGTACCGGTCCCGATTCGGAAAATCGGCTCCGTCGCTCACCCCTCCTTTAAATTGGTATTTGTCATTTTTCAATTTTTCATGTCATTACTACGGTCTAATTTAAATTTATATCAAATCAAATTCAGTCTACTAAAATTTAACATAATAAATTAATAATAAATTAACCAAATATATATAAACTCTAATTATTTTACATCATTTATAATTATTATTTTTAATAAATCATATATATCTATAAATCAACCCAAGTATATGGGTGTTAACCTAGTATACGCATACGATTAATTATAGGGATAAGTTGTCTTGGCACGAGGCTCTAACTTAGACCGCCGAGCTAGTGTATTTGTATCTTTCTAATTTAAATTGACATTTAAAAACATTAATATTAATTAATAAGCTTTAAAATTTAATTATTGATAGACTTAAAAAGTAATTTTATTTTTATGTAAGTTATATATGTTACTTTTAAAACCTGTGTCATGTTTGATTTGGAGTCTACTCTTTAAAATTATCTTAAAAGTATGTTAATCTTTAATACCTTTTATTTATAAATATGTTAGTTTATACTAAACCATGTATTACGTGAATATTTTTAATAAAATTTATGTACATTATAAAATAAAAATTAGAACATACAAATATTAATTATTATAATTATTATTTTTCTAACGTTATAAATAGATATGAATAGTAACAATTTTTTAGCATTCTTTTAAACCTTTTATTTAGAAATTTATATATTTTAATTGATATAAAATTGATATCTTAGTTTATATATGATGTAATATTTATATATTTTATTAAAAAAAATAAAATCTTGTGAAGCTGATTAAAAAATATTTTTTTTACATAATGTGTATTTATTTTTAATATATTTATAAATTTATAAAATATTGTTGAATTAGATATAGATTAGTATAGATATAATATGATTTAGATATAATAAATTGTATTTATCATTTATTTTATTTTAAAATATAATAAGTTATATTTGTCATTTGTGGTTAAACGTGGAGTTGACATGTGACATTTAGATTAAAATTAATATATTGTTTATCGTTTATTTGTTTTAAATATAATAAGTTGTATTTATCTTTTGTGGTCAAACGTGGATGTAACATGTGAAGTTTAAATATTTTTTTTATTATATATAATAATAAATATATGTAACACCCTCAAACTAACCTCAAATGTCACGTAAATAACACATCATCTGTGACATAATATAATAATCCCTACACTATTCCCAAAGCACATACGAGAAAACCTGATAACTTTAAAACATTAATTATACAATAAATAGTCACGGATATCCATGAATACATCACAACTATCCTAAGTGTATATATATATATACAACAGTCCACGAAATATAACTACCTCTACACGGGGTAGCTAACAACTCCTCAAGTAGATATAACAGCAAACCTACTTCGGTCCAGCAGGCCTACTAACGCTCCGATCACCTGAGATACACACGACAACACACACAGGTCAGCTAAAGCTGGTGAGAATGCAATGGCTAGTGTACGATTATGAAACTCAATAAGATAAATAAACTCGATGATAAAACGTTCAGCGTTCTCTACTGAACAAGTATATGAGATCCCACAAAGTAGCTCAGATAGACACTCATCTCGTGTAGACGAATCCACGTACCCAAATCCCTAAACCGCACAAAGCAGTCGTCAGGACTCAAAGGGAATCGGGAGCGACTCAACCCCTGCCCAGCCGTACGGTTTAGTATCTCGATAGCTCAAGTGTCTCAAATCTCATATCATAAAACAAAGTTCACAATAGCCCAGTAATACATGCATGATGGTATCTCAATAAAAAGCTCGTAATAAAACTCATAATAATCTTGTAAAAAGCTAAGTAAAAGATCATGCAAGTATAAATAAATAATCGTACGAGTATCTCAAGAAAAACATGCAAACTCACCTGCCCAGCTAGCTATACTATTCGGTCTCGGTTCGTCGCCCTTTCCCGACCCTATCAGCCCGAAACCCTGAAATCACAACATATAACTCAACATCACAGTCTCAACCCAATGACTCTATACGCAATTCCCAACAACTCACGCAACCCCAAAGACCCGAACACACGACTCACATGACCCAAAAACCCAACCCGAAACCTCGCCGCATCGCGGCTGCACCGACCATCACGGTCGCGGTCGCGCTGACCATCTCGATCGCGGTCGCGCTCACACGAACCGCCTGCGATCACTCAAGAACATCGCGCCCCGCGATCAGGGGATCGCGGCCGCGCTCACGGTCGAACAGCAGCAGGTCTGCTCTGTTCTTGCACAGCCAGGGGATTAATCCCCAATCATCATTTCAACTCGATTTTAGCCACAATTATATACTCGAATTTACTTGATAACACATACAAACTTAATTCATCCAATATACATTAATCAACAACATTCAATCTACGAATTTAAGCCCATATTTACCTCAATATTCAAGGAAGATGATTATGAAGGAATTTGGAAGCTTTAATCCAATTTAGATCTTCAATTAAAGATGTTGTTCACTGCTGGAGCTTCAAAACACACACACAACACACTTTAATCTGAGTCTTAGATATGGAAGAATGAAAGCAAACACCCAAAGAGCTCCCTTTTTATACGTTTTGGACTAAAACTCGGTCCGGCACCCAATATCCGATCCCAACCTCAAAAATACAAATTTATATCACTGGGTCCCAAATTAAAATCATTAACCAATGAAATAATTCCACGTAACTATCCTAAAAGTGGGATGTTACAAGTCCTCCCTCCTTATGAAGATTCTGTCCTCAGAACCTAGCTCGAAGCAAAGAGGTGAGGATAATGGCTACGCATCTCTGACTCTGGCTCCCATGTGGCGCTGGTACCCTTATGGTGCTTCCACTGCACCAATACTAACGCCACCTCTTTATTACGTAGCTTCTTCACCTTTCAATCTGACACTGCTTCCGGCTGCTCAGAATACTGAAGTCTATCATCGACCTCAATCTCTGACAAATGCACTCGCTGATCATCACGGGCTAAGCACTTACGGAGATGGCTAACATGAAACGCATTATGAACTCCCGATAGCTCTGAAGGCAAATTCAAACGATAAGCCTGATCCTCGATCCTCTCGACAATCTCAAACGGCCCAATATAGCGCGGGCCCAGCTTACCCCGTCTTCGAAACCGGAAAATCCTGTTCCAGGGTGAGACTTTCAGCATCACGGAGTCTCCGACCTGAAACTATAACTAGGACATCCGACGATCCGCGTAACTCTTCTGGCGACTCTTAGCTGTCCTAATCCGTTGTTGAATCATAGCGACCTTGTCGCTAATCTCCTGAAGAACCTCTGGCCCGCTGATAGGATGCTCCCCAACCTCTCCCCAACACACTGGACTCAAACACTTACGCCCATAAAGAGCATCGAATGGAGGCATACCGATAGACGCGTGGTAGCTATTATTATACGCAAACTCGACAAGCGGTAAATGAAGATCCCAGCTACCCTCGAAATTGATAACACAAGCTCGCAGCATATCCTCCAATGTCTGATTAGTCCGCTCTGTCTGACCCCCTGTCTGCGGATGATAGGTTGTACTCAGCTGAACTCGGGTGCCCAACTCTCTCTGAAAGCTCTGCCAGAATCGCGACATAAATCGGCTATCTCGGTCAGACGTGATAGATCTCGGAACTCCATGTCTCGCGACGATCTCACCGATGTAGAGGCGCGCTAACTGATCCATCGAAATGGTCCCACGAACGACCAAGAAGTGGGCGCTCTTCGTAAGCCGATCTACAATAACCCAGATCATATCATTCCCATGAACAGTCCGCGGGAATCTCACTATGAAGTCCATGGTGATGTCATATCATTTCCACTCTGGAATCTCTAACGGCTGAAGCCTACCATGAGGCTTCTGATGCTCACTCTTCACTCTCAAACACGTCATACACGCCTCTACATACTTCCCAACATCCCTCTTCATCCCTGGCCGCCAGGAATGAACTCGCAGATCTCGGTACATCTTCGTGTTGCCCGGATGGATCGACAATCTAGACTTATGGGAATCATCTAGAATTAGCTGTCTTAAACTGCCTACTCTGGGGACCCACACTCTACCTCGAAGGGTCATCAATTCTCTGTCATCTCAACTTAACAACTCTAGCTGACCAGCTAATATCTCTCTCTGCACATTCTCGCCTCTCAGACCCTCCTCTTGAGCTAATCGCAGACTATCAATCAAGGTTGACGTGACCTCTAATCGAGAAGCTCTGGATGTAACCGTCTGCTCATAAGATCTCCTACTCAAAGCGTCCGCTACCACGTTTGCTTTCCCCGGGTGGTACTGAATGTCACAATCATAATCCTTCAGGAGCTCCATATTGCGCCTCTGTCTCATGTTCAGCTCCTTCTGACTGAACAGATATCGTAAACTCTTATGGTCAGTATACACTGTAAAGCGCGTCACATACTATTAATGACACCATATCTTCAAAGCAAAGACTATGGCGTCCAACTCTAAATCATGAACTGGCCGGCTCAACTCGTAACTCCGAAGCTGTCTCGAGGCATAAGCAATCATCTTGCCTCTCTGCATCAGTACACACCCTAACCCGGTAAAAGAGGCATCACAATTGACAGCAAAATCCTCAGAACCCTCCAGCAACGCTAAAATCAGAGCTCTACATAACCGATCCTTAAACTCTAGGAAGGCACTCTCCTGCTCCTCGGTCCACACAAACGGCACCGACTGTCGCGTCAACATCGTCAAAGGTACTACGATCCGCGAAAAATTCTCGATAAACCGCTGATAATACCCGGCCAAACCCAAGAAGCTGTGAACCTGGGACACAGATGTGGGCTGGCCCCAACTCATAATAGCCTCAATCTTCGCGGGATCTACCTTAACGCCCTCGCTCGTCACCACGTGCCCTAAGAACTGCACCTCTCGAAGCCAAAACTCGCACTTTGAAAACTTGGCATATAGTCTCTCTCTCTCTGCAAGGTACTCAAAACCTCCCTCAAATGCTGGTCGTGCTCCTCTCTACTCCTTGAGTAGATCAAAATATCGTCAATAAACACTATCACGAATCGATCAAGCATCGGCCTGTAGACCCTATTCATCAGGTCCATAAACGCTGTTGGGGCGTTAGTCAGCCCGAACGACATGACTAAAAACTCATAATGACCATATCTGGTCTTGAACGCAGTCTTAGGCACACCTCGTCTCTGACCCGCAACTGATGATACCCGGAACGCAAGTCGATCTTCGAGAAATAGCTCGCCCCCTGAAGCTGATCAAAGAGATCATCAATCCTCGGCAAGGGATAACGGTTTTTCACCGTTACCCTATTAAGCTCTCTATAATCTATACACATGCGTATCGTCTCTTCCTTCTTCTTCACAAATAGCACAGGGGCTCCCCACGGAGAAGAACTTGGGCGAATGAACCTACGATCCAACAGATTCTGTAGCTGCGTCATCATCTCGGTAGGAGCTAACCGATACGGCGTACGCGCAATAGGAACGACCCCGGGAACTAGGTTGATCCTGAACTCAACCTGCCGTTCAGGCGGCAGACTCGGCAACTCATCTGGAAACACGTCAGGAAAATCTGTAACTACGTTCACATCACTAACCTCCCTCTTCTCTTTCTTCACATCCACCACATAAGCTAAATAGGTGGCACATCCCTTCGCCACATATCTCTGCGCCTGCGCCATCGACACTAAACTCATCTCTCCTCTGCGCCTCTCGCCATACAGAATCGCTGACTCAGACTCAGAAACGGGAATACGAATCATGTTCTTGGAGCAGAAGATATCCGCCTGGTGCTCTGTCAGCCAATCCATGCCTACAATGCATCGAAACTGCTAATCTCCATAGGCATCAAGTCTATGGAAAATCGGTGACCGTATATCTCTAACGCACAATCTCTATAAATACAGCTCACTAATACAATACTACCATCAACACGCTCAACAATAACAGGCACAGGTAACTCATATGAAGGCATAGGAAAATAATCATAGAAGGAGGCAGATACATATGAACGATCAGATCCCGAATCAAACAAGATAAAGGCACGTAGTCCATTAAGGATGAACGTACCAGATACAACATCAACATCAGGTGACTCACGCGCCTCCTCAGTAGTAGCCTGAAAGACCCTGCTACGAGCCCTCGGTGCTCCCCCGCCCCGAGGTGCTGACGATGACCTCGACGGCCCAGCTCCACTCAAACTCGCTCCGGGAAACCATGCACCAGGATTTGGGCAATCCCGAGACATATGATCTGACTTCCCACATCGGAAGCACAGGGACTCCTGAGAAGTACATACCGCTACAGTGTGACCAAACTGGCCACACCGAAAACAACGAAGATGCTCCGAGGCACACGGCCCTGCAAGGCGGTGATGGCATACTGGCAATCCCTCTCTACCGATGTTGAACTCTCAACTCGGCTCCCAAAATCCCTAGATCCCCTCCCAACACTCCCTAGGCTCTGACTCTGCCTCTGACTCTGCTGTCGCTGTCCTTGCTGTCTTTGACCACCCCGACTCTGTCCCTGACTCTGACCAGCCCCCGATTGTCTATCATCCCGACCATAATCCTGCCGGGCCCCTGAACCCTGTCCCTTCTGCTCCGAATAACCAACCTGGCGACTCTCTCTATAAAATCTCGAGGTCCCTGAACTCTGCCCCTGACTCGGCTGCTCAATACGCTGTCTCTGGGAGCCGACTACTCCCGCTGTCTCCCAACCTCTCTCTCCCTACGCATGGCGTACTCCATCGTTGATGAGAAGGTGGGGTCACGCAACATCCACACAAACTCCGGGATATCTGGCCTCAACCCCTCGATGAACATATTGACCTTTCGGTCCTCGGTTGCCACCTGATGCGGCGCAAACTGTGCTCTATCATTAAACATATTAATATTCTCCTGAACAGATCTGGATCCCTGCTGCAGATGGATAAACTCCCGCGCTAACTCTCTCCTCGTATCCTGCGGACAGTACTGCAGCTCAAACTCCGTCTTGAACGCCTCCCAAGACATCAAGTAGGCCTCGTCAAGTCACTGAGCACTAACAACTGAACTCCACCATCGCAATGCTCCTCCCTTCAGAAGGTAGGAGGCGTAACTCACTCTATCAGCTCGATTCACATGCGCCATACGGAAAGCAGCCTCAACCTCTCTCAACCAATCAAGTGCCTTCGAGGCACTGAAGAATTCTGAAGGACGACCCATCATAAAGTCCTTAAAGGACCCTCGCGACGGCTGGCTAGACGAAGCATCAGCCCCTGAACTCTGGCCTCCCTCAAGCGAAGGCATCGCACCACGACCTCTACCCGCACCCTGAACGGGAAAACGCTCGTCTAAATATAATAAGTTGTATTTATCTTTTGTGGTCAAACGTGGATGTAACATGTGAAGTTAAGTATTTTTTTTATTATATATAATAATAAATATATGTAACACCCTCAAACTAACCTCAAATGCCACGTAAATAACACATCATTCGTGACATAATATAATAATACCTACACTATTCTCAAAGCACATGCGAGAAAACCTGATAACTTTAAAACATTAATTATACAATAAACAGTCACGGATATCCATGAATACATCACAACTATCCGAAGTGTATATATACAACAGTCCACGAAATATAACTACCTCTACACGGGGTAGCTAACAACTCCTCAAGTAGATATAAATGCAAACCTACTTCGGTTCAGCAGGCCTACTAACGCTCTGATCACCTGAGATACACACGACAACACACACAGGTCAGCTAAAGCTGGTGAAAATGCAAGGGTTCTAAACCGATAACCGACCCCGTTATCAATATTTCATCATTAATATCAATATTCTCATTCAATTCTGTGGTCTTATAATTATTAATAATTCGCTAGAACTATAACCCGGTGACATGTATACTCGACCCCGACACATGTTCATTCCACTAATCGCGATACCATTGCCCCAACGCAATATTGATAATTTAATCAACCAATAAATTAAATCTACGTAATATATCTCAAAGACGGAGTATTACAATTTTTAACAACACAAAAAGTTATGAATAATTGTGGTTTGTAGTTTTTCTGCTTGAAAAATATTGCAACCAATTTTTATTTTTAGTTTTTTATATAAAAAAAAACTACAACACATTTAGATCGAAAAAACTAAAAAAACCAATATAGTTCATATTCTTTTGTTGGGAAAAAGTAAAAATAGAATGATTCATATTTTTTCTTTTGGAAAAAGTGAAATTGAAATGATTCGTAGTATTTTTTCGATCATATTATATGTAATTGTGAATAAATAATCAAATATTATCTAATCCTAAATAAATATCAGAATATATATTAAAATTTTATAAGGTTATAAAAAAATAAAAATTGTAAATAAATAAATTTAATGAAATTAAAAAAATAGTCACTAAATATAGTAGTAATGTAATTAAATAAATTGAAACATAATTTTGAGTTTATTTTGGTGTTTATAAAATCTTAGAAAAACTTAAAAAATAAAAAAATGTTTGGTTTAATTTGATATGTAACTGTTATTGATAATAATATGAAAAGTTGTTACTATTTTTGATAACTGAAAAGTTGTTGGTGACCTGCTAAACAAGTTTGCAGGTCACTCATTACTATTATTGATAGAAAAATAAAAAGTTATTACTATAAATGATAAAAAATAAATAATGTTACTATTAATGATAAAAATGTCAAAACTTGTTACTATTTTTGGTTATTTGCCCCTTTAAATATTAATTAACTATTAGTTTGATTACTTAACGATACCATCCGTTACAAAAAGGTACAAATTACTATACATGAAAAATCCCTTTTATCAAGGGAAATTTCTTTCAGTGATTCCTCGAAAAGTGGTTTTGTTGATGGATTATCAATAAATGTGATTGGTAAATTTTAGAATGTGTTAAGCATTACTAACAAAACTGATAGCTTAACATCAAAGAATAGCTTAACATCAAAGAATACCATAGGTGTCCTCACCCTCAAGGTGTCTAACAATGGTGCTAACAACTAACCACTAACATCTGCTGTTAAAAAAAAACATCAAAGAATACGGATGGTCCACTTTATCCATGATTTACTGACAAATTATTACCAATGGATCCCCCTATAATCCTTGTGGAAATATAGAAACCGAGTTATGTTGGTAATTCGTCGGTAATTACCGAGATATAGGTGAAAGTAAGATACATAATACGTTTACTTTATTACTTTGATTATAATTTTAGGTACAAGAACTTCTTGATCATGTTAATTGGTGTTGTATCAATGGAAAGGCCATGGATGTTGGTGAAGCTGTGTTTACAACAACTCTTAATGTTCTCTCCAACTCAATGTTCTCTATTAATTTTGCTCAATATGATTCGGAGTTTTCCCAAGAATTCAAAGAAGCGGTAAGGGCTACGTTGGAATTTGGTGGAAAACCGAATCTAGCAGATTTTTTCCCAATACTTAAACTACTAGATCTTCAAGGTATAGTGCAACAGGGAAATGTTTATATGAAGAAGTTATTGACGATTTTTGATAGGATCATTGAGCAACGATTAAAATCACGGTTAACTTCATCGTCGTATGATGGTGTTTCGTCAACTAACGTTGATGTTTTGGACTCGTTGCTCAACCTCCACCAAAAAGATGAATCTCAATTTGGACGAGAAGATATAAAACATTTGTTTTTCGTAAGTTTTTACTTTATTTTAGCACTTTTACAAGTTATGAATGTGATTTTAAAGACTACCACCCATTATGCAGTTCAACAGAAGGTATCACTTTTAGAAAGAAGTTTTTAATTTTTTTTTTGTCATAAACATGTTTTAATTGACATTTAAAGATGCTATGTAAATTTCACATACATTTACGTCTCCTAGCTCCTTAAAAATGACGTGAACGTACACTTACATAAATTTGCATGTATATAAACGTATATTTTTGTGATGCATGATTTCATGCACTTAGATTGTGTGAATGTACATGAAATTTATATATAATATTTGTAATGTTAATTAAAATATGTTTATGAAAACAATTTCAAAGAAATATTTTAAGAGTGATACCTTCTGATGCGATGCATAGTAAGTGGTACTAGTTTGAACATAAATCTATAAGTTACTCATAAGTAAATATATATTTTAAAAACCGAGGATTATTATTTTTAATTCACAAAATTAGGGTGTAAATTTTTGTCAAACCATAAAGTTAAATCAAACTTGACCAAATTGTTTGGTTTGGTTTGATTTAAAAAAAAAAAGGGTTAATATCGAAAAACCTCACGAGCTTTCATGTAATTATCGATTAAGTCACTGAACTTTTTTTCTGAGTATTTAAGTCTCTAAACAAAGTTCGTCTTATTCAAAAATATATATTTTTAACCTTCTACCTGTTTAACAGGTAAAACAATTAGTTTCTCGAGTAGTTTATTAAAAAACCAACTGTCTTTCCCTATTTTCACGATTAAGTCACTGGATTTTCTGTTTTCTTGTTTAGGTCACTGTACCGTTTACCAGTTAGTGACCTGCTAAACAGGTAAAATATATAGTTTTGAATAAGACAAAATTTGTCTAGGGACTTAAACACTAGGAAAAAAATTACAGTGACTTAATCGATAAATTAATGAAAGTTCGTACGGTTTTTTCAATATTAACCCAAAAAAAATGATAACTTTTTAGTGTTGTTCAAAAGTTTGGACATAACCTTGAAACTCAGAGATCATACAAAAGGCAAACTGGAACCGATAACAAGTAGTTCGGTTTTCGGAAATTTGTGTAAAAAATCCAAGTTGAATCGTTTTTGCGATTAAATCCAAATTTGTGTAAAAAAACGGTTGCAGCCTGATAAACCAGTTGCGTGTGCTGACAAACCCTTCGTATCCGATAACGATCTCTCCAGTGAACTCACTTGTCATTGTTTTATAATTCAAATCTACATTTTTTTTATTTCTTTGTTCAAATCTGTGTTTTTTTATTGAATTTACTTCTTCGACGAAATTTGGTGGTCATTGTTGACTTGTCGGCGGTGACCTATTACTTTCAACCGTTAATATCTCATTTCCGTGAGATTTCCTTGAGGGTTTTAGCACAAATATATCTTCGGTTTTTTATTATCCTTTCTTTTATTTTCAATTCGATCCATTCCAATTTTTTCTTTTATTTATTTTCCTTTGTAAACGTTTGTAAATTTTGAAATAGTTGGAACATTGCACACATCTAGTCTTCCAACCAATTCCAAAATTCTAAAATGAAATTGTTTGGTCTAATAGATCAGCGAATAAAATAATTGGAACATAATCGATCGGTTTATGACTAGTAATTAAGTAATTGTCACTAAGTAATAATTAAACTTATTTTGTTTGATACTACATGGATTTAGTAAATTTTTTGTTTAGAATATAGAAAAGTTTAACTAATTGGTTCATAAATTGTTGTAGGATTTATTTATTGCGGGGACCGATACAACATCAAACACATTGGAATGGGCAATGGCCGAGCTAATTCGTAATCCCGAGAAAATGGAAACAACTCGACTAGAGATCTATCAACACATGCAACACAAGAACAGAAATATAAACGAAACAGATATATCTGAACTTCCTTACCTACAAGCCGTTATAAAAGAAACTCTTAGACTACATCCTCCTGGCCCTTTACTCATCCCCCACGAAGCCATACATGAACTAAAAGTGCAAGGCTTTATCGTGCCTAAGAACTCACAAATCCTTTGTAATGTGTGGGCGATGGGACGAGACCCAAGCATTTGGTTAGATCCGGAAACATTCGTTCCTGAAAGGTTTTTAGACGTCAAGATCGACTACAAAGGCCAAAACTATGAGCTTATTCCATTTGGTGCTGGGAGGAGAATTTGTCCCGGATTGAATTTAGGTCATAGAATGTTGCATATAATGTTGGGATCGTTGATTCACAAGTTTGATTGGAAGCTCGATGGAAATATAAGACCCCAAGACATGGATATGGAGGAGAAGTTTGGGCTCTCACTGCCAAAAAAACAAGCACTTATGGTTATTCCAATAAAAAAAATGAGAACCAAACACCCCATCAGTAGTTTTTAAGATGGTATTTGGTTTGTAATAAAAAAAAAAAATAATTTTTTGGTAGTGATTTGACATGCGTAATGTAGCTGCTTTCTATATGTTAAATGTTTTACTTCAATTTTTGAATTAATAGTCTCTATCTTCTTTGTTTTCACCAAAAGCATTCATCTTCCTTAATTCTACAATGAACGTTTCTATTTTTGAGATAATCGTAAAAAAAAACCCAATTTTATATAGGTGTCATTGAAAATACCCAAAACAAAACCAATACGATATTTAGCCTCTTTTGTGATGATCAAAAATATTTGTGATATATACTTTCAATCTTATTATGCTTAGTAACATGTATTTTTAAGTTGAATTAGATATCATCACTAGAACTTCAAATATGTTAGGTGCACTACAAAAAAAGTGTCATTTAGTTACACATGCTTTTAGTGACACTAAAAAAGTGGCACTATATCTTACTTTTAGTATCACTTATTGAAAAGAGTAGGTATAGAGCAATCTTTTACCCACACTTTTCTAAAGTAGTGACACGAAAATTTTGTCACAAAATACTTGAGCCTATATCCACATACGTTTTTAGTCACTATATATCTATACCAATAAAAACAAATAACTAGAAAGAAAATCTAATTTCATTTCAACCCAAAAGAAAAATAAATCCACAAATAGGCCCAAAAGATTTTAAGTGTCACCAGCCCAACAAGCATCTAATTAAACCTAAAGTAAGAGTTTTAATGTAAGCCCAAAAAATATAGAACACCCAAAATCAAAAAAAAAAAAAAAAAAACCCAACCCTTCCCTTTCTTATCCCTCAGTGAAGTGAAGAAGAAAAGAAGAGGCCCAACAGCAATAATTTAATAGCCCAAACTCTAACCTAATTAAACCTAAATCTTTCAATTAGTCCAACCGTTAACCCATTTAGCAGTTACCCTTCTCTTTGCTGAAACAAAAAAAAAAACGCAGGCACGAAGAAAAAAAAAAAGAAACAGAGGGGTTGCTGTCTTCTCCACCCAAACCGCCGACCGCCAATGCTGCGATGGCGACGGCGGCGGACGGGTATCCGGTGACCTCCACACTCTCCTAACCCATTGATTCCATCTTTATTTTATAGATTTCTCACAAAGTCTCATAACTTCCAAACTTCTTAGATATACTTCTATTGAGTTTAAATCCGAAATTGATAACCAAATAATATTCTAATGATGTTTCTTAATCTATTTCTATTAGTTTTATATAGATTTTCGGATTCAAATACAACACCCACTAAATCACCATTAATGAACCCCTTTGAAGCTTTTAATCATAAAAAAAATGAAGAATAAGGTTACATTACTCATCTAGTATCCATTTTTCAGATTCATAATCCATTGTAAGTTTATTATCAATGATATATTTTAAGCTAAATAACGAATTTCTTAATTTTTACGTCAAATTTTGATGTTGATGAAGATGAGCAACTTGTGAAGATGATGATCTTAAAACTCCAACTCTAATTTCTCTTTAATTCTTCAAATTTCAGCCCAAATTTCTTTAAAAACCCAGATTTTAGTATGTGTTTGTGTGTGTAATTTGATGGAGAATGATGGAGTGATGTGTGTGTATGTTGGTTATAAGAGGTTGAGGCACATGCAATTTGTTACATCTTTTTTTTTCTATTATTTATTTATTTATTAGATCATCTCTTAAAATTTATGTTTAAATTGCATGGTTAAACTACTATATTTCATATATAATAGTTGTCTTAGATTATGAAACCATCACAAACTTTAATATTTCGAATCTAATCTAAAGTAAATTGTGACGTTTAAAATTAAGTAATAAATTATAAATAATTATCTACCTCGAGATTTGCGGGTGATACAATCTCCTACACGTTGGATTGATCTCGCCCTCGAGATCACATGAAATTAAGTAAATCAAATATCTCACTTACATTATCTGTCTTAAATTTCTACATATAATTGGAATCTCGATACACGTCACCTCAATTAAATCATCTTGACGTTTCTAAGCTTCGTATCAATCTTATCATTCTGAGTGGGTAGCATCCTATCGGCACACTTGTTGTAATGTATTCCCAGTAATAATCAGCACTTTAATGTTTCTTTTATCAAACACAAGAAGAATCAAGCTCAATAATTGTGTAATGATTAAGAAGACAATAAGAATGTAGAGAGAATATAAAGTGGCGGCTGCAGTAATGTTTCTTTCAATATTCAACCGTGTCTCAATTACAAAACCCTAGGAGCCTATTTCTAGGCTCCTTTAATTAACTATGGAGCATTGACACATTTGGCCTCTTGACTTTTACATAGAAATAAACTTACAAGGAAATAAATACAAGACTAACATAAACAAAATAATTATTACAAAATAAGTCCACATGATCGAAATTAAATATCTAACAATCTCCCCCTTTTCGATCAAAGTGGAGGTCCTGGAACTCTGGCATGGTCGGTAGATTCGCGGAGTCCGAGGATGACGTCAAAACGTCTAACCACTTGTCTCATATGTAGCCTTTCGTTCAGGAGGTCAATGCCGCTGAGGGTATCCTGTATTTCCTTCGGTGAGCATCTGCGTTCTGGATCTGGTTGAGCGTCAAAATCTTGAACTTTTTGAGTAAGCGCGGCTCTAACCAATCTGAGAGTACCGTCGGAATAGCAGGGAAGATCCTCAAAGCGCATGAACCTTTTGTAGCCCTTCTGATTTACAAAAATGACACCCGGGCCTCCTCTAAAGATAACTCTGTATGCAGGATGGTGGGCGAGAAGGAAGCTATCTTGATCAGGTGCTCGTAGGCCCACTTTAATCATCGCGCTCTCTATCGCCATTTGGAAATCTCTGAGGCACATGATAATAGAGCGGCGGTTCATACTTCGAACAAGGGCACCTACAGCAGTCATGTAAGACAGACGTTCTTTAATATGATTTTTCAATCTGTTGTGTAAGAATTCAACGTCGTCCACACTTATGAAATCCAAATCATTCTCGTAGAACTCCTCAATTGTGCCATCAACTCTTTCTACCTGAAAGGCAGGATAGTAAACTTTTGCTCTTCTACACATGGTCATGGTCAGGAGTTTCTTTATCTTTGATTTTGAGACCTTGGATCTTCTCTCCCTGAGAATTAATTGATAGTATTCGGCCTGTTCAGCTTTGGTCACGTTGGTGAGTTCCATTAGTAAGCGTCTGCTGAAGGACCCAGGCTTCTTTATGAATACCATCTTAAATCGTTCTTCTAGGAACGGATTTTGAAATTGTTCCGGAGGAAACTTCTGAAGGAATTCTTTGAGGCCCTGAACGGGGGGTTCTTCTATTTCAGATTTTTGAGCTTCTAGCAATTTGATGATTGTCCCCCGCCGTTCTTGTCTTAGCTCCTCTTTCTGTTCAGGTGGAAGAGTTTGTACCTCACCTTTTGAAAATCGGCCTACCGAGCATTGCTCCTATATTCACCGGGTCCTAAAGGGGTCTCATCAAATCAATCTACCCTCTTGGTTTGTGAAGGACCTGGTTGTTCAGATTGTTGGACTGGGGGAGGACTTGGAGATCTTGGCGGGCTTTGGACTAAATGGGATTCTTTTAGAGATGGGGGAGCTTGGATGGATGATAGGATTTGTTGTTGTGGAGCTGGTGGTGGTGAGTTTAGGAAATCAAAGGAGGAAGATGAGGATTTTCAAGGTGATTCTGGCTCAGGTTTAGGAATGATTAAAGGTTCGTTGTCCTCAGTATCGGAGTCTGAGTCAGACACCAATATGATTTCAAATTTCTCATGTACGGGCTCGAACTCAACCAAAGCTGTCATTAGATCCAGTGGAGCTGGACCCTCGAACATGGGCTCGTCTTCTAACATCATGTATTCCTGAGCCTCTTGCATCTTTTCCCCTGAATCCTGAACCTCTTTCGATTCTGTTTCTGCTCCCCCTATAACCAACATGGGGTCCTCAGACTGAGTTTTCTGGCGTTTCTCCCCCTCATGGCGATCAGGGTCATCCTGATCGTCATGCTTTCGCGTCTGGGACTCAGCCTGAGGATCCAATTTTTGTAATGTATTCCCAGTAATAATCATCACTTTAATGTTTCTTTTATCAAACACAAGAAGACTCAAGCTCTATAATTGTGTAATAATTAAGAAGACAATAAGAATGTAGAGAGAATATAAAGTGGCGGCTGCAGTAATGTTTCTTTCAATATTCAATCGTGTCTCAATTACAAAACCCTAGGAGCCTATTTATGGGCTCCTTTAATTAACTATGGAGCATTGACACATTTGGCCCCTTGACTTTTACATAGAAATAAACTTACAAGGAAATAAATACAAGACTAACATAAACAAAATAATAATTACAAAATAAGTCCACATGATCGAAATTAAATATCTAACAACACTAAATTTTTTTATAAAACTAAAGTCGTATCCAACATGTACATTAACAAATACTAATGATAATCCTAATTGATAGTCTTGCGCATCTATGCATCTTATAATCCAACACATTACAATGAACTTAGGATTAAACGTCTTAATTTGTATAATCTCCTTCCTAGACGATACTCTTAGTATCACATAACGATCAACTTCAAATTTAACTGATCTATGCTTAAACTGAATATATCTCCAGTCGATCCTGAATAACTCCCAATCACTCGCGAATAATCTGAATCTAATCGTGCGCTTAGACTTCGAATGTTAATCGATTGATAATGCTTATCTTAACACCTTCAATGAAATTTTTTCCTATAAGATTTACCTCTTCAAGTATTAGTGACTAGCAGACATCTCATGCCTTATAAATAACATCTCCAAAACCTCAATGTAAACATTATCGCTGTCAATTCTTAGTAGTGTATCAAATCTTTTCTCTCATGGCCTTCAAACTACCTAAATGTACAAATGATTACTCTTCTCCGTTGCATCAATACACTATAATTACCTATATCGTTATCTACTCACTCGAAATTTGAATCTTACTTCTTGCACAAATAACATGAACATCATAAGCTTCCAACTAATTTATACCACCATCACATTCAATCCCCTAGTGATTACAGTTACAAATTATAAAGGGAAATCTTGATCACCAAGACTAAGCATATATGTAAATCTCTTAATCCTATGACACACACTCGCTTACGGTCTCAACATCAATGGAATCAAACAATATAAAAGAATTACATCTAGATTACATGCAAAAGAGACTCACATATATATAAAAAAATTGAATGATGGCACCCCAATTAAATAATAATTAAGTGAGTAAAGCCTTAAGTCAGAAATACCCGTAACCACATCAGGGGTCTCGCAAGCCTCATCAGCGGTGATCTGAAAATGACGGGTCGGAATTCTATCAGTGTCGCCTCTCCTCGACTGAGCTGGACCTACAGCTGGTTGACTCATCGATGCAATGCTAACACTCATATTTTGACTTTGTCTTCGCTGAGGACATTTCCTTGCTACATGGACCCGAACCCCACAATCGAAAGAAATCAGCGGATGTATCGGACAGTTAACTCTGATGTGCCTGGTATCCCCACATGCATGACACCCTCTAGAAAAGCCACTACATAACACAATATGTCTCTTCCCGCACTGCTGACAATCGTGTGGCATTTGTGTCTGAGATGTATACTGCTGCTGGGATTGAGAAAAAGAAGAACCAGATGATTTTGCTGAAGTATGAAATAACCAATCAGAACCCGCAGTCCTAGCTTTCTTGGGTGATGACATCAAAGAAGTAGTAGAACCTAACAGTGCTCGATCGCGCTTCCGCGCACTCATGACTGCCTCCTTAAGGGTCCTATAGCTCTGCATCTCAACAAACTCTTTAATCTCAGCACGAAGCCTAGTCACAAACATGTCTACTCTCGTCTCCTCATCTAGCGCATATCTAGTCACAAACTGGGATTTCTCCCTGAACGCAGCCTCATACTCCTGAACTGTCAGACCCTCCTGTCGTAGAGCTAAAAACAGTCTCTCAATCTCCCTCATCAAGTCAGTTGGACAGTATTGATCCTAGAATCTCTTCCTAAACTGAGCCTAAGTCATCGTCCCCACCAAATCAGAACCAATAGCCCTCGAGGTATTCTTCCATCATGTCAACGCTGGACCCACTAACATCCCCGCAGCATACTCCACCATATCCGTCTCTAAGAAGTGGCTTAGGCGAAATGCCCTCTCTGAACACTCTAGCCACTCCAGAGCCTTCACAGGCTCCATAGTCCCGTCGAACTCCTTCGCCCCAGACCCCTTAAAGGCCTTGAACGAAGCGCGGTCAGAACGTCGTCCACCAGTCTCAGTCCCCACAATATTGCCCCTGCCAGTAGGAGCAGATACTAAAGGATTTCCCGTATCAGATCGGGAAGAAGCAATCAAGTCGCGAATCTCCTGAAGACTCAGCTGCATCTCCGCGCAGCTATCGTCGATAACATCTCGTACATAACGGGTCATGTACCTCATCATCCAGGTCTCACGAGGAGTCAACGGCCCTCCCTCGGGTCCAATATCATCATCTAAATCTTCCTCATCCGCGCGCTCTCCGTTAGAATGCTCTATATCCTCTGACTCTACAACAACTTGCTCCTCGCGCGCTCTCCGTTAAACTACTATATTTCATATATAATAGTTGTCTTAGATTATGAAACCATCACAAACTTTAATATTTCGAATCTAATCTAAAGTAAATTGTGACGTTCCAAATTAAGTGATAAATTATAAATAATTATGTACCTCGAGATTTGCGGATGTTACAGATATGCTACGAGCCTGCGTGTTAGAGTTCGGTGGAAATTGGGATGCTTATTTTCCGTTGATTGAGTTTTCTTATAATAACTCGTATCATTCTTCTATCGGCATAGCGTCGTTTGTGGCATTGTATGGTCGTAGGTGTCGTACACCCACATATTGGTGAGAGGTGGGTGAGAGTTCTATTGGCGGACCCGAGTTAATGCAGATTGCGCATGATAAGATCCATATTATTCGCGAACAATTGAGGGCTGCTCAGGATCGACAGAAGATGTATTCAGATAAGCGACATCGACCAGTGGAGCTTGAGGTGGGTAGCTTTGTGATGCTGAAGGTGTCACCCCTGGAAGGGTATTATGAGGTTCGGCAAGAGGGGCAAGCTTAGCCGTAGATTTATTGGACCTTATCGGATTTCAGAGCATATTGGTGCACAGACATATCGATTGGATTTGCCACCAGATATGGCCGGTGTGCACGATGTTTTCATGTAATTTATTTGCAAAAATGTCTGAAGAATGCAGAGGAGATGGTGCCAATACAGGACGTTCAGATTGATCAGCGACTCAAATATGTCGAGGAGCCCGAGAAGATATTGGATGAGAAGATCAGCAAGTTGAGGAATTGGCAGATAGAGATGGTACTAGTGAGATGGCGGCATCACCGTGGACCGAATCATACGTGGGAGCCGAAGACGGAGATGATGGCGAAGTACCCCGACCTTTTCAAATCCACATGATCTCGAAGACGATATCAATCCAACTTGTAGGAGATTGTAACACCCGCTAATTTTGAGGTAATTAATTACATTTTAGTCGTTTAATTTAAATATTAATTCGAGAAAATAGGATTTAAATCATCATCATATTCTTAATTTATACACATATATATAAGAAACTAATAATTGTATATATGAATATAATGTATAAAAAAACTAGAAAAAAACTAATATGCATGCATGAGCCATTCCAACCATAACCATCATCATTATCATTCAACCCTCTTCATAAACCCTATATATATGTATAAAACCCTAACAGCTTCTTCATCTGAAACTCACACACACATGCAATATAGAATCTGAACTTTTGGGCTGGAAATTAAGGTTGGAACAACAATTTTCATCATCATCATCATCATCAAATCAACATACACTATTACTAACTTTGAGGTACCCAAATACAACTTTCGTCATTTATTTTATTATAGGAATTAACCATGACGAAAAATGTTTGAAATGAAATTATGATAGTAATATGATGCTATAAGTTTAGTATATTCAACATCTTCATCATTTTAAACTTAAAAGCTTCAAATGTTCTTCAATGGTGATTTAATGGGTTTTAGTTTTCTAAGCAAATTTATGAATAAAATAGATAAATATATGATTAGAAACCATATTTAAAAGTTTTAGATGTTTAATTTCAATTTTAAGACATTTTGAATGGGTTCCAATATTTTGTATTTGTTTGTGTTATTGAGCAAAGCAGACAAACTAGGAAAATAGGGGATCAATATTGTAAATAGAAGTAGAAATAATGGGTGTGAGTTGCGTGGGAATCGACCGGAGAGGCTGGCGGCGGCGGTGGTTGTTTGGGTCAGCAACAACAGAGTCCGCGGCTCTGTTTTTCCGTGTACTTTTGCTTTTTCTGTTTCTGGGTTCCATCGAGAGAGCATAGAGAGTAGAAATTGTTAGGGTTATGTGGAGGTCTGGTCGGCGCCGGAGACGAATGGCCGGCGGTCGAACGGTAGCAGGGGAGGTTCCACCGGCGCTGCCTATCATTTTTTTTTTCTTCTCTATTTGACTGCGCCAAGAAGGAGAAAAAGGGAAAGGAATAAAAAGTTAGATTTTTTAATATTTTTTATTTTTATTTTTATTCTTCTCTGTTCGATGAAAGCAGGGACCATCTCTTGATTTGTAACCCGGTTGGGTTTATTTCTTTTGTGTAGGTTAGGTTAACTTTTTTTTTTTTGGTTGGGCTTTCTAAAGATAATAACTGATTTTGGGCTGGACAATTCTTTACTTTTATTTGGAGGTGGGCTGTTGCATCTTTATTATTTTATTGGAATTTCTAAATTTAGACTTAGTGTGGGCTAATTAATAGATTAAAGTTTATAGGTGGATATTTTTTTTGGTTTTTTTAATATTCATTCTAAATATATAATTGGGTTCAATTGTGTAGTTAATATGGAACATTAATTAAATTAAATGGGTTAGCATGTGGGTCAAGCTAGGATGGAGTTAGTATTTATATAGATTGTTTGTAAATAGTTACATATGTTTAATTATAAAGGAATATCCTTGAGTTATATAAAATTGTAATAAATTAAGATTTTAATAAATCAAAGACTTAACGCTTAAATAGAATGAATATTATGTTGTCAATTAATTAAGTAAGCCGAAACGTATACATGTCAATTGTTAAACATAACAAACTAATAAATCGAAGTACCCCGAGTTAGTCACTGAAACTTTAATTAATAAATAGAGTTGGATATTGGATATTGATAAATAGGCAACATACTTTCATATCAGGACTCCAGTGGTTCAGTTGAGACGTGTGGCTCTCGGTAGTGCTTTCAGATGATATAAAGTTGTCGGTTGGCAAGTACGAATTTTGGAGCACTATGAGTAATTGATTTAATTCCATAAATGATCTTTTATAATATGATCGTACTGGTTATCTGTTTCATTTCTTTTACCATGCTTATCCATTTCACTGCCATGTTGTCTTTGATATCTGCTATTCCTTTCATAACCATGAGTTGTTACATGATAGCCCTTATTCCTCGGTATGCATACTGTGTATTTATGTGATGATTGCATGCCTGTGTGGCTGCATGTTATTTTTATACGCCGTAAGTCGGGAGTGCTGCAAGCTGTTTTACTGTGTATGCATTGCTGGGAAGGCCGGATGCTACACAGACTACCTATTCATGGATGCACTGCTGGGAAGGCCGGGTGCTACACATGTTGAATTTGTGTCGATACTTGTATTATTCATGTTATTCATGCTTATTTGTGCTATTAAATCTGTTACTCGCTAGACGACGACTTACCCCGATTGTGGTGGCAATGTTTCAGGTTTAGCTGATTAGGGAAAGCACCAGCTTCAGGGTCAAGAGTTTGAGGACTCGTCATTTTATAATTATTATCGAACTTGTAATTGGGAGGTAGATCCCTAGACTTTCGATTTGGTTGTAATAACTAGATAATTTATTTAGCGTACTCTGAATTTGAGGTTTATATTGCAGAAATTATAGTAAAAGCGCCGCGTTATTAGAACGAGGCGTCTCATGATACTCGAGAGAAAAAAGAAAATGAGAAAGGAGATGGTGATGGTTGGTCGGCGGCTGGTGATGGTTGGTCGGCGGCTGGAGAGAGCAAAAAGAAAATGAGAAAGAAGATGTATGTGTGTTTTGGGAGCTAGGGTTTGGGTGGGAGAATGAGCGGGTAATATATGAGGGTGAATTATCTAGTGTTTGTTGTACATATTATTATCGTGGGTCCTATTTTTTTAATGGTGTTGTTGGTACACCCTGTGTGACGATAGCAGTCTAAGTATAGTTAGCATTTTTGTGTAAGTCAAGTTAAGTAATATTGAATATTGACTAGTGTTTGATATATGCGATTATGTGTGTTTGATATTCGTTGATTTTATGTTTGAACTTGATGTAATGTATTACAAGAAGTTCAAACATAAAGTTCAAAGATAAATTCAAACATAAGTTAAAACATAAGTTCAAATATAAGTTTGATATGTGAAATTCGAATTTGTAGTAAATTCGAATTTGTCATTGAGGTAAATTCGAATTTGTCAAGTGGACAAATTCGAATGGGCCTTGGGCCTGTTTCGAATTTGTCCTAAGACAAATTCGAATTGGTCAGTATAATTAAGGATTAACTCGAATTATTATGAGACTTTTGCAGAATTTGTCAGACGATTAAGCAAAAGGCGATCTCGAGTTTACTAGTAATCAGAGAGTGTTATCGGAGAGAATCATTGTGTAGGTACGTTCATAGTCGTTCGTATAGCATTTTGGTAGTCTCCGTGTTTCGTGCTTGTGATCTTACCGTCAAGCCGCTAACGAGGATTCCGCACTCGTTGGACGATGTCGCGTCTAGATAGATTCGTGAGTTGAAGACCTTACAAGTGGTATCAGAGCTTTTGGGGTGTTCTTCGTGTTCTTCGTGTTCATAAGATACATCCTAGGTTTCTTGACGTTTTTGGACGGTTAATATCATGATTTTGGAGTTTTTCGAGCTCATCAAATAGGATTTCGGGAAATACTTTGTTGTTGTTCAAGTTTTTGACCAAAATCAGTATTTTTACTTGTAAAAATATTGGTTTAATCTGCAAAACTTGAAAAACTCGAAGTATTAGCCGTTTTTCGAATTTGCGGCGCTCGAGTTTGTTAAGGAGATATTAGGGTTTGCTCATTTTCGAGTTTGACTGAAAATACGCTCCTCTCAAGTTTCCTTAACGTTTGATTCGAATTTTGGCCATTTCGAATTTGCTTGGAAGTTCGACTTTACACTAAAGTCGATTTAGGTATCTCGAATTTAAGGACCTTCGAATTTGTTGTTAATTTCGAATATAGTTGGGCTTCAAACTTAAGTTCGAATTTAGTTCCAAATCAGTTTTAAATTAATTAAATTCGAATTTGTCCAAATTCGGAAGAATTATTTTAAATTAATTTCGAACTAAATTAACTAAGTTTAAATTCAAAAATATTTGAAACAATGACAAGTCTACAGAGGTTTATGAAAATGGATCACGAGGCTGGAAAAGCGAATTCTCCACCGAAGTTGATGAAAATAGAGGACTATTACTGGTGGAAGGATAGGTTTGCCGACTTCGCAAGGTTTAATGATATGCGAATGTGGATTTGTATCGACGAGGGATACATTCCACCCACGGCTGAGGTTGAAGGACGACAAAAGGTTGTCACTTATTCAAAGATGAAGGATGACGATAAAAAGCTGTATGAAGCCGAAAATCGTGCATTCGCTATCATTAGAATGGTGTTACTACAGGAGATCTTGCACACTTTTCGTAATCAGAAGACAGCTAAAGAGATGTGGGATGCGTTGGAGAAACAGTGTGAAGGTAACCCGAGGGTTAGAAAGAATCGAATGGAAATGCTCAAGCAGCAGTTCGCAATCTTCAAAGCCTTGAAGAACGAAAAGTTGGATGAGACTATTACACGATTCTACCATTTATTAACTGAGTTAGACAACCATGATGTGGAGTATAGTGAAACTGAGAAGATTAATAAGATTCTAGATGCTTTGCCTGCCAAATGGGAAATGTATGTGGCACTCATAAAGCATGATGAAGATAAGTTCTATACTCTGACTCTAGATAATGTTATAGGAACGCTGAGGGCATATCACTTTGAGTTGCTGAAGAAAGAAACGGATTATGACCAAGTTCAAGATCCTGCTATGTACTTTGGGAAATCAAAACCTTCAGTGGCAACTGAATTGAAGACGACTACAACATTCTTTTCAGGAGAGACATCGACACCGGCTGAAACAGAAGACTCAGTAAGTAGGGCTTTCTTAGGGTTTGCTAGACCAGAAGAAAAGCAGCATCAGGCTACTCCGGCATCTACATCTCAAGGGTATTCAAAGATGCCTATGAGCGCAAAATCGGCTGAAGACCATCTGAATTTGTTGGCTTCATTCGTTGCCGCTTACGGCAATTGCGTTCAGGGCAAAAATAATGATCCTGCGCTTTGGGGTGAGGATTACGATCAGGTGACCCTGATGATTTGGAAGAGATGGATCTGCAATGGCAACTAGCCATGGTAACTCAGAGAGTTAAAAGGTTCATCAAAAGGACGGGTAGAAACCTCAACCTTAGTAACAATAAAATTGGGTTCGATAAGTCCAAGGTTAGGTGTTACAACTGTCAAGGGTTAGGACAGTTCGCTAGAGAGTGTCAAAGACCGAAAGTCGAGAACTACCAGGGTCAGTATCAGAATCAATCGCAAGGGCGATATCTACCGAGTAGCTCAGCCAGTCAGGCGAATATAGTTGGTCTGTTATCGAATGTCACATCAGACAGACAGCTAGATGGCACTTATGACTGGAGTACACATCCAGAGTCGCATGCTAGAGCCTTTATGGCTGAAGTTACCGAGACTGGGAGTGATGGAGCAGAGGAAAAGACAGAAGACAGCAGTCAGAATGATAGCAGTCCGATGTGGGTAGAAAAGTCAGACGATTAGACAATTCTAGAGTTCGCCGCACAGATGGCCAACGTGGAATCCGATTTTTCTCTTTTCCATGATTTATGTGTTTTGTGTGCAACATCTAACGATAGGTTAAATTTAGTACTTGAATCACATCAAACTATATCTGCTCAAAATGAATTGTTAAAAACAGATAATGCTAGCCTAATAGATATACAGCAAGATCTTAGGGATAAGCTTAAGGCAGATGCACAAGATGTTGTAGTTCTAAAGGACAAACTAAGCGAACAATTTGTTAGGTTAGAACTGATGTATGAACATGTTGAGGCATTGACCAAGGAGCTTAAAACCAAAGAAGTAGAGCTAGCAGAGTCTAAGGTTAAGGTAGCTGAGGTCAACAGTAAACTTGAAAAGTTCAGGAACTCATCGCTCAACCTAGGGAAAATCTTAGATGCACAGCGACAGTCTAAGAAGCCGGTAGGTTTAGGGTATCATGAGAGTCCTCCACCTTTCAATGACAATTATGTACCTCAACCTCAGGAGAAAACTGAGAAATCAGTTGAATCAGAGGAAATTCCGGAACCAGTGTCTGAAATAGCAAAGGAGAATGAAACTAAGGTGACTGCTAATAACATCAAGATTAAGAAAGTTAAGTTTGTGCCATCCTCTAGTGATAAACCTGTAGGACAACACAAAATTGACTTTAATGATCAGGAGGAGGAACCAGTCATTGTAGTTGAAACAAAAGAACCAGACACTAGTGAGACACCTAAGTCAAAGGGCACACACAAAAAGTCGATTGACAAAATGTCTTGCTTTAGATGTCACGAAAGGGGGCATGTTGTCCACATAGGAAAGTAGATTCTACACCTACGAATGGAAAGCCAGCACAACTTAAGCCTTCTCCAAGTGTAGCAAGCATTAGTAGTTCTCAATCTACCGAGAAAACTGTGCAGGCCGCACCTAAGTCTGCTGTGAAACAAATACCTGCGTCAGGTCAAACCAAAGAAGTGATTAGGACTAATTCAAGTCAATAATCAATCTAGGTCAGGACCGCCACAACAATATAGGAGTACTACACCTAGCAGAGCTTACACTCCGGTTAGGTCACACACTCCTGTAAGACACCATACACCAGGTAGAGCACAGGGATACCAATCAGAAATGCATTATAATCGTAATTATTCTAGAGCTCCACAACAAATGTCTACACAAAGGCCGAGAGTGAACTTAAATCACTCTGCACCACAACAGGCTCAAATTCAAAAACCCAAGTCACTTGAACGGCGAGATGGGTATTTGAAAGAGTTTAAGTATGTGGACGAGAATGGTATTACCAAGTCAGTTATGGCTTGGGTTCCCCGTGATAACTAACCTATTTTCTTACATGTGCAGGAGATAACTACAGGTCTAAACAATAAATGGTTCGTCGACAGTGGTTGCTCCAGGCACATGACAGGGGAAAGAAGTCTTCTCGCAGACTTCAAGGGTGGGAATCATGGATTTGTATCATTCGCTGGCAATAAAGGAGGAACTATCACCGGTACTGGAGTGGTCACTAATGGAACTATCCAATTGGATCAGGTTTATCACGTTGATAAACTGGTTCACAATCTCATTAGTGTATCTTAAATCTGTGATAAGAAGAACTCAATGGTTTTCACCGACACTGAGGCGTTAGTGCTGAAACCGGGATTCATGGTACCTGAAGAATGGATACTGATGAGGGCTCCAAGGAAGAATGACCTGTACATGCTTGACATGAACAAGTCGGAATCGTCAGTGGGACCAATTTGTCTACTATCCAAAGCTTCAGAGACTGAGTCGGTTTTATGGCACAGACGCATGGCACACTTGCACCTGAGAAAGATGAACTACATTACGAAAAATGGTTTGGTGCAAGGTGTTCCCATGAAGAGTTTTCAATTTGAGGATAAGTGTCTTCCGTGCAAGAAAGGAAAACAACACAAGAAGACACACAAGTCCAAGACTCAGAACTCAATCGCTGCCACATTCGATTTGTTGCATATGGACCTCTTCGGACCAATCAACAAAAGGAGTATAGGTGGTAGTTGGTACTGTTTGGTTATTACAGATGATTACTCACGTTTTTCTTGGGTTTTCTTTTTAGGTACAAAGGACGAGACGGCTGCAAAGCTCATCGGGTTCTTTGACCAAGTGGAAAACTCTTACAGAACGAGAGTTAAGCGTATTAGAAGTGATAATGGAACAGAGTTCAAAAACACTGTTATTGGTGTATATTGCCTATCAAAGGGCATAGTGCATCAATTCAGTGCACCATATGAGCCACAACAAAATGGGGTGGCCGAACGGAAAAACAGGACATTGATTGAGGCAGCAAGGACCATGCTTTCGGATTCAAAGCTTCCTACCATGTTTTGGGGGGAGGCAGTGAATACCGCTTGTCATGTGTTAAACAGGGTCCTTATTGTCATATCTTTGAACAAAACCTGTTATGAAGTTTTGAATAAATGGCCACCTAATTTAACTGGCTTCGAACCTTTTGGAGTACCATGCACTTTAATGAAAACAAAACATCAACCTAAGTTTGGTGAAAAGGCTGACGAAGGATATTTCCTAGGTTATGTGCCGAATTCGCCAAACAAACAGGTTTTTAATAAATCAAATGGTACAGTGGAGATTGTGTATAATATTGATGTTACAAGTTATACACATGAACCCCAAAAGGGTCCGGAATGGCTATTTGATTATGATAAATTATTTGAGTCATTTAACATTCCTTTTGATGGAAATGCAGGTACAATCGAACAGGACATGGCGTCATTGAATCTGAATGACGTGGGTCAAAGTTTTCCGAGGACCACCTTTCCATCAACATCCGAGCCTACATCAACTGAAGATAGATCTACAGAAGTTAATGATTCTGAAATGCCTACAAACGAAGTTCAGACAACAAGTCCTAACCCTGAAGACAGTGTCCATGAGGAAGGAAATGTGGAGTCTGAAGTCGTTCTCCCATTAGGAGAGATAGGATCAAATTTGGAAGATAATATGAGAGTTGACGAGATATAAACATCTAGGATCAACAAGAATCATCCTATTGAGAGTATCATAGGAAGTCCTAGTGTTGGTGTGAGGACTAGGAGTAGTTTGAATAACAACACAGTGTTGTTGTCGATGATAAATGACTCTGAGGCCTTTCATACCTGCCTCTACTCATGTTTCATCTCGCAAGTAGAGCCGAAAAATGTGCAGATGGCACTAAAAGACAACTCTTGGGTTGAAGCGATGCAGGAAGAACTGTCACAGTTTAGGAAACTAGAAGTGTGGGAGTTAGTTTCGTTACCTCGAGGAGAAGTTGCAATAGGAACCAAATGGGTTTTTAAGTGCAAGAGAGATGATCGTGGTATAGTCACTCGCAATAAAGCAAGGTTAGTTGTAAAGGGTTTCAACCAGGAGGAAGGAATCGATTACAATGAAGTGTTCGCGCCAGTGGCAAGGTTGAAAGCAATTCGTTTGTTTCTGGCTTTTGCTTCCTTCAAAGGTTTTAAAGTCTATCAGCTAGATGTTAAGAGTGCTTTCCTTTATGGGAAAGTGAAGGAACTGGTATATGTGGAACAACCACCTGGGTTTACTGATTCGAAATATCCTGACAGAGTATATCGGTTAGATAAGGCTTTGTATGGATTGCATCAAGCACCAAGGGCGTGGTACGAGACTCTATCCAACCATCTTTTAGAAAACGGATTTGAAAGAGGGAGAATAGATAGTACGCTGTTCGTGAAGCGAAAAGGAGAACATTTCATCTTGGTACAAGTGTACGTCGATGATATCATTTTTGGATCATCAGACGAGCAGATGTGCACAGATTTCGAAAAGGTTATGAAGTCGAAGTTTGAGATGAGTGTGATGGGTGAGTTAAACTTCTTTCTGGGTTTGCAAGTCGAACAGAGGAAGGAGGGCATGTTTATTCATCAGACGAAGTATGTCTACGACATCTTAGAGCGCTTCGGGATGGAAGGAACCAAGCTGACAGCTCACTTCAGCACGCCGATTCAAGTGAATCACAATCTCGGACCGGGTACTGATTTGGATCCGACGTTATATCGGGCCATGATTGGATCACTTATGTATTTAACTGCTTCAAGACCTGATATTATGTTTGCTGTTTGTATTTGTGCTAGGTTTCAAGCTAATCCAAAGGAGGTGCACATGAAAGCTGTGAAGCGGATTCTACGACACCTCAAGTCGAAACCGAAGCTGGGACTTTGGTATCACGCGGAGGGCGATCTGGAATTGGAGACGTTCACGGATTTAGACTATGGAGGATGCAGCTTGACTCGCAAGTCAACAACTGGAGGTTGTCAGTTCCTAGGAGGGAGGCTCATTTCCTGGCAATGCAAGAAACAGACTTCGGTAGCCGTGTCCACGTGCGAGGCCGAATATGTTGCTGCTGGTAGTTGTTGTTCACAGGTTTTGTGGATACAACAATAATTGCGGGATTACGGTTTGGCTTATACTCAAACTCCTATTAGGATAGATAACCAGTCTACTATATCTATCACAAATAATCCAGTTAAACATAATAAAACTAAGCACAAAGACATAAGACACCACTTTATACGTGATTGTGCTGAAAAGAACTTAATTAAGCTGGTAAAAGTTGCAACGGATGAGAATAATGCTGATTTATTTACCAAAGCTTTTGATAAGTCACGTTTTGAGTATTTAATTCAACTAAACGGAATGCGTAATCCAGAGTACCTTGACCTTAGTAGAAGTTATTTCTTTTTATAGCAGTAAAGTTTTCTTTCCTTTTATAGTAAGTTTAGTAGCTAGATAGAATTTCTTTCCTTTTATAGTAAGTTAGTAGGCTATTTTACTTTCTTACTCTAATTTATGAAAAACAAAAGAAAAAAGAGAGAAAACCATAAAAAGTTAAAAAAAAAAGAGAATATCAGAAAATGAGTTAAGTCTTGGATATATAGGTTCAAAGTGACGAAAATTAGCACAGTCTTTACAATATCTAAGTGTTAAGCTTTCACACATAATGCACCTAAAATTCTAAGTGTTATACATTATCTAGTTTGATATGTTGGGAGGCATAATACATATAGGGAGTCTCAAGGCTAATAAAATATTCAAGAAAAATTCAGACGTGTCACTAACTTAGATGTATGACCAAATGGTCTTAATTTTTATGTTAGAGACATACAGACATTGATTCTAAATGAGGTATGCAAACTTTCTGGGGGATGTATAGCAACATCAGATACATGTTACAGAAATGAAAAGAATAGAAAAATCATATACTGAGTTGAGAGTCAAAACAAGTAACTCAGTTGTACGTAAGTACAGACCTGTTGCCTCTGGTTTGACTCGAGTTAGCAAGATAAGTCGCTTTGTTGTACGTCGGTACAGACCTGTCACCGCTGTCTTGCTAGCTTTAAAAAATTAAACTTTAGGACAAACTAAGACACTCTGTTGTATGTAAATACAGACCTGTGTCCGATGTTTGCCTTTTAAAGAAAGTTTGCAATACCAAAAAGTTAAAATCATTGTGTGTATGCCTTGATCATAAAAGTATGTCTATGTATGAGTCACGTAGGATAAATTCTTGATAAATGAAAAGGCCAAGGGATATTCCGAAGTGTAACATGTTTAAAGGAAAAATAATACCAACAATCGGCTAGAAGTGTATGTTACGACAAACAATCAAAGGAATAAAATTGCTAAGTGTGAAAGTTTGAATACTGAAAGTGCGTATTTGACACCGCTATTTGATTGAACCTTTCTTTGACTCTACTCACCAAAAATATTCTGCTAGTGTTAAGTATAAGTTGTAAATTTTAAAATAATGTAGATTAGTCTAAGTTTAAAGTTTTGGTTCAAAATTTAAATTATACTTTATTTTATTCTACTTTATTTTATTTTATTACTATTTCAATTTTATTTTTTACTTCATTTTTATTTTACTTTTTAGGAAAAAAGGTCAAAATTACTGAGGATGCATTCTTAGTTGAATAAAATAAACAATGCGTGAAAATCTTGTGCTTAGGGTAAATGATTTTGCATAGTTTATTCCGTTACACGAAAAAGTTGGAAAAGTTTGAATGTATATTCGAGTTTAAGCCAAAATCGAATGTATATTCGAATTTGGCAGTAAATTCGAACTTGGTTACAAACTCGAAGGTGGTTAGTATAAATAGGTCAACAGTGACATTCATTAATCACCTACCTTCGATTTAGTGCTTCGAATTAAACCAGAGAGATTTCGAGTTTACTTCTTCGACTTTGTCGTTTCGAGTTTTCCACTGTTATTCGAGTTTTTGTCTGTTTGTGTTCAACAATCCTTACAAATCTAGGTATAATCAACATCATTGTACAAGATTTAGGATGTTTTAGTTTCAATTTGAGCCAAAATCAACCGATTTTGAGGTTTTTAATGGTGTGAACTTTGTAATTCAAAATAACAAAGTTTGAACCGTTGAAAAATCAAATTAGTGATAAATATCTTCGATTAGAACCTATTAGGGCTAATGGATGTAATTTTCTAAGCCTAAAATGGTTGAAATCTTGGAATTCTATTCTTAAAATTCCGACATATTCGAATTTGATAGTGGCTTCGAATTTGATAGTTGCTTCGAGTTTCTCACTAAACTCGAAGAAGCCAATAAACTCGACATAAGGGTTGTTTCGAATATGTCATTCGAATTTACCTTAAAATCGAAATATTTGAAACATTTTTAAAACCAAACTTGTAGAAATTCATATGTGTTGGATTTTGAACTTACATAAGCTCAAAATAAAGCAAATATGAATTTAAGCAAGTTTATTTTGATTTTGATCATTCAAATATATTGTATACTTTATTGTGCAGATATGGCGGATAGAGTGTTTGTTCAAAAGTACAATATGGTCATTTGTTCGGACCGTGAGCTGCCTGAAGCTCAGGCATTCCGCCAGATGGTGGACTTTTTGGCCGCTTCAAGGGTTTCTTATGCCCTTTCGCATAACGTTCAGATAGTGCTGCCGTATGTCCGGGAATTTTGGGACCATCTGCAGGTCGATTGTACTGTTACTCCGACAGTATTAAGGACCAGGATCGCTGGACAACCTCTCGTGTTTTCAGCAGATTTATTACTCGAGTTCTGCAGTTGGGTTCTGCCAAGCAAGAGGTTGGGCCGATAGACTTTCCATTGGAGGTTAGACAAGTTGCATTTATAAGAATGGGGTATAGCCTTGATGTGGCAAAGGCGTCGTTCATGAAGAGCGGTTTAATCGAGCAGTGGAGATATCTTGCACACGTCTTCATGGTGTGCTTCGCTCCGAAGAAAGCCGGCTTTGATTATATTGTGTCAAAGATTCAGTCGGCAATGATCGCGATAGTTTACAATCAGAGGTTCGGTTATTCGGAAATGTTCTTTGCAGAGTTTGTTCACCAAATAAAAGCTCCAGCAAGAGAAAGATTTTTGTTGTACCCGAGGTTCGTGATGATGTTGATCTGACATTTCTTGTCGAATCTACCGCAATCACCCGAAATTCAAAGCGTTGCTGTGGTTGACAAGAGAATATTCGCAGATTGTCAAGCACATAGAGGTGCTTTGGCTAGACCAGTAGAGGCACCACTTTTTGGTGCAGTGGTTAATCCTGATTTTCAAGCCCCTGGAAGTGCCAACTGGGCCGGGGAAGTTCATGTACCGCAACAGCCTCAACAGCTACAGCAACAGCAGAGGCCTCCGCAACAACAAATGAGGAGGCAACGACCTTCAGTGAGACAGACTCAGGCTTCTAGGCCTTCAACGAGTAGAGTACAAGAGTCAGAAGAAGCTGGTCCTTCAGTTGTAGCCCCCGTAGCTGATCCACGAGTGGAAACATTGGAAGAAATTTGGGCACAAGGGCCTCATGCAAATGAAGATATTACAATTGAGCTCATTGGACATATTTTGGAACCTCCAGCTGGGGAAGAAGATATATTTCGACAGATAGATGACTATATTCCTGAAGAAGAAGGTCAAGCTGGGACAACATCTGACTCTGAATCAGAAGAAGTAGAAGAGATTGAGGTTGAGAAAGAGTCAGAAGATTCGTCTATCCTAATACGCACATATGGATCCCGAGTAATGGTGATAAATCAAGAGGCAGAGAAAAGAAGAGCATCGAGAGACTCCGATGACGATGACTCAAACTTTGAAGTTGAGGATACTGTTGCAGGGATTCTGAGGAGCTGAGAAGGGGAGATGATGATAAAGGCAATGATCCCAATGCACCAAAAGACAGTGAGCCAGTAGATTTTTCTACTGTGCAACATGCTGAACTTCAGGGGGAGCCAAGTCAGAGTGGAGCGAGAGGAGGTGAGGCGAGTTCCTCAAAGGTCTTGGAGAGCGACATGAACGAAATGATTGAAGCTCTAATGAATATTGAGGAAGAAGTGTTGGAGTTTGATTTTGAAGATGAGAGTGATGAGTTGGAGGAAGGAGAGATTAGTCCTGAAGACGTTCCGGAATAGCAACCAGATGATGAAGTGTTAGGTGATGAGGAATGTTAGCATATGGTGTGTAAAGATGACATTACTACTGCATCATGGCTGATTTCATAAAACACTTGAGGGTCACACCGATGAGCACAACTGAGCAGATGCAATTAAACTATTGAATAAATAATATTGGATATTATTTATGACACGAAATAATCATTGAGATTAAATTAAATGTATGATTAGTTATATCTCAAAGTACGGGGACTAAAAGTACAATATTAGATATTGTAGTAATTTAATTGTCATTGGATGATAATTAAATAATTATCTAGTCTTTTATTTATTATTGGATATTAAATAAAAGACACATTTATTTGAATTGATATTATCATCTAATTATTGGATAACTGGATGGAGAATTATAAACAAATAAATAAGAGATAATTATAAATAATTATCTAGTCATTTATATATTATTAGATAATGTATAAAAGATAAATATTATTTAATAGATATATAATTATAGAGATAATTATATAAGGTTTAAATAATAAAGATAATTATTAAGATATATATGTTATATTATTATATTAGAGTTTTATTATAACTAAAACTCTTAATTAATAATATATATAAATATATAAATGCGGCCGAATAAAAGGTGGTGGTTGTTGACCACATTGATAGATGAGATACATATTGTCACCAAAATGGTTTTTGGGGGCTGGTGTGTTTTACGGCCGCATGAAAAGATAACCAAACAAAAAGTGTTTTGTTTTTCCCGATTCTTCGTATGTTTGATTGCATACCTGGCGCCGCTCGATCGTGTCATCACCGGTGGATACCGAGAGCATCTCATCCGTGTATTCTTGTCATCAAATACAAAGGTACGGATTTTTATTGCTTTCTCGTTTACTTATCTTATGTATACTTGATGATCCGTGTACGGAATTCGTGATTTTAAAAAGCTTCCGTTGTGCGTTAATATGATTAATGTTTATGTTTTTATGAAAAACCAATACGAATTCCCAACAGTGGTATCAGAGCCATCTCAAGTAACATAATGATAGTATTATTCAAGTATTTATGTCCAACGTTTTTTTTAAAGTTTCGATTTTTAATAATTAAAAGTGTTTAAACGATCGAAATCGATAATTAAAACGTTTAAGTTTTTGATTAGGCTTTAAGAAAATCGACCAAAGGTTTTGGAAACCTTACGGTGATTCTCGGCCAACCTTGGAGTTCCTCGGAGCTCGGGATTTTGAAACCTTAGTTCGTTTTATTTAGTTGATGTTTGATTGTTTAAAAGTGTTTAATTGATTAAAGTCGGAAAATTAAACATATCGGTTCGCGAAATCAAACCTATAGATTTCGGCCATGGGTTGAAACCCATGACCTCTCGGTTGTGATGTGGTAACCGAGGTGATGGATTATTTGTTCCGTCGTGTCGTTTAATTCACGGTTAAACTCGAACGATAAAATTAAATGCGTTAAAATCGAATTAATAAATCAAAAGTGTTTGGTTATTAATATTTAAACATTTGTCACAAAATATATGTAAATATGTTTTCGATTTTATAAAATTAAAGTGGAGACTTTATTAGTTTTTTTTTATAAAATTCACAAATCGGTTTAAATATTATTTGATTTGATAGTTAAACGATTAATTGGAATATGGAAATCGAAATAATCAAAGTGAGTTGATTAAAGGTTTCGATTAATCTCAGCCGTCAAAGGGTTTAATACCCTACTTGTTTTCGGTTCATATGGGTTATTGAACCCGAGTATGAGTCGGTTAACTAAGTTGGTTCGTTTCCGTTTTCCGATAATTCGTCGTTTAAGTTAAATCGGTTTTAATTAAAAGTTAAGTTTTAATGTTGAAATTAAAATTAATGGTAATTTTAATTTATAAACTAGATTTAATTTATGCATTTAATATTTAGTTCCATAAAATGCATTGTTAAATTAAAGGGAGTTTAATTTATGATTCTATTTTCAAATTGATGAAATCGTGACTTTGAGTCTCATGCTCGGTCATGGTTTAATGTTTTGAGATTTGATCTCGACATTAACGGTTTTGGTAGAAATCGTTTAAAACCATAAAGAAAAGTTCTTGGTGTTATTTAAAAATGATCATTTTTTTTAAAAGACATATTTATCGTAAATTGTTTATTTAGAAAATTGACATTGTTTATTTTGAAAAGTGTTTCAATTGAATAATAGTTAATTGATAATTATTTGAAGCAAGTTTAAATTATTTATCAATATTATTTGAAAATGATAACTATATTTATTAAAGGTTGTTTAATAAAAAGTTTCTTAAAATAGTAAGTTTAAATATCAAAGGTGTTTGAATTGTTAATTGAATATTTTAAGAAAAATATAGCTTTGAATCCAAAGATAATGCAAATATGGAATTGAATTTAAATTTTCGAGAAAAAGTTTCTATTTTTGGAAAGTGTCCTGAATTTCGAGTTTACGAACCGTGTTTAATTTAAGAACGATATTGGACATATTTACTTCAATTAATGGTGGATTAATTGGTTTTGAAATTATTTTCATGTCAAGATGAAAATGAATTCTGGATTATTTACAAGCTTTACTGCTTTATTTATGTTTGTGACATAGCCGAGCCTTGAGACCCCTTGTTTATGATGGTTGTTTATTTAATCGTAATGTTTGCTATTTTTGTTATTGGTTATTTTTGGGAAGGCCTGCGTGCCAATGAAATCCCGATTTTATGATGTAATCTGTAATAGGTTAGAAAATAAGCAAATGTATTTATATTAAAATTATGTAAAATAAATCTTGGCGAAGATGTCCATCAAGAAGGAGGTCATTCATCAAGGACGCTCGGTGATATTATCGGATGTTGAGGCTAGTGGGAGCTGAAAGAGTTCATCCTTCTTGCCTTGTGTGTTGATTTTGTCCCTTAGGTTTTGACCTAATTGGTTTGTCCGTATGGCTCTCGGAAACCAATTTAGTTTCGGCAAGGCTATGTCACCATGTGGTTGTATGTTTTATTTCTTTATGCATTATTTTATCTGCGTGGTTGTGGTGACAAAGTAGATAAATGAAAGAAATCAAAACTACAATCATTTTTGATGAAAAATTAAGGTATTTAAAAGGAAGTTTAAATTGGAAACTTTAATTATTTTATCAGGTGTTAGATTTGACATTTTTTATGAAATTAGTTTTTCAAATAAAGAAGATGTATTTTAAAATGTCATATGATCAAAGAGTTGAAATTCTTAAAACTGGTACATTAACTGGATTGTTTACCAGAATAGGTGGTGTGTAGGACACTCTTGCTCGAGCTGTGGAAGTTCCAAAAGGTTTAGAACCGAAAGGATCCTGCCCGAAGACTAACCTGACTGGCCACTAGTTCTTGGTAAGAGACTGGTTATAAACCCAAATTAAAAATCTAACACAGCACACCGTCCATATAGTGGCACTCACGGTGACCGATCGTCGTAAGTAGGTTCAGCCTTCGTTGGGTGCTTACGCCGCAAACTCGGAGAGCTGTGAGGTAAGCACTGCGGATCCTAAGTGAGACTTGGGCCAGTGACTTGCAGTTGTTATATGGTGTGTGTCAGTGGTGGTTCCTCAGTAAGACTGTTGCCCAAGGTGTGGATGAGATTAAACATGATCAATTTAAGAAATTGAAAATCTCATAAGATCTAAGAGTTGCAAAGGGGTTGTAATTGGTAGTAAGTTGTCTGCCTGAGTAGCTTATTCATGTAGGTTCAGCCTCCGTTGGGTGCATGAATAAGTAAAATGGTTCTTAGGATTAACAAATCATTTTCTAAATTTTGGGTTATTGATTTATTAATGGTTAATCAAATAATGATTTTTGAAAAATTGTTTAAGATGGTTGAAAAAGACAAAGGTAGAAGCGGTTTAATAATAACAATGACAATAACAGTAATAACAACAATGATAACGTCAATATCCTTTTCCCACATGAAAATCCTCCCCAAAAGCACATGTTTCTACTTTGAGGTCCATTCGGGATATGGAGAACTCAAAAGAGGCAACTTCCTGAACTGGGAGTAAAATCTGACAAATGTTCTGAGTACCGGGTGAAAGTCGTATATTCTGGAAAGGGCACTAAAACCTGCTCCTGCAGAGACTGCTACAGTTGAGGAGAGAAATCTCCACAAGAAGCACTCTGAGGATTCGGTCAATGTTGCCTGTCTAATGCTAGTGACCATGACATCTGAGCTGTGGACTAGCCTTATGGACGTCTCAGCTTGACAGATGTATCGCCAGCTAAAGGATATGTTCCATACTCAGGCTCGGACTGAGAAAGATATACGACAAGGGCTCTGAGCTCCTACAGAATGGCAGAAGGAACAACTGTTAGATCCCATGCGCTGAAGATGAAAGGTTATCTGGATCATCTTAGCAGACTTGGGTTACCCGTGACACAGGACATGACCACGAATCTAATTCTCAATTCCTTATTGAAGGAATTTTAGAAATTTGTAATTTGTTACAATATGCACGGAGAAGATGATCAGTGGGCTGCATCGGATGCTATAGACTGCTGAGGGAGTGATTGAGGAGAGAATATAGGGAAAGAGACGGAAAGGAAAGTAAGTTTCCAAGCCGGAGGTTAAAAGCTAACAAGTAGCTAAAACCTAGAACCAGAAAAGTCAAATCCAAGGATGACAAATTCTTTGAGTGCTAGGAAACTGGGCACTGGGAAAGGAATTGTCCCAAGTACTTGGAAACGGTCAAGGTTGACCGCATTGAGACTTCGTGTATCTGAATCAGTCACTTCTATTGTTCTTGGATATGTGATACCCAATTGAACAAAGTTTCATGCATAATGTCTGCAATGACTAAAATGAAGTGAAAAGAGATGACAGATTCAGTGGGAGCATAGAGACATCTTAGAGAATACTCTGCTGGACACTATTTTCATGTCATCAATTATTTATCATGGTGTAGTATACAATGATTGAATTTCTTGCAAGTATTTTTGGGATAAATAAAGAATTTTTGGAGTTAAAAATTTGTTGCTTGAAATTCCTATTGTTTAAGATTACTAAACTATGATTATAGACTATTGATTCAAGTGGAACTTGAATAGTAACTTGTCAATGGAGATTGGACAAGCTAGTAGTCATATTCAGATAAAAAGGGTTACCATGTTGTTGTGTAAGTTGTTCAAGTGTTCAAATGCAGTTTCATTGAACTTGTTAATTCTTGAAAGTTAGTTCAAGAGATTATATGAGTTGGATAGTCATCTGTGATTATATAGAAACTAATAAAATGCAGAATTAAATGTAAAGGAGTTACATGGAGGTTAATTCACTTCACTTGTCAGAAATAATTAGACTTGAGAAGTCAAAATTGTTTAGACAAGAAGTAATCGCATTTTATAAAATTACATGTGAAATGTATACAACTTGTGTGATGGTTAGTCAAGTAGTAGCCTTTGACTTGTTTAAACACTCGTCGGCAAGCTTGACGGAATACCACAACGAAATGTTGTAGATAACCAGGTTCTGGTGGTTATGGATACATATCACAAATTTTGAACACAATGTTGTTAAAGATATCTTGTTAAGATATAGATAAACCGCATACTGTCATATTCAAGACTAAACATCTAAACGTATCACTAGTAGCAATTAATCTGAATTGCTAGAGCTCCTAAATTTTAATCCTGGTGTCTTTATGAGTGATTTACCAGTTCCTCTAAAGATAATGGATATAAATTTGTATGGAGATTCAGATTAGATCTGAATAATATTACAAGAAGTTGTATTAAAGAACTAGTGTAATTTTTTAAAGATAAACGGTAATGGAAGTTAAGTTAGTTAACACTTCCACTAAGATCATGTCTGAAATTAACTTTTCGATAGATCGTATTACCGTTACATTTGATAAGGGAACAGTAGCATTAAATTGATGGTAGTCATGTTGTGTTTATTGAGATAAAGGTGATCAACATGATATCTTTAATGTCGTTCTATTTTGCATGTTTTAGAAATCCAAGAATAAATTTGAAGTTATTCTAAAACTATTCCATAGCTGCTTGTTGTCGTGGGAACCACAACGAGAATTAAAAGGCTACTGTGGTTTTTGGTTGATATTCATGGGTGATGAATATAGCAAAGGTTGGACCAAATTCACAGGTATTTGTTGCGAACAAATACTGGATTGACTCACCGATTGAGACCACTTTGTGGATCATAGTCATGAGTCGTCTCAAAAAGGTAATCCTTAGTACCTGAGATGTCTACGTACTTTAGTGCGAGTGCTGCTGTACATTTGGCCTAACCTAACGTCATCCGTAACTGGGTGATCATAACGGTTCGAGGCTGGTTGCAGTGGGAGTCGTGCTAGAGGCCTAGATAGTCAATATGGGATTTGCACCTTCTTTTAACTAAGAAGAGATATTTCTGGGCCCCTCGGCGATCGATACTGACAGAAATGCATGGCCATGCTCGGACAGAACTGATGTGTTCTAATCTGTCTGTTTCAGTTTAGTATGAGATCAGGGAGTCGAGAAACATAATCGTGTTTGCTACGGTTGATCTAATCCATGCCTAGCTTTCACATTGAAATATCGCGATGCATGGGATATAACCTAAGTTTCTTTTTGGAAGGCTGTTTCAACAAGAATGCCCGAATGGGAGTCAGAGTTTTTATGACCTTGGTTGCCTAAAGTGTCTAGCCATGACCTCCTTTAGGCGCATGCTGCAGGACAGTATGTCTTCTTACACAAGTGGGAGTATGTTAGTATATGGTGTGTAAAGATGACATTACTACTGCATCATGGCTGATTTCATAAAACACTTGAGGGTCACACCGATGAGCACAACTGAGCAGATGCAATTAAACTATTGAATAAATAATATTGGATATTATTTATGACACGAAATAATCATTGAGATTAAATTAATGTATGATTAGTTATATCTCAAAGTACGGGGACTAAAAGTATAATATTAGATATTGTAGTAATTTAATTGTCATTGGATGATAATTAAATAATTATCTAGTCTTTTATTTATTATTGGATATTAAATAAAAGACACATTTATTTGAATTGATATTATCATCTAATTATTGGATAACTGGATGGATAATTATAAACAAATAAATAATAGATAATTATAAATAATTATCTAGTCATTTATATATTATTAGATAATGTATAAAAGATAAATATTATTTAATAGATATATAATTATTGAGATAATTATATAAGGTTTAAATAATAAAGATAATTATTAAGATATATATATATTATATTATTATATTAGAGTTTTATTAAAACTAAAACTCTTAATTAATAATATATATAAATATATAAATGCAGCCGAATAAAAGGTGGTGGTTGTTGACCACATTGATAGATGAGATACATATTGTCACCAAAATGGTTTTTGGGGGCTGGTGTGTTCTACGGCCGCATGAAAAGATAACCAAACAAAAAGTGTTTTGTTTTTCCCGATTCTTCGTGTGTTTGATTGCATACCTGGCGCCGCTCGATCGTGTCATCACCGGTGGATACCGAGAGCATCTCATCCGTGTATTCTTGTCATCAAATACAAAGGTACGGATTTTTATTGCTTTCTCGTTTACTTATCTTATGTATACTTGATGATCCGTGTACGGAATTCGTGATTTTAAAAAGCTTCCGTTGTGCGTTAATATGATTAATGTTTATGTTTTTATGAAAAACCAATACGAATTCCCAACAAGGAAGATGAAGCAAATGAAATTATTATTCAGGAAAATCCCATCAACGATACATATGTGCCGGTGGAATATAATGCGATTGACATAGAAGCTGTTAAAGCTGCGTTAAATGTTGAATCACAAGCTGAAGAGCCTGCCAGGGAGCTTACTAATGAAGAAAAGAGAAAGCTATGGTTTAGGGCAGAGAAGAAGGAGATAGAATTGAAGGAAAAGATGCGTGTGCCTAGTGCTGGAGAGCTGTCAGGAAATATACTAAGCTGGTTCTTTGATCGAGAACTGCAGCTGTTTATTATCAAGCGAAAGGATGGGCTCCAGTATCTCAGGAGAAGATTGAAAGATTTCAACTCATTGCCAAAGGTTGAGATAAAAGCGTTGGCATGGAAGGAGCTTATAAATATCGGAGACGACCCCTATGCTGAAATCATTGCTAAGATCATTAGAAGGGAAGGGAGGTCGAGGAAATTTGAAAGGCTCAATCCAAGAATTGGCAAAAGAGTGATGGACCATACTAGAATTGATCCTCTGACTGGTAGACCATGAATGAAAATTCAGTACAAACCATTTAGATGTTTAAAGAAAGTCCCTTTAGAGCCGATGCCACAGAATGTCTTGAGTAATCTCAACTGGTGGTACGTTGAAAGTGAAACAGGTGAAGCGGTGATGGAAGACTTAGAAGAAAAAGTGATTCTTAGAGTATATGATCCATTGCACCTAGTTAATCTTTCCAAAGATGACCTTCAAGTGCTTCATACTCACAAAATCTCATGTGATGCACACATGGAGTTTGAGGCCAGAAAGTATCAGAATGTGGTTAAAGTATGTGTTGAACAAGGCCTGTATGCTGGTAGTAGTTTAAATAAACCATGTACTTAATCAATATGTAAATAGTTAGAAGCTATCGTCAAGGGGGAGTCTGTTGGTACACCCTGTGTGACGATAGCAGTCTAAGTATAGTTAGCATTTTTGTGTAAGTCAAGTTAAGTAATATTGAATATTGACTAGTGTTTGATATATGCGATTATGTGTGTTTGATATTGGTTGATTGTATGTTTGAACTTGATGTAATGTATTACAAGAAGTTCAAACATAAAGTTCAAAGATAAATTCAAACATAAGTTAAAACATAAGTTCAAATATAAGTTTGATATATGAAATTCGAATTTGTAGTAAATTCGAATTTGTCATTGAGGTAAATTCGAATTTGTCAAGTGTTGGTCAGTATAATTAAGGATTAACTCGATTTATTATGAGACTTTGGCAGAATTTGTCAGACGATTAAGCAAAAGGCGATCTCGAGTTTACTAGTAATTAGAGTGTTTTCGGAGAGAATCATTGTGTAGGTACGTTCATAGTCGTTCGTATAGCATTTTGGTAGTCTCCGTGTTTCGTGGTTGTGATCTTACCGTCAAGCCGCTAACGAGGATTCCGCACTCGTTGGACGGTGTCGCGTCTAGATAGATCCGTGAGTTGAACACCTTACAGGTATAGATTCCTTCTCACCTCTTCTCACCAAAAGATTCTTCTCACATGATCCTATATATATATAAATATATAGATATATAGAACATGGTTCGGGAGAGTACCACCCATTATGCAGCGCACCAGAATGTACCACATTTAAAAAAAATTTCTAATTCTTTTTTTCCATAAACATGTTTTAATTAACATTACGAAGATCATATGTAAATTTACATACATTCACATCTCCTAGCTCCTAAAAAATGATATGAACACACACTTATATAATTTTGACTATATGTGAAAGTACATTTGTGTAATGTGTGTTTTCATGCACTTAGAGTGTTCGGATTTGCGTGAAATTTACATATGATCTTCATAATGTTAATTAAAACATGTCCATGAAAAAAATTTCAAAAAAATTACTTATAAGTGTGGTAACTTCTGGTGCGCTGCATAATTGGTGGTACTCACTTGAATATATATATATATATATATATATATATATATATATATATATATATATATATATATATATATATGGTTGGGATCATTGCAGAACCTTAATTTAGTGCAAAACTATAGAACCAATCTAAACCATTGGATTATTATATAACACTAAGGATAAGATGGTAATTATGCAATTAACATTGAATTAATAGTAGCCTATCAAGTTTGACTGCCCACTTTGACCATTTTTGACTCTTTTAATATTGAAGGTACATGCAGTGTTGAATGTGTGATATAAACTGTAATTCGACATTGAATGATCTCCATAAAATATATTGAATGGAGGTCTAGGTAAAAAAAAAATTTTACGAAAAATAAACACGTAAAATTTTTTCGAAAAATATATATCATTACTATTCTAATTAAATCAACCAACTTTTGACTACTAATTTTGACCATTATTTTGGTTATGTTAATTTTGAATGTACATGCAGTGTTGCATCGACGTTGGATATACGACATCAAGTGTTCATTCGACATTGAATTATATCGGTCATGCTACATTGAATGGTGGTCTGGTAATTTTTTTTTTCGAAAAATAAACACGTAAAATTTTTTCGAAAAAAATATGTCTTTACTGGATGACCATTCACATAAATATGCATTGAGCATTCACATAATTTTTAAGGACATAGAAAGTGTGAATATATGTGAAATTCATATATCATGTGTATAACATTAATTTAAACATGATTATGAGAGGTACCTTTTTGAACCTGAATCTATATATATATATATATATATATATATATATATATATATATATATATATATATATATATATATATATATATATATATATATATATATATATATATATATATATATATATACACACACACACACACACACACACACACACACACACACACACCTAAATTTAGTGTAGAACTGTAAAACCAATATCGTCCATAGATTAGATTAATCTAATGGTATTGATTAAAACAATCAAGTTTGGAATTAGTGAAAAAAATATTGGTATTAGTGATAATTTAATTTGGGGTTAAAAATGGAAAGATTGGAAATAGCAAAAAGATTGACATTAGCAAAATAAATATCTTTTTTCTTTAAATTAAAATAACATTAATATGAATAATTTTTAAATCAAAAAAAATTATGCCACTAAAACCAGAGTTTTACTCTAAAATGAGACCAGTCATGATATATTTTTTTCAAAAAAAATTTACGTGTTTGTTTTTCGTAAAAAATTTTTTTCCCCAGATCACGATGCAATATAGCATGACGATATCATTCAATGGCGAAGGAATACTTGATATCGTATATTCAACGTCGAAGTAACACTATATATCATATATGCAACACTGCGTGTACATTCAATAGTAACAAAGCCAAAATAATGGTCAAATTTAGTAGTCAAAGTTGGTGGATTTAACGAGAATAATCATGATATATTTTTTCGAAAATATTTTATGTGTTTATTTTTCGTAAAAAAATTTTTTTACCCGGACGATCATTCAATATATTCTATCGAGATCATTCAATGTCGAATTACAGTTTATATCACATATTCAACGTCGAATACAATATATCATATATGCAACAGTGCATGTACGTTCGATATTAAAAGAGTCAAAATTGGTCAAAGTGGTCAGTCAAACTTGGTAAGCTACTAATAATTCAATGTTAATTGCATAATTACCATCTAATCCCTAGTGTTATATTATAATCTAATGGTTTAGATTGGTTCTATGGTTCTACACTAAATTAAGGTTCTGCAATGATCCCAACTCTATATCTATATATATATATATATATATATATATATATATATATATATATATATATATATATATATATATATATATATGGGTTCAATGGAAGACCTATATGCATCGGAAAACTCGGGAACCACTTTATAGTCATTGGATCAGGTGATACATCACGCACAAAGTCGATGCATCACGAGGGAATTTGATGCATCACGCGGGAATTTGATGCATCACGTGGGAATTGTGATGCATTTGTGGTGATGCATGGAGGTTTTCTAAAGTTTCCTATGCATGTTGGTTTTCCATTGAACCTCTCTCTTTCTCTCTGTATATATATATATAGGGTTGGGATCATTGCAGAACCTTAATTTAGTGTAGAACCATAGAATCAATCTAAACCATTGGATTATAATATAACATTAGGGATAAGATGATAATTATGCAATTAGTATTGAATTAATAGTGGTCCACCGAGTTTGAGTGCCCACTTTAACCATTTTTTACTTCTTTAATATCGAATGTACATGCAGTGTTGCATATATGATATATAGTATTACTTCGACGTTGAATAGGTGATATAAACTGTAACTCAACATTAGATGATCTCGATATAATATATTGAATGGTCTTCCGGGTAAAAAAATTTTTTTTTACGAAAAATAAACACGTAAAATTTTTTCGAAAAAATATATTATGATCGTTCTCATTAAATCCAACAACTTTGACTACTAAATTTTGACCATTATTTTGGCTATGTTCATATTAAATGTATATGCAGTGTTGCATATATGATATATAGTATTATTTCGACGTTGAATATACGTCATCAAGTGTTCCTTCGACATTGAATGATCTCGTCATGCTATATTACGTCGTGGTCTGGGTAAAATTTTTTTACGAAAAATAAACACGTAAAAGTTTTTCGAAAAAAATATATCATGACCGGTCTCGTTTTAAAGAGTATAAAATTCTCATTTTTATGGTATAATTTTTTTGATTTAAAAATTAATCATATTAATGTTATTTTAATTTAAAGAAGAAATATATTTATTTTGTTAATGTCAATCTTTTTGCTATTTTCAATCTTTTCCTTTTGTACCTAATTAAAATATCACTAATACCAATCTTTTTTTCACTAATTCCAAACTTGATTGTTTTAATCAAGACCATTAGATTAAGCTAATCTATGGACGATAATGATTTTTGAGTTGTACACTAAATTTAGGTTCTGCTCTGCAATGATCTCATCTCTATAAAATTTTACCATAAAAACGAGAATTTTATACTTTTTAAAACGATAATGGTCATGATATATTTTTTTTCAAAAAAATTTTACGTGTTTATTTTTCGCAAAATTTTTTTTTACCCAGACCACGATGCAATATAGTATGGGGAGAGATCATTCAATGTCGAAGGAACACTTGATATCGTATATTCAATGTCGAAGTAATACTATATATTATATATGCAACACTGCATATACATTCAATATTAACAAAGCCAAAATAATGGTCAAAATTAGCAGTCAAAGTTGGTGGATTTAACGAGAACGGTCATGATATATTTTTTTTTCGAAAAATTTTTACGTGTTTATTTTTCGTAAAATTTTTTTACCCAAACGACCATGCAATATATTATACAGAGATTATTCAATGTCGAATTACAGTTCATATCATATATTCAACGTCGAAGTGATACTATATATCATATATTCAACACTGCATTTACATTCGATATTAAAAGAGTTAAAAATGGTCAAACTGGACAGTCAAACTTGGTAGACTACTATTAATTCAATGTTAATGACATAATTATCATCTTATCCCTAGTATTATATTATAATCCAATAGTTTAGATTGATTTATAGCAAAAAGATTGACATTAGCAAAATAAATATCCTATTTCTTTAAACAAAAATAACATTAATATGATTAATTTTTAAATCAAAAAGATTATGTCATAAATATGAGAATTTTATACTATTTAAAACGAAACCGGTAATGATATATTTTTTTTGAAATAATTTTACGTATTTATTTTTCGTAAAAAAGATTTTACCCACACCACGATGCAATATAGCATGTCGAGATCATTCAATGTCGAAGTAACAGTTTATAACGTATATTCAACGTCGAAGTAATACTATATAACATATATACAATATTGCATATACATTCAATATTAAAAGATTCCAACTAATGGTCAAAATTAGTAGTCAAACTTGATGAACTACCCTTATTTAACGAAACCGGTCATGATATATTTTTTTTCGAAAAAATTTTACGTGTTTATTTTTCGTATAAAAAAATTTACCTAGACGACCATTCAACATATCTTATCGAGATCATTCAATGTTGAATTACAGTTTATATCACATATTCAACGTCGAAGTAATATTATATATCATATATGCAACACTGCATGTACATTCAATATTAAAATGGTCTAAAAAATGGTCAAAGTTAGTAGTCAAACTTGGTGGGCTACCCTTAATTTAATTGTAATTGCATATTTACCATCTTATCCCTAGTGTTATATGTTAGTAAAATACTTGAATAATAATCCCGAATCAACGATATTGCTTAATCATTAAGCTAAACCATAAAAGATTTCATACCTGAATACATTGATATCATCTTCTTTATGCGGAAACCTGATGACGAACGAACAGGGTTGTGAGAGTCGTCCTCACCTAAAGCCTTAGTGTTCTAGATCGAACAACAGATCTCCGATAGATGGAGATTAGGGATCTTAGGGTTGCTTTAAGGTATTGGGGACCCTCACTATATATAGACAGGGAATTAGGGTTACCATCAAACCCTAAAACTCAATAGGTGTAGCTTATTAATTAATGACCCAATAAGTCTATTAAAGATAAAGCCCAATAATTTAAAAATATAAGCCCACTAAGTAGAAATTGTAACAATCTCCCACTTGGGCTTATAATGTTAGAAATTATATTACAGATATCCTTGGGCACGCGTCTGTAAGTTTATCTTTTAGACTTCCGAAATCAATATGGTCCATTATATGTATTAGTAATAGAACCATTACAACTTTTGTCACACTTTAGTAGTGACAAAACTACAATGATCACCATACTGATACATTCAATGACATAGATCAAGTGAGTTGCATGAAAATTGCATGAAACTTAATTGCATATTTTCAACTGGTCCAACTTTAGTCTTAAATGAGATTCGTTCACAATCCTTATTACAATACAACCATTGCACATAAGTGAGGTCAGAAAGAAATTAAAGCCATAAACATTATTCTGCAGAAAACTACAACAATTCACAATGAAACATTAAGAACGACCTTAAATTGACTCCCACTAAAACAAGGCTATATCCGTAATAACACCTATATGAGCAACACGCTCACGAAAGACCATTGATGTTTGACCTTTAGTTAATGAGTCTGCTAGCATAGATTTTGATCTTATATTTATGTGAAAATTGTTTATCCTGAACTCTCTCTTAAAAATTAGAAACTTTGTAAAATTTCTATTATTGTCAGAATAAAACACTGCTGATTTATTATCATGGTAAATACTTGGTAGTGTTTTAATGCAATTAATACTTGCAACACCATGAGAAAATTTCACAGTCATAATCCTTTATTTGATGTCTCGTAATAAGCAATGAATTCTACGATCATGTTAGAAAGAGCTACAAGAATCTAATTACCAGACTCTTATACTTTTACTCTCACTGTTAAACATGATGCAACCAGATGTAGAATAACTGCTATTTTAGCATCCCGTAAAATCAAAGTCAAAAAAACCAAATGATCTCAACATTTTTGACTTTCATACGTGAGCATATTGTATTTTGTTTTCTATAAATAACACATCAAATGCTTAAAATCTTTTATATCCTATTTCTTTCAAAAATATTTTTTCGAACACCTAAATTCATTTGGCCTTCAAGTTTACAACCTTTCATGTTGAATCTACTCGAAACAATATCGATACAGCTCTTTTGTGATGATCCAAGTATACTTCAAAGTTTGGTATATAAGTATACGAAAAACCTGATACAAAGTATGTCTCGCCAATATCTTTCGTTAGAAATTTCTTGGTTTCCAAAAACAAAACCAAATCACTATTTACAAGTAGAATATCAACAATATATAGTAACATCAATATACATTTACTCCCACTATTACTTGCAATAATTAACGATATTTACCTCAAAACCATACAAGGTAATAATTTGATAAAAGTGCAATACTACTCAGGAAAATCTAATTTTAAACCATGGATTATTCATCTTACTTAGCATAAAAACAGGATCTTCAGATTCAATATTTTTAGGTCACTTTATGTAAGACGTTTCATCAATGTCTCCACTAATAAACGTTTCTTAACATCCATCTGATATGGCTCGAGATCAAATTGCTTTATTAGTATCATTCTTAATTCTAAAAGAGGCATTCTAAATATCAGAAAGAAAGTCTCTTTACAACCAATAAATCTCTTTTGAGTTAAGCCTTAACGACTAGACAATCTTTAAATCTTTCAACATTAACTTACGAAACCTTCTTAGTATTAAATATCCATATATAAGTAATCAATTGATTCCATACCTTCAGATAATTTGACAAGATTACAAATGTCATTGCCTTTCATAGACTTTTATCTTATCTTTAATTTTATCAATCCATTACGAGAGTTAAAACTTTACATGACTTTACAAAATTTGATTAGATCATTATCTGTTAAGCCATTGTATTACATAAATTCTTGGAGATACAACAAATGATCTTTTGGAATTGCACTCCTTTACTCTCTAATGGATTTCTTTTAATGACACGTCTGAGCTTGTACTGTGGTGTTGTCTTGTTCCGGTCCAATGACAGGAGTTGAAGCCTGAACATTAATATCTAAATCCGGAATGATTCTTGGAACAATGAAATTAATAGAATCTCAAACAAAATCCAATTATACTTCAAAGACAAATTTCTTAATTGTTTCTCCCCACAACCTCAATATTCTTAAAAAAATCTAGCATTCCTTTTTTCTTAAAAAAAACGTTATTGATGTGGGATAACAAAACTTTTTGCCTAACTTAATTTGGATAACTACATACGTACAAACGCCTAATGATAGGCCTATTGCCCGTCAAAGTTCGTATGAGAATTCGGTAACTACTTTGTTGGGTACCTTATTCAGAATGTGTATTGCAATCTTTAAGATTTTTCCTTAAAGAGACTCTAGTAAAGATGAATGACGAATCATACTCCTTACCATACCCTTAAGAGTCTTGTGCCTTCATTCTACAAAATCATTCATGCTAGGTTTGCCGGGAGTTATGTATTGCAAACCTATTCTAAATTCTTTAAGGAAAAAAACGAAATAAAATATCATGTCTGTTATTCTCATGATCCATCTTATCTTTCGTATTATCATTCATCACGATTAGATTTGACGGCTTTATATTCTTTTCAAGCTGAAATGCAACATCGAGTTTAAAAGATTTTGAATAAACGTTCAATGATTGAGATTTCTGGATAAATGTAAAAAAATAGAGTAGGGTCTTCTATGAACTTGATAAAATATATTTGTCATTCCATTAAACCGTTAAAAATGAACCACAAATATCATTATTTATCAATTTTAAGACATTCTTATCTCTATTGACAGACAAATTTCTATTGATAGTTTGTTTTCTTTTGATAAAAATAACATAGACTTGAAAGTCTAAATGATAAAAAAAATTTCATTTAAGACAAGCTCTTGAGTTCTTTGTTTAGAGATGTGTCCAAAATGCTTGTGAAATAAATAGTATGAATCCTTTCATGATTTTAGTTTGTACCACTCAAGTGTATTTGTCGTGCAAACATATACAAATACTTTATTTATTTATTTATTATTATAATATATATTTTTTAAAGAACAAGAACCAATAAATATGAATTTTGATCGAGAATAACTTTATTATTTATAAATGAAAAATAAAAAAAATGATTTGTCCATACTGTTAAACTTTAGGTTTCATCTAAAGGATGATCAAATAAATGTCTCAAAAAATTCAACTGAAATTCAACTTTCATATTTAAGTTCCTATATCTTTATACTGCAACTTTATTATCATCGCCCACACAAATGAATCTTTCAACACCAATTGGCGATTGAAAAAAATTTATATGATCATACTTATGTAAGTAGTATAACCGAAATCTACCCATAAAGTATGTTAGGTACAAAAGCTAATTCAACTTCAAAACAAAAACTAACAATAGACATTTACCCTAATATGATTTGACTTCATACGAAAAGAAGTAATCCAACATCATTATGTTTTCTTTTTTACTTTGCAATGTTATCCAATTGTTATCAAGGAAAGAATCAAAAGAAACCATACTAAACAAAATAAAACAAATATACTCAATAATCAACTCATAAAAGAGTTTTAAATTAGAATTTTAATGAGATACCTATAACACCATTAATTTCTAGTCTTTGGACAAAGAAATTAACTGTAAGTGGTACTCTCAGTCCAATGATAAAATACTGACAATAAATTCGGTCAAAACAACAGTCTTCCTTTGGGCCGACTATTATTCACATGAACATAACTTTATAATTGTCACGTATTCAACATTGCATGCACATCATTATTAGGCCAAATTATGTTAACCTTTGGGCCAACCATAATTCGTATAAATAATTCTGTATAGTCATCTATGTATTAAGAAATCAACTAATTATATAAAAGATGTTACTTTGACAACATTTAATATAAATTAATCGAATAAAAATACTAGACCAATGAAGAGTTCAACAAAAATCATACAATATATCGTCAAAAAACAATATATCAATTATAAATGATACTATTAGTTTAATGATCAAACACTGACATCTAATCCGGTCAAACGACAGTCTGCCTTTGGGTCGACTGTTGCTTACATGGATAATAACTTTATAGTGGTCACGTGTTTATCATCACATGTATGTATTATTTGGTCAAACTATGTCAACCTTTGGGCCAATCATAGTCCACATAAATAATTTCATACAAACATCTATGTATAATCAGTACAATTGATTAATAGAAAAGAGCTTACTTTGGTAACATTTTACATCAATCAATCAACTTAAAATACTAGATTAGTCCTAAAGGGTTTCACCGAAAAACAAATATTTATATTCACATAAGGCAATACCACAATATTTCAATAACCTGAATTTGCTCAATCAATTAGATTTCCAGATCGGTAGGAAATTATTCAAAATCCACAATATTTATGGTTATCCACCCCTTTAATAAAATGCATTAGATATATTGCAACTTTACGAAATATAATCTTCATTGTTTATGCCTAAGTTTATATAAATATCAAATCTTTATTACGAGAACAACCAAATTTAAACTCACAAAGGTTTAGAAATTATCTCGTAACTTGATTAGCCTTAGTTAACGACAAAAATCGTTATCTACAAATATTTTGGTTCAAAAATCCGTTGTTATTAAATATGTGAAATCAAATAAATTTCCGAAAGATGTTTTTTAGTAATTAATACCTACAACAATAAATAATTACAATATGTGACTTCTATAAATTTTCTATAATTTTACAAGCTTTATAAAGTAGGCTCCACACCGAGAAGAGGGATGTGTACCTCAAGCAACAACAAGATGGAAACATAGGCTTCTATGCAAAACAACTTTATTATAAAAGTCATGGTATCAAAACGTAATTATCCATAAACTTTATATCAAACGATCTTAAATCCATCGTAAACACAACATATGGATGGTTACAACTTACACACGATCGTCAGATGAATCTATAATTTGCAGCAAAGGCCTCCCGCCCAAAGTAACAACAGCACAATCAAAAAGGCAAAATAAAAGGAAAAGGAAAAATAACTTCTTTTAATTTGCGGCACACCTTTTTTATCGAAAGAAACACCAAATTTGCATAGTCATCCAAGAAACAAAATATTAAACAATGGATATGCATGGAGTCATGGATTTGCAAGTATAGATGCAAAACACAATTAATGTGCAACAAATACAATTCTTTTTCTTTATTTTTACTGAATCTTCAACCGATAAAATTTGACTACTTCCTAACCGATGATGGGTTTTACTTTCTAAAATCATGATGACAAAGTTAACCAATGAAAACAATAGTTTGTTTTCATCAAATTGAATCCTCAAAAGAATGGAAACAAATCCACCTACTCGTAATCATTAGCAATGTCATAAAAAAAAATTCACGAAACATTGCAATTTTCGTTGAGGATTGAATCATATTGCCTCATTAATCATAACAAACTCAAATTTATTGCCACACAATATTAAATAATTATTAAACAATTAATAGATGGAGATCCATATGTGGCACAACAAAAAATTAAACTGGATTTATATATTTAAATACAATGCAACAACAAAAAAAAATAGATTTTTATTTTTTGTTTTTTAGGTGGTGTTTGGTTTGAAGGATTTAAACAACCCATTTAGGATTTGGATTTAGAAATCCTTCATTGTCATGTTTGGATACAATATTTCCAAGATATTTAAAACGACGATCAAAACTTGTTGTACATGTGATTTATTTATGAAATCGTGTCAATCTTGTAGCATTCTTTGAAGCAAACTTGTTTATCAAATCTTCATAATCAACATTCTGCAATTGAGTGTTCTCGATTTTTATTAATGTTAGTCCATTAAGCCTCTCTTGTGCCATTGTCGAATGCAAGTATGACTTCAATAACTTCAACTTTGAGAAACTCATTTTTGCAGATGCAACAGTTACAGGAATAGTCAACAATACTCTATATGCAATAGTTGCATTAGGAAAACAATCAATTTGTTTAAAAGTTTTAAAATATCCATAGGTCCCAATTTTTTATCGGGCAACAAATTGGAAAACAACCCAACTCTACATAAAGAACATTTGCATCAATATCGGAATGTCTATTTTTAAGTGCAACTTCAAGATGAGTACAACATGACTTGAGACTAGTGTCATCTATTGACCTTAATTTATCCGATGTAAACAAGAAACCAAAAATCTTTTCATACTCTTGAGATTGTTTAAATCTTGTTTTAAGAGAAGAAATTGCTTGATCAACAATATATAAGAAATAATTAACTCTAAAGGACTCTTCAACAGAAAATGCAGTGTCTTGGTTAAGTGAATTCTCATCAAATTGTTTTTTTGTACGAATTATACGTTTTTTGGGAAACACATGATTGATATCCATTTCAATGACAATTTGTTAGCAACTTCAATTGCATTAGAATATCTTGTATCTCTAAATTTTTCAAAAAAAGAAATCAAAGCTTTCACTTCTATAATAGCAACATCAACAACCATATATTTTGATTGTAACTTTTTACTCACTAAATTTACAACTTGTAATATTTCGTACCAAATTACGATTGCCACTAAAAACTCAAAATCACCTACTTCATTTGTTGCTAAAGATTTAGCTTCACTTTTAATTTTAGGATCATTATCAATTTCTGAAACTTGAAGTAAAACTTCTCTTATATCTAAAAGTTGAAATCTAATAGCTTTTACGCTATCTACACGACTCTCCCAACGTGTTGTGGATAATGATTTAAGAGTTAATCCGTTAACATTATCTTTTAAATTTTGCCACTTCTTAGTAGAATTAGCAAATATCGTATAAATGCGTTGTATAATTCCAAAAAAGTCTCTAGCCTTACCACAAGTGTTAGCCATGTCACATAATGCAAGATTTAGTCTATGACAACCACATGAAGTACAAAAGCTCTAGGTTTTATATCTAAAAATCTTTTTTGTACACCTTGATGGTTTCCTTTCATATTTATCCATTGTCATAGTCTTGACCACACATATCATCTATATCAATATCTAATGATTTTAATTCTCGTTGTGTAATATCAAAAAGCCCTTGGCTGGTGGTATCATCAACATTTATAAATCCTAAAAAAGATTCCTCAATACTAATACATGTGGAGGAAACATCTACATATCTTAATATCAATGACATTTGTTCTTGGTGACTAGTGTCGGGTGTACAATCAAGTATCAAAGAAAATATTTTGCTTGCTTTTATTTTTCTAATGATTTGTGTTTTAATAGCATGAGCAAGTAAAAGTATTAACTCATTTTGAATGGTATGACCAAGATAATGAATATGAGTTTCATTGTTTGTGATACGACGCACATGCTCTTTAATAACGGGGTCAAATTCTTCCAATGCCTCAACCAAACCTAAAAAATTCCCAATACTATTTTGATACAACTTCTCATTTGTTCCACGAAAAGCTAAATTATGTTTAGCAAGATATTTTACAATTGAAATAATTCTCAATAGTACTTTTTTCCAATGATCTCTTTCTTTTTCAAATTATTCTTGAGCTACTTTATCAATTGTTTCATTCTTTTTTAATCTTTGACGCATGTCAAACCCATTACTCATATTTGTAACATGTTCTAAGCTTGTTTCATGCTCCTTAAGTCTATGAGTAACATGTTTCCAATCCCCAAAACCTTCATCAGCTAATTGATCTTTTGCAAGACCTTTTCTAAATATTTTACAACAGAAACAAAAAAATTTATCAAGATCTTTGGAATATACAAGCCATTCTCAATCACACTTTTCATTATTTGGAAGAACTCTAGTATATAAAGCACTAGAAAATATTCTAAAATATTATCTTTTGGACCATTTTCAATAGACATATCTCTTTTGGGACCCTCTACTACTAACACCTTAATCATGTCAGTACTTACGCTATCCCAACACCTTGGATCAAATATATCAATATCAATATTAACATTACTATCATCTCCATTAGTTATTAATTTCAATACTAGCATCATCAATATTGGTATAATCAAGATTAGCATTAGTTTCATTAATTTCAATATTAGCATCATCAATATTGGTATCATCAAAATTAACATTAGCTTCATTATTATCCATATTAGGATTATTAACATCAACATTAGTATCAATAGTAGCCATATTAGCATCATTAACATTAGTTTCATTAGTAGCCATGTTAGCATCATTAACATTCATAGTGTCAACGCTAGTCTTATTTTTAAAAAATTTATCAAGAGCCCTACTTTAAGACTTAACAAGCTCTTCAATTCGTTTTTTCTTTTTACGTTGTTCATATCCAGACTCGAATTTTCTCATCCTAGAAGTCAAAAAATTTTATAAGAGTACTATGTAAGAAAGTGATATGATGTTATTTGTATATATTTTTCGTATCATTTTGTCTTACATTTTGGTGGTTTTAGCCTCGTTATACGTGGAATCGGTATTGATTTGCTACATATTTGTATTTCATAGGTTTGAAGCCGCCATGTTGCCAAAAGGATGAAAAATGAAGCGAAAACGTTGAATTCACGGATTTAGCCGTCCTCCCTCGAAGCTAGAATAAGTTTGCCAAAGCTAGTCAGGTCGTGACCACGACTTTTGTCATGACCACGACTCAGGCTCGTGACCACGACTTTTTTCGTGATCACGACGCGTCAGATTTGATTAAAAAGAGAGCAGCGGCCAAATTAGGAGAATCTTCGTTTTTATTTTAATATAGCCGCAATTTTCACATACTTTAAGGTGAGATTAGTAGGTGTAGGTAGGGTTTTCGTTATTCAAGTATAGTTAGGGTTAGATTAGCTCAAGCATTCGATTTTCCTTGGTGATTCAAGCATTCGGTTACGGTTTCTTCTCCTATTTCATCATCTTTAGCTACGGTTTTGGTACAATCTTTCCTTAAACTTTCTGAAATGGTTTTGTTTAGTTTAGATTTCGTTTATTTTATTGTTATTAGCATGATTAGTGAGTAGTCTTGTTAACACTCACTTGGATTTTTTTTCTTGATGGATATATAAAAAGATTTTGATGTTTTAGTTGGAAAAGTGTATGTCTCAGTTGTGTATGATTTAATTGATGCGTTGGAATTAACAAAATCGGTGTTAAGATTGATTTTCTAGCATTATTGTGATCATGAGAATTGAATTTAAATGCTGATTTTTACAAACTTTATCAAATTTGTGTGATTTGTTAGTTTGTCGCCATTTCTAGCATTATTGTGATTATGATATGGTAACTAGTTGATAAATTGTGAAGTTATTGCATGAAATTGATCCTTAGCAGTATTGTGATCATAGGGTTAATTTGATCTTTAAGTTCCATGAATATGATATGTGTTTGTTCAATTAAAATAAATGTTTGAAACCGATTCCGAGCGCTTGACGTGTAGAAAGTTTTGGTTTTAAAAGCTAGTTTTAGTTGGTTGAATCTTTCGTAAAATGCATGTTTTCGCTAGTTTTACGGAGTTGGGAAATACTGGAGAATTCCATACTTGATTCCTAAAATTAGTGGGATGTGTTCTTTAATTGTCTTGTACGCACTTGATTGACATACATTTGTGTTTTAAATGCTAAAACGGTTGGGTTTAGTTCTAACTTGTTTTCTGTTTTCAACTAAAACATCCTAAGTGTTCATTCACTTAGTTCATTTTTCATAAATCCAAAAGAACAATTCCAAGTGGGTGTTGCTTTTATTATTTGATCTTTATCTTGCTTATTTGCTTCTGATAATTTAGATCATCATTGTCTATCTTTATCTCTCATTTTAGTTTAAGTATCTTAGTTTATCTTAGGTGCATTCATGCATTTCGTAGTTTAGTTTAGTTTAGTTTGTAGGTAATCCATCATTTTGCCCCTTATAAGTGGCTAGATATTAGTGATAATCCTAGTATCAGTATCTCGATCCTTTTTGCCGTTCCCTGAGTTCGATAATCCCCGAGTCAGCTTCAAGCTGTACTATCTACGACTGGTACACTGCCAGTGGTATATGGTATAACTTAGGCTTTCTTCATATCTTTTATTTTTGATTGCCAAATCCGCGAAAGATCAAAATGGCGCCGTTGCCGGGGAACGACTAGAGATATTGTGAAAAGGTTTAGCTGGTAGATTAGCCGATCCTTCTTTTGGGATTTTATCCCTTGGAAGTTCTTTCCTTGTTTTTCTCATCCTTTATCTATTCTATCCACCCTCTCAGTGTTTGTGTATGGTTTATGACTCAGAATTCCAATCCGCATGTTGTAAGCCCATACAACGAACCTGAAAGAACCTTTCACAACCGTCTTCGCCATCCTTCTCATCCTACCATAGAGATTCTATCTAGCTCCTTTGAGTCTACTGACCAACCTGTCCCTTCGCTAGCTGATAGAGGTCATGTTGATTTAGTTGTTGAGTTACCTCCGATCTCATCTTCTTCGCCATCATCTGATTCATCTTCTTCTTTATCTCTCTCCGATAATTCTTCTGAGCCAAACATGGGCGACCGACGCACCATGCTTGAGCTGAACCGACCGGTCACCGATGACTTGGAAGGTGCCATTGTCATTCCCGGGTTTGATGCAGTCAATTTTGAGCTAAAGTCCACTCACATCACTTTAGTTCAAAATAATGCTCAGTACTGTGGGATAGCATCTAAGGATCCTTATGCACACCTGAAGAAATCCAGGAAAGCGTGTGGTTCGTATAAGGTGAATCAAGTCCCTAAAGAGATCATTCGATTGATGCTATTCCCGTACTCGCTCACTGGACGTGCTCTCACATGGTATGATGCCCTTCCGTCCAATTCAATTCATACCTGGGAAGACATGGAGACACAGTTCCTATCGAAGTTTTGTCCGCCCTCACGCACCACTCAGCTTACGAGTGAGATTCTAGGATTCAGGCAAAAGCCTGAAGAGTCCTTACGTAATGCGTGGGAGCGGTACAAAGAATCTATAATGAAGTGTCCGAATCATAATCTAACGCTCAATCATCGAGTCAAAGTCTTCTATGAAGGTGTGCATCCGATGTATCATTCTCTGATCGATTCCGCTTGTAGTGGATCGGTATACAGAAAGACACCTGAGGAGGCTGTTGAAATCTTCAATGACTTGGTGATGAGCCAAAATCAAACGCCAAGCGAGTATTTTGGATGGGGGGCTTCTGATTCGAAACAAGCTGCTGCCATAGCTGCACTCACAGCTAAGATTGATCTTCTCACGCAGAGTAGTCAGCCACAGTCATCCCCAGTTGCTGTACACGCAGTACAACAAGGATGTGAGCACTGTGGTGGACCCCATTCCGGCTATGAGTGCCAAGCTAGCTTGTCTTATCCAAATCAGGAGGAGGTATATTTTTCTTCGGGAGATTATGGTGGAGGCATGGCTCGATATGCCCAACCTACTCCGAACTAGCTCGAGCTCAGAACCAACCACCTCCTGGTTTTGCTCATCCTCGTCCTCATGTTATGCAGAGACCCCAGTTTAACCCTCACCAAGGGTATAACCAGGGATATCATCAAGGACAATCTTCTTCTTCCTCTCAGTATAATTCTAATCCAAATCAGTTTCATAACGCTCACTTCCCAAACCAGAATCATCAGTCTCAGCCTGTGCAGCCCGCAAAGTCAAACCTAGAGGAGATGATGATGAAGTTTATGGTTAATCAAGAGGCGTTATCAAGAAATTAGCAAGCTGCCATTCAGGCCCTTGAAATGCAAGTGGGTCAGCTAGCTCAATCAAGGAATGTTAGGAATGCTGGTGAGCTTCCTAGCAACACTGAGCCGAACCCAAGAGGTAATATGAAAGACAAGGGTCCTGCTCAAGTCAATGCCATCACTGTGCATGATGATGAGCACACCGAGGATGTTCCTTCTTCTACTTCTTCCTTTCCTCCGCCATTGAAGAAGGAACTGGAGGCTTTAATGGACGAGATGCATCTGAATGCTTCAGAAAGTACCGCATATGTACCACCTCCTTTATACATCCAAGGCAAGGTTGATCCTGGTAGTTTCACCATTCCTTGTTCAGTTGCCGGAGCCGTATTTAGTAATGCTTTAGCCGACCTAGGCTCTAGCATTAATGTCATCTCACATGACATCTTTCAGCAGCTGAACTTGGGTCCTCTTAAACCTTCGTCTGTTGATATCCAGTTAGCTGACGGTTCCTTGAGACGACCGGTAGGAGTTTGTGAGAGAGTTGGTTTGAGGGTTGACAGATTTGAGTTTGTTGTCGATCTTGTTGTGCTTGATATGGGTAGTTCATGTTCCGTTACTCTCATCTTAGGTAGACCTTTCCTAAAGGTATCTAGAGCCTTAATTGATGTTTTATCCATGAAACTTACTTTGAGAGTCCAAGGTGAGGAAGTTACATTCTGTATGGCCGAGGCTGATCCTTTATACCCTTCGTTTACCGATTCATTGCTTTCTATATCTGTTAAGAAGGTGACTTTAAAGATGCCATATTTGAAGGAAGAGAAGTTTGAGAATGCAACATTCACGCTACATAATGTTGCAGTTGATTCAAGGGAGTCTGTGTGTTTGCTAATGAATGACGTGCCCAAGCACTTCAACAGTGATGAGGATTTAATTTTAGCCGAGACATTTGTGCCTAATGCTACTTCTTCTCATACTATAGATGCTAATACTGACTTGATTGTTTCTTCTGAACAGGCATCTCCAAGCCCAACCAAGAAAGAGAAGAGAAAAAAGAAGAAGAGCAAAAAGAAAAAGCAGAATGAAAGCACAAAGGGTCAAAAGTATGTGCCTAAGCTCCCGGTTTTTGATTTGAGTAAGTTAGAGTCTGGTAAGCTTCATGTTGTTGGTGATGTGCTCGGATATGAGTCCATTACCCCAGGTATGTTCTCGACTAATATAGGCCATGTGGCCGAGTCAAGCTAATGACTCCCCAAAAACAAGCGCTTTCGGGAGGCACCCCGACAATAAAAATTACTTAATTATATCGTTTACATTTAGTTTGTTTCTTTTGATCTTGCATGTTTCATAAGTTGAAGTCTTTATAAGACTGATTTGTTTGCATTTTTATTTATGTCTTTGATTATTTTTAGGTTAAATAAGTCCCCATTGCATTGATTATGTATCTTAGGATTGCATGTTTGATGTTAGGGGAGTTGTTTTCAAAGCATATATGTTTGTTTCATTTCTTTCATTTGCTAATTGACTTTTTGAGTCTTAGTTAGCTTTCTTTAATTCTTAATTACTTGCATTTCGTAGCTTCATTTCTCTTACTTCTTAGCTTAAATAATGTCTAAATATATCGTCTTTAAGTCACTTGACTTTTTATTTTGATATTTAAGGTTTTAATTTGCAAAATTTAATAAATTAGTGAAGTCAGTTTGACTATTTAAAAGTCAAATCTGAGTTTTCTCTTAAGTCTAGTATATTGCATTTAGTGAGTTCTTAGTTTTAGTTGAATTGCATATCATAAGTTATCTCTTGCATTGTTCATATTGCTATATACTAGTTATATGATATGCATTGAGCTTCAATTTTATCAACATTGCTTAGCAAATGTCACATGCATTTTAGTTAAATTTTAGTCTTAATCTTCGTCAAAATTAAGTTGAATTTTGAGTCGCAATAAAAGCTTTAAGGTCTTTGATCATTTTAGAGGTTTATTTTAAAGTTGGTGTGGGATAATAATTGAATGGATTTATGTTACATAGGTCAAAATTTGGAGATTTATTCTCTGGTTTTACCATAGCTAATGTTTAATTTGTTTTGCTTGATGTGTTTTAATTCTAGTTCATGCTGTTTGACTTTTTGAGTCAAAGTTAATCTACTTTATTTCTAAATTAGATGCATTTCGTTGGTCAATTTGCCTTCATATTTAGTGTGAATATTTTGCCGTTATATCTTTCTTGAGTCACATGACTTCCCGTTTCGATATATATGGTTTTTCATAGCGTAGCTTAATAATCATGTAGCTCCAGTTTGACTTTTTAAAAGTCAAACTGTTGAAGTTTTAACTTTTAGTTTGCTTGAATATGGCTATTTGATCACTCTCTTGGTATTATCTCGGGAATAAATTGTTTTACATCTTGTTGAGTTTCTTGAAGTGTTCACTTAGATGTTTAAAATTTCCGTTCATAGCATGTTAGTTTATTTTTTTTAGTTTCCTCTCTTCGCATTTTAGTTTTTAATAAGTTTTAGTAAAATTCGGGTGGTTTTGATCCTTGACTGATATATGTGAGTTGTGTTGAGCCTAATCGATAGGTGTGTGCATTTAAGTTAGTCTTCGAGTCGTTTTCATGCGATAAAAGTTGCGGCATTTAGTTATCATGAGCTGAAACAAAAGTCCATGTCTTTTGTCAATCTGCTTAACTCGTGGTCACGACATAAGTCGTGATCACGACTTTTTAGTTGCTGAACTCGTGGTCATGATATATGTCGTGATCACGACTTTAAAAAAAAAAAAGGATTTTGTTTAAATAAAAGACTGCCTGCGTTTTTTTTAAAAACCCTTAACCCCTCTCAATTTTTTTTTGTTTTTCCCTCTTCTCTTCTCCGTCTCTCCTCCTCGTCAGTCCACACCTCATGTTTCCCCCACTCGACCTCTCAGCCCACTCACCACAGCCCCAATCCAGCTTCCCATTTCTGAGCCTATTCCAAGTGAGCCCACGAATTCAGAGTCTGTTTCATTTGCTTCTTCAGAGCTATCTCGTGGCAGATTCACTACAACTTACCAGCATCATCGCCGCCGCACACGTCCTCCTCGGCTGAATCTCTAGACTCTTGGACATTTTCTTTTCTTATTTTTTTTGTGGTTATGTACTTAAACATTTACGCTTCAGCACTTTATTTTTGCTATTTTGGTCTGTACATATTATATTATCGTTTATTGCTGCTTACTTCCTGATCTGATTATGTTGTGATTGATTGGTTTCATAAGGTCGGACCATGGCAGAGATGTTCGCTGGCAGTCAGTTCAGCTTCATCGTCCAGATCCACCTGGCAGCGTTCATCTATTCAGAGGAGTTTTTCTGTTCTTGTTTATTGTTCTTTCTCATACTTATGCATACTGTTTTAGATATTGAGGACACTGTCTATCTTAAGTGTGGGGTGGGATGATAAATTTGGCATTTTGAGCTGTTTGTCCGAAGTTAGCCTGCTTTAGTGCATTTTATGCATGTGTATCCTAATTTTAGCCGATTTTTAAATTTTTCTCTCGTTTTTAAACGCGTTAGACTCTTTAGTAATATTGTTCTGTTTAGTTTGCATGCGAGACTAACGTAGTGAGTTTGATGCTATTTGGACAATGAGAGACGTTTTGATTGCATGTTGTGAATTTTTGAACCGAAATAGCATGATATTAGCACACATATTACCCTTTTCATTCATTTCGTGAGAATTTGAGCCGTATAGCATCATTTTTATGCTCATTTTCGTTTGATGTGTGTTTATGCCTGTGTTGACTAATAGAAGTAGAACATGAACTTAAATACATGTCAAAATCACAATTTTTGAAAATTTGGCACACATATAGAGGCATCTTTAGGATATCCCATTTTTAGCTTTCTTATGTTCATCTTTTACCCTTTATTCTCCTCTAGTAGCCCTTTTGAGCCTTCTTCCTTTCATTTCGGTGACAACCACACTATGAGCCATTTATAGCCCTTTTTGCTTTCTTTTTTACCTTTATTTAGGATCTGATTTGAAGTGCAGCGATTAGGTATTCTATTTTTATAGTTCTTTTAGCTGTTTTTCATTCTATTGAGCCTTGATGCATATATCCAATGGATTTGAGTTTATGTTAGCTTTGTGGGGCCCCCTGATACTTTTTCATTCAGTTTTTGTTTCTCTTGGTCGATGCACGCCGATTCTAGTTTAGTAAAAGCTGTGGTTTTTGAGTATCGGTCATGATAGCTAAGATGATCAATGAATCCAGAGATATTTTATTGAGAAAAAGAAAGAAAAGAGATGTATATATAAAAAAAAAGAAAAAAAATATATATATATAAAAAAAAGAAAAAAAAGAAAAGAAAAAGAAAAGAAAAAGAAATAATAAATTCTTCAGCTTTACATTGGTTCTTAGCAGTTGTATAGTTGAGGGATGCTTCACCTTTGTATATAGTTAGATGTAGTTTTATATTTGTTTTTCATGGTGCTTTTTGTATATAGATTTGTTATTTCTAGTTGTGTTCGACTGCCTTCTCATCTGTCAGATCGATTCTGTTTCTTTTGTTTTCACCCACTTTTTCCCATGTTATCCACACCCTTAGCCTTAGCCACCTTACATCCCATAAGTCCTTTATGTGCTGAATTATCATTACATTTGATGGAGTGTTGGTACATCCCGTGTGACGATAGCAGTCTAAGTTGTCTTACATTGTGATTTAGCATATGTTTGGTATATATATATTATGTATGATTGATGTTTATCAGTGTTTGTATGTTTGAACTTGATGTAACGTATTACAAGAAGTTCAAACATAAAGCTCAAAGATAAAATCAGTCATAAGGTAATATCATAAGTTTCAAACACTTAGTTGTATATGTCAAAGGCTAGATTCGAATTGCATAAGAGGATACATTCGAATCTGTGATAGATTCGAGTGAGACCTTAGATTCGAATATAGGATAGATTCGAGACTGTCATGTTGGACAGACTCGAATGGGCCTTGGGCCAGATTCGAGTCTGACCCACATCAGATTCGAATCAGGGTCTATAATTAGGGATAGACTCGAATGATTAGAGGACTTTTTGCAGAATTCGTGAGGAATTAAGCAAGAGGCGATCTCGAGTTTATCAGCTAGGTGAGTGCCGTTTCGGAGAGAATTAGTACGTAGGATCGTTCGTGTGTCGTTCGTTCAGCGTCTAATAGTCTCCGTGTTTCCGTTGGTTGAGAGTTGTCCGTCTAACCGTCAACGAGGATTCCGCACTCGTTCACGGATCCGCGTCTAGATAGATCTTGCAGTGGTAGACCTTACAAGTGGTATCAGAGCCTACGGAGTGTTCTTGGTGTTCTTCGTGTTCATCAGATACATTCTAGGTTTCTTGACGCTAGTTGGACGGTTTTGCTCTCAAAAACGTGTTTTTGAGCTTAGCAAATTCATATTCGGGAAACACTTTGTTGTTTTTCACGTTTTTGATCGAAATCATTATTTTTCGTTTGAAAAATAGTGGTTTAATCTGTAAACCGTCAAAAAATCAACGTGTTAGCCGTTTTTCGAGTTTGCGGCGCTCGATTCTATAGGGGTAATTAGGGTTTTACTTTAGTCTCGAGTCTAACCTAAATACGCTCCTTTCGAGTCAATTTCAGTGTGTTTCGAGTCTACTTTGTTTCGAATCTGTTACTTCATTCGAATTGGATCTCGAGTCTGTGTTGTTTCGAGTTTATTTCGAGTTTGTTACTGTTTCGATTCTGTGCTTCGAATCTGCTAGACATTCGAATCTACTGAAGCCTTCGAATCTAAGGACCATCGAATCTAAGGAGTTGTTCGAATCTGACATTATTTCGAATCTAATTGACTTTTAAGACTTAATTGAATTTAATTTCAAAAGATTTAATATTAATTAGTTTCGACTCTATCTAGATTCGAATAAGTTAGTCTAAATCAGTTTCAAATTAAATTAATTAAGTTCAAATTCAATTTCTTTCAGAAAAGATGTCAAACCTTCAGAAATTCCTTGAGATGGATCACGAAGTTGGGAAGGCAAATGCACCGCCAAAGTTGATGAAAGTTGAGGATTATTACTGGTGGAAGGACAGATTTACGGATTTTGTACGATTCAACGATATGCGCATGTGGGTGTGCATAGATGAAGGGTACATTCCGCCAGTATCTGAAGTTGAAGGCCGTCAAAAGGTCTTGTCATATCAGATGATGAAAGAAGATGACAAGAAACTATTTGAAGCTGAAAACAAAGCTTTCTCCATTATCCGTATGGCTTTACCTCAAGATATTTTACACACATTTCGGACTCAAAGGACGTCGAAGGAACTTTGGGAGTCTCTCCAGAAAAGGTGTGAAGGTAATCCTCGGGTGCGTAGAAAGCGTACAGAGCTGTTGACTCAACAGTTTGCAATTTTCAAGGCTATTAAGGATGAACAGTTGGATGATATTATCACAAGGTTCTATCATCTGATAACTGAACTTGAAAGTCATGGAATTGAGTATTCGGACACTGACAAGAACAACAAGCTTCTTGATGCCCTACCAGCCAAATGGGCTATGTACGTGGCAATGATTAAGCTTAATGAGGACAAGTATTATGCTCAATCACTTGATGATATTGTGGGAACGTTGAGGGCATATCACTTCGAGATGATTAAGGCTGAGACTGATTACGAGCAAGTCCAGAATCCGGCTATGTATTTTGGAAAGACATCTAAATCATCAGTGACAGCTGAACCAAAGAGTGCTACAGCGTTTTTCACCGGAGAAACGTCATCGCCACCAGAGTCCGAAGACTCACTGAATCGCGCGTTCTTAGGGTTAGGAAGATCGGAAGAACCGCAACCTCAAGTCAATCAGGCACCGACAAGTCAGAGCTATTCGAAGATGCCGATGAGCGCAAAGTCCGCAGAAGAACATTTGAATCTGCTTGCTTCCTTTGTGGCAGCTTATGGAAATTGTGTTCAAGGGAAAATCAATGACCCGGCTCTATGGGATGAAGATTACGATCAGGTCGACCCTGATGACTTAGAGGAAATGGATCTTAAGTGGCAACTGGCCATGGTGACCCAGAGGGTTAAAAGATTCATTAAGAGAACTGGAAGGAATTTGCAGATGAATAACAAGGGGATAGGATTTGATAAGTCTAAGGTCAAATGCTACAACTGTCAGGGATTGGGACACTTCGCCAGGGAGTGTCAAAGACCGAAGGTAGAATCATACCAAGGACAGAGTCAGCATCAAGGACAGTACCAAAATCAGTCCCAACAAAGATACCTTCCGAGTTCCTCATCTGGTCAAGCCAATCTAGCGGGTCTAATATCCAATGTCACGTCTGACAGACAGCTAGATGGTTCCTATGACTGGAGTTCACATCCTGAGTCCAATGCTAGAGCTTTCATGGCTGAAGTTACGGAGAATGGTTGTGAAGAAGACGAGCAGACCACAAGGGACAGCAGTCCGATGTGGGTAGAGAAAGCGAATGAGCAGACCGTGCTGGAGTTTGCTGCTCAGATGGCCAACGTGGAATCTGATAACTCTAAGGTTAGTCTTTCTTATTCTCTATTTTCAGAATTATGTGCTTTGTGTGCTACTTCTAATGATAGGTTAAATCTAGTCTTAGAATCACACAAAACCATCTCTGCTCAAAATGAAAATTTAAAAATTGAAAACGCTAGCCTAAATGATATAAAACAAGATTTAAAAGAAAAGCTTAAGGCTGATGCTCAAGACGTAATCGTTCTAAAAGACAAACTGAGTGAGCAGTGTGTTAGGATAGAGCTTATGTATGAGCACGTAGAGGCCTTGACCAAAAGTCTGAAAGATAAGGACATAGAGCTAGCCGAGACCAAAGTTAAGGTAGCAGAGGCAAATAGCAAGCTGGAAAAGTTTAGGAATTCTAGCCTAAACCTAGGAAAAGTCTTAGATGCCCAAAGACAGTCTAAGAAGCCTGTAGGTCTAGGTTTTCACGAAATTCCTCCACCATTCAATGCGAACTATGTGCCTCAGCCTCAGGAGAAAACTGACAAGTCAGTAGTTTTAGAGGATCTACCTGAACCGACACCTGAGCCTACAGTTGAAAATACACCTAAGGTGGATGACTCTACTGTCAAGGTCAAGAAAGTGAAATTTGTGTCTTCCTCCTGTGAAACACCTGCAGGAAAACAGAAAATTTCATGGGCTGACCAGGTCGAAGAGACAGACACTGTAGATGTACCAAAGGCAGTAGACACTAGTGAGACACCTAGATCTAGGGGACCAACCAAAAAGTCCATGGATAAGATGTCTTGCTTTAGATGTCACGAGAAAGGGCATGTTGCTTCTCACTGTCCAAATAGGAAAGCAGATGTTACCCCTAAGACAGTGAACCCAACACCTGTTAAGCCCTCAACAAGTGTGGCGAGCACGAGTAGTTCTCAGAGTACCGAGAAAACTGTGCAGGCCGCACCAAAACCTGTTGTGAAACAAACACCGGTTAAGGTTGGACCAAAAGAAGTGGTTAGGAAAAATTCACCGAATCGTGTCAATAAATCAATCTAGGTCAGCACCACAACAAGTCTATAGGAGCACCACACCTAGCAGGTCACACACTCCAGTTAGGTCTCATACTCCAGTTAGACAGTATGCACCGGTAAGAGCTCAAGGATCACAGTCAGAAATGGCATATAATAGGAATTATTCTAGAGCTCCACAACAAATGCCTACACCAAGGCAAAGAGTGAACTTAAATCACTCGGCACCACAACAGAATTCAGTTCAAAGGCCCAAGTCACCTGAACGGCGAGATGGGTACTTGAAAGAGTTCACGTATGTGGACGAGAATGGTATTACCAAGTCAGTCATGGCTTGGGTTCCCCGTGATAACTAACCTCTTTTCTTTCATGTGCAGGAGATAGCTACCGGTCCAAACAACAAGTGGTTCGTCGACAGTGGTTACTCCAGGCACATGACGGGGGAAAGGAGTCTTCTCACAGACTTCAAGGGGGGTAATAGGGGATTCGTATCATTCGCGGGTAACAAGGGTGGAAATATCACTGGAACTGGAGAAGTCACTAATGGGACGAAAACTTTGGATCAAGTTTATCACGTTGATAACCTGGTTCATAATCTCATTAGTGTCTCTCAAATCTGTGATAAGAAGAACTCAGTGTTATTTACTGACACTGAGGCGTTAGTGCTAAAACCTGGATTCAAGATACCTGAAGATTGGATATTGATGCGGGCGCCAAGGAAAAATGACTTGTACATGCTCGATATGAACAAGCCAGATACTTCGATGGGTCCGATCTGCTTACTATCAAAAGCTTCAGAGACGGAGTCCGTACTGTGGCACAGACGCATGGCTCACCTGCACCTGAGAAAGATGAATTACATTGACGAAGCATGGACTGGTGCAGGGTGTGCCCATGAAAAGTTTTCAGTTCGAGGATAAGTGTCTACCTTGCATGAAGGGCAAACAACACAAGAAGACACACAAGTCCAAGAAGCAGAATTCCATAGCCTCAACATTCGATCTGTTGCACATGGACCTTTTCGGCCCAATCAACAAAAGGAGTATTGGAGGTAGTTGGTACTGCTTAGTTATCACCGACGATTACTCACGTTTTTCTTGGGTTTTCTTTTTAGGTACGAAGGACGAGACGGCTGCGAGGCTCATCGGGTTCTTGGACCAAGTGGAGAACTCATATGGAACTAGGGTTAAATGTATTCGTAGTGATAATGGAACTGAATTCAAAAACACTGTAATGGGTGTATATTGCCTATCAAAGGGCATAGTGCATCAATTCAGTGCACCGTATGAACCTCAACAGAATGGGGTGGCCGAACGTAAAAATAGAACTTTGATTGAGGCTGCAAGGACTATGCTTTCGGATTCAAAGCTTCCTACCATGTTTTGGGGGGAGGCAGTGAATACCGCGTGCCACATTTTAAACCGAGTCCTTACAGTCAAATCATTGAACAAAACATGCTATGAAATTTTGAATAAACGGCCACCTAACTTAACTGGATTCGAACCGTTTGGAGTACCATGCACACTTTTATGAACAAAACATCAACCGAAGTTTGGTGAAAAGGCTGACGAAGGATACTTCCTAGGTTATGTGCCAAACTCACCAAACAAACGGGTGTTCAACAAAACAACTGGTACTGTGGAGATTGTGTATAACATTGAAGTCACGAGTTATACACATGAACCCCAAACTGGTCCGGAATGGATATTTGACTATGATAAGTTATTTGAGTCATTTAACATTCCTCTGGATTATAATGCAGGTACAATAGAGAAGGACTTGGCGACGTTGCATCTGAACGACGATGGCCAAATCTTTCCAAGGACCACGTTCGAATCTACTTCCGAGCCTACTGCGACTATAGATGGGTCTCCAGAAGTTGCTGATCAAGAGGCACCTACCACTGAGAATCAGACTCAAGCATCGAGTTCCAACTCTGAGGAAAATGTCCGTGAGGAGGAAAATGTAGAAGCTGAGCCTGTTCCCCCATTAGGTGAAATAGGATCCAACTTAGGAGATAATCTAAGAGTTGATGATATAGAGACCTCTAGGATTAACAAGAACCATCCAATAGAAAGCATCATAGGAAATCCTAACGAGGGTGTGAGGACTCGGAGTAGTGTAAATAACAACACTGTGTTGTTGTCGATGATAAACGACTCCGAGGCATATCACACATGTCTATATTCGTGTTTCATATCGCAAGTAGAGCCCAAAAATGTGCAAATGGCACTTAAGGACAACTCCTGGGTTGAAGCGATGCAGGAAGAACTTTCACAATTTAGGAAACTAGAAGTGTGGGAGTTAGTTCTGTTACCTCGAGGGGAGATTGCTATAGGAACCAAATGGGTTTTTAAGTGCAAAAGAGACGATCGGGGTATAGTCACGCGCAACAAGGCGAGATTAGTTGTAAAGGGTTTCAACCAAGAGATGGAATCGATTACAACGAAGTTTTTGCACCAGTAGCAAGGCTGGAAGCCATTAGGTTGTTTCTAGCGTTTGCCTCCTTCAAAGGCTTTAAGGTATATCAACTGGACGTTAAGAGTGCTTTCCTGTATGGGAAAGTGAAGGAGTTGGTATATGTAGAACAACCGCCCGGATTTACAGATCCTAAATATCCTGATAGAGTATATCGCTTAGATAAGGCTCTTTACGGATTACATCAGGCACCTAGGGCGTGGTATGAGACTTTATCTAACCATCTTTTAGAAAACGGTTTTGAAAGGGGTAGGATAGATAGTACTCTATTTGTGAAGAGGAATGGTGAACACTTTATCTTGGTACAAGTGTACGTCGATGATATCATTTTTGGATCATCAGACGAACAGATGTGCAAAGATTTCGAAAAGGTGATGAAGTCTAAGTTCGAGATGAGTGCTATGGGGAAGTTGAATTTCTTTTTTAGGGTTACAAGTTGACCAAAAGAAGGAAGGGATGTTTATCCATCAAAACTAAGTATGTCTATGACATATTAGAACGGTTTGGGATGGAGGGAACTACGTTGACTGCCCATTTCAGCACGCCGATTCAAGTGAATCACAATCTCGGGCCGGGTACTGAAAGGATACCAATGTGGATCCGACTTTATATCGGGCCATGATTGGATCACTTATGTATTTAACTGCTTCAAGACCTGACATAATGTTTGCTGTGTGTATTTGTGCTAGGTTTCAAGCTAATCCGAAGGAGATGCACATGAAGGCTGTGAAGCGGATTCTACGATACCTCAAGTCGAAACCGAAGCTGGGACTTTGGTATCACGCGGAGGGAGATCTAGAGTTGGAGGCATTCACTGATTCTGACTACGGAGGATGCAGCTTGACGCGCAAATCAACGACTGGAGGTTGTCAGTTCCTAGGAGGGAGATTGGTATCCTGGCAATGCAAGAAACAAACATCGGTAGCCATTTCAACGTGCGAGGCCGAGTATGTTGCTGCTCACAGGTTCTGTGGATACAACAACAATTGCGGGATTACGGTTTGGCTTACACTCAAACTCCTATTAGGATAGACAATCAATCTACAATTGCTATAACTAATAATCCAGTTAAACACAGTAAAACAAAGCACATAGACATAAGGCATCATTTTATTCGTGATTGTGCTGAAAAGAACTTAATCAAACTGGTAAAGGTGGCAACAGAAGATAATAATGCAGATTTATTTACCAAAGCGTTTGATAAGTCACGGTTTAAGTATTTAATTCAACTGAACGGAATGCGCAACCCAGAGTAATTTGACCTTAGTAGTAGTAAGTTTATCTTCTTTTAGAGTCGTAGTATTTCTTTCTTTACAGTAGTCTGCTAATTTAGGAAAGTTTCTATTTTTAGTAAGTTTCTAATTTTAGTAAGTTTCTATTTTTAGTAAGTTAGTAGGTTAGCTTATTTTACTGCTTTTTCTTATGAAAAACAAAAGAAAAAAGAGAGAAAATCAGAAAAATACAAAAAAAGAGAATATCAGAAAATGAGTTAAGTCTTAGATACATAGGTTCAAAGTGACGAAAATTAGCACAGTCGTTACAAACTCTAAGTGTTTAGGCTTTCAAACATAATGCAACTAAATTCTAAGTGTTATACTTTATTTAGTTTGATGTGTTGGTAGGCATAATACATATAGGGAATCTCAAGGCTAATAAAATATTCTAGAAAAAGTCAAGCGTGTCACTAACTTAGATGTACGACCAATCGTTCTTAATTTTTATGTACAAGACATACAAACTTTGAGTCTAAATGAGGTATGCAAACTTTCTGGGGATGTATGGAAACATCAAATACATCTTAAAATGGAATGAATAGAAAAATCATATAAAACTGAGAGTCGAAAACATGCAACTCTGTTGTACGTAAGTACAGACCTGTTGTCTCTGTTTAGATTCGGGTTAGCAGACATGTCGCTTTGTTGTACGTCAGTACAGACCTGTCACCGCTATCTGCTAACTTTAAAAATAAACCTTAAGTCGAACTAAGACACTTTGTTGTATGAGAATACAGACCTGTGTCCGATGTTTGTCTTTTAAAGAAAGTTTGCAAATACCAACAAGTTAGAATTTTTGTCTGTGTGCCTTGATCATAAAAGTATGTCTATGTCTGAGTCACGTAAGATAATTTCCTGATAAATAAAAAGGCCAAGGGATATTCCGAAATGTAGAATGTTTAACAGGGTAAAATACCAACAATCGGCTAAATGGGTATGTCACGACAAACAATCAAAGGAATTCAAAAAATTCCTAAGTGTGAAAGTTTAAGTACTGAAAGTTAGTATCAGACATTGCTATCTGATTGAACCTTTCTTAGACTATACTCATCAAAAAGATTTTGTTTAGTATTTAGCTTAACTTGTAAATTTTTTAAGTATAGCTTAAGTCTAGATTAAATTTTTGGTCAAAATTTTATTTTTATTTTATTTTATTTTTATTTTTACCTTAGTTTATTTTATTTTATTTTAGCTTAGTTTCATTTTTACTTCGGTAAAAGGTCAAAAGTTACTGAGGGTGCATTCAAAGTTGGATAAAATAAACAATGCGTGAATTATCCTGAGCTTAGGGTAAAAGAGTTGGCATAGTTTATCTGGTTACACGATACCGTAGAAAAAGTTGGAAATGTTGAATTTATTTCAAATTTTTCGAAAATTTTCTAAGTATTGGAAGGATTCGAATCTAAGACAGACTCGAATAAGGAGTACTTCGAATCTGTCAGTAGATTCGAATCTACTCTTAGACTCGAAGGTTGGTAGTATAAATAGGTTAACAGTGAAGTCATTTAATACTTACTGTTGTCGAATCTATACTCTCGAATCTATTTTGGCGATTTCTAATCTATTCTCGAGTCTACCGTTTTTCTCCTAAACGACATTTTGTCGACTTTGAAGACTTTGTGTTCGATTCTACAGACGCTTCTAGGTATAATCAACCAGATTGTACAAGATTTGTGTAGTTTTATACACAATTTTAAGCTAAAACATCAAATTTTGAAGTTTTATGGGTCAAAATAGGGTTTTTGCTAAATAACTAAGTTTGGACCTATAAAAGATCAAATTAAAGACATAAATCAATGATTAGAACCTAGTTGAACTAATGTATGTGATTTACCAAGTTCAAAATGGTTAAGATCTTGGGTTTTTGTTGAAAATTCATTAGTCGGGGCTTCGAATCTGTTCTAGGACTCTCGAATCTGTTCATAGGTTTCTCGAATCTATCATTAGATTCGAGATGACCATGATATTCGAATCTGTCCATTAGACTCGAAAAGGGACACTTCGAATCTGTTCCCTTAGAATCTGTACTTTATTTATTTTGTTAAACTTTATTAAACTTGTGGAAATTTAATTGTGTTGGATTTTGTATTTAATCAAGTACAAAATAAAACAAATTTTGAATTTAAACAAGTTTATTGATTTTTAATAAGTCTAACAGTTTTATTTATTGTGCAGATATGGCAGTTCGTGCTTTTGTCCCGAAACATAATATGGTCCTTAATCCAGACAATAATATCCCTGAGGCGCAGGGATATCGCCAAGTTTTGGATTTCCTAGCTGAATCTAGGATTAGCTTTGCTCTATACCATAACATCCCAATTGTTATTTCATATGTGAGGCAGTTTTACGACCATTTACAAGTTGATTGCACTGTCACCCCGACAGTTCTAAGAACCAGAATCGCTGGCCAACCTCTAATCTTCTCAGCAGATATGTTGCGCCAAGTGCTACAGTTGGGTTCACAGGAACAAGAAGACGGGCCTATAGACTTTCCATTGAGTATTAGGCAAGCCGCGTTTCTGAGAATGGGCTATAGTCTGGACGTTACGAAATCATCTTATATGAAAAGTGGATTGATAGGGCAGTGGCGATTTCTGGTCCACGTGTTCATGGTTTGTTTTGCGCCAAAGAAGGCTGGTTTTGATTACATCGTCTCAAAGATCCAATCAGGGGTGATTTCGATGGTGTATAATAGGAAGTTCAGCTTCTCGCAGTTGTTTTTCTCGGAATTCATCCATCAGATTACAGCTCCTGACAGAGAAAGATTCCTTCTGTATCCAAGATTTGTAATGATGTTGATAAGGCACTTCTTGCCGAATTTGCCACAATCAGAGGATTCCTTGAGCGTGAATATTATGGATAAGCGCATCTTTTCGGATTGTTCCTCACATCGAGGAAGGTTAGCGGTTCCGGTGGCGCGTCCATTATTTGGAGCAATTGTAGACAGGGAATTTCAAGCCCCAGGTGATGCTAACTGGGCAGAGGTAGTTGATATTCAACCGCAGCAACAGCAACAGCAACAGCAACCGCAACGCCAACAACAGCCGCGTGCTAGGCCGCGTGATCCACGACGCCAACAGCAACAACCTGCTAGTCAAATTCAGGCGTCCAGGCCTTCAACAAGTGAACAACCACAGGCACAAGAAGCAGGGACTTCAGGTGCAGTCCCCGAATCTGAGCAGATTGCTCAGACCTTGGAGGAAATATGGTCCTCTGGTCCTAATGCAAATGAAGATGTGGCAGCAGCATTAGTGGGTGAGCTGCTTAGTCCGCCTGCAGATGAAGATGATATATTTCGTGATGTTGACGAATATCAACCAGAAAGGGCAGCTGACGCATTAATATCTTCAGAATCCGAATCAGATTCAGAGGAAGTTCCTGCAGCTGCAGTTCCTGAAGTTCAAATTGGAACTTATGGTTCGCGATTGATTGTCAATGAAGGTGGTTCGAGGAGGCGAGAGGCCAGGGAATTGGAGGAGTCAGATTTTGAAGAAGATGAGACTGCTCAGTTGGTGACAAGGCAACGGGCCAAACGTCACAGGTTTATGCAGGGGACTTCATCAGAGTCCGATGCACAACCTCAGCCTCAAACCCAAACCCAACCCCAAGTTACAGCTCCACCATCACCGCCACCTCAGCAACATGAACCCTACATTCCCCAACCATTCAATCCTGCTCCCATTCAGTCCATCCCTTCTACATCAGCAGCCTATACCGACAATCAACGAATCATGCAACTCAAGAGTCGTGTCGACTTTCAGAACGTTCAAATCATAACTCTCACAAAAGCAGTCGGTGAACTCCAAGAGCATAACTCTAATCTTGATAAGGAGAATGCAGAACTGAGAAAGATTGTTGAAAGTGTTAGAGACGAAAACACGGAGATTAAATCATTTGTTGCTGATCAATCGTCTGAAATCCGAGCAATGCGGTTCCTCCTAGAGCAACTTATGAAAAATCTACAAACTCAGGGGGAGACGAGTTGTAAAGATCAGGAAGTACAGCGAAAAGATGATGATAATGAAGGCAATGATCCCGGTGCGAATAAAGAGATTGAGTCTGTAGATTTTCCTGCAGCTCAAGTTATACAAGTTCAGGGGGAGCCTAGTCAAGGCGAAGGACAAAGGGGTGAAGCTAGTTCATCTAAACAGCCTTCAGACTTTGAGATCAGTGAGATGATTGAAGCACTCATGGATCTTGATGATGATACACTGGATGGAGGTTTTGATTATGAAGATGAAGAGCTTGAAGAAGGAGAGTTTATTCCGGAAGAGATAGTAGATTGGCAACCTGAAGATGAAGTAGTAGCTGATGAGGATGATGAAGCTGACGAAATAGTTGTACAGCAGAATCCTATCACTGACACTTATATGATAGATGGAGATAGAATTGTCGATGTTGACATAGTGAATGCTGCCTTGAATCCTAAGTCATCGACTGAAGAACCAGCAAGAGAGCTAAGTAACGAAGAAAAAAGGAAGCTATGGTTCAGAGCCGAAGAGAAGGAGTTAGCAATTAGGAGATCAATGAAAGTGCCTGGTACAGGGAAGCTATCTGAGCGAATCTTAAGTTGGTTCTTTGACAGAGATCTTCAACTTTTTATAATTAAAAGAAAAGACGGGCTTCAGTACTTAAGGCGAACATTGAAAGCATTCAACACCCTTCCAAAGATTGAAATCACAGCGCTTGCATGGAAAGATCTGATAAATATTGGTGATGATCCTTATGCGAATGTAATTGAAAGAATAATAAGAAAGGAGGGGAGATCTAGGAAGTTTGAACGGTTGAGTCCAAGGGTCGGAAGAAGAGTCGAGGATAAGTCACGTATAGATCCTCTTACAGGCCGACCTTGGATGAGGATTCAGTACAAACCAGTGAAATGCCTGAGGAAGGTACCTCTGAAGAAAATGCCACAATGTTTTGCGAAATCTAGATTGGTGGTATGCTGATACAGAGACCGGGGAAGCAGTCATGGAAGATTTTGAAGAAAAGGTCATCCTTAAAGTCTATGACCCGCTTCACCTGGTGAATCTATCTAAAGAAGACCTGCAGATTTTGTATAACTGTAAGATTTCCAGTGACGCACATATGGATACTGAAGCTAGTAAGTATGAAAATGTGGTCAAGGTATGCGTTGAAAAAGGTCTGTATGCTGGTAGTGTTTTGAATCAATAATAAACCATGTTCTCAAATCAAATGTGTGAATTATTAGAAGCTATCGTCAAGGGGGAGTCTGTTGGTACATCCCGTGTGACGATAGCAGTCTAAGTTGTCTTACATTGTGATTTAGCATATGTTTGGTATATATATATTATGTATGATTGATGTTTATCAGTGTTTGTATGTTTGAACTTGATGTAACGTATTACAAGAAGTTCAAACATAAAGCTCAAAAATAAAATCAGTCATAAGGTAATATCATAAGTTTCAAACACTTAGTTGTATATGTCAAAGGCTAGATTCGAATTGCATAAGAGGATACATTCGAATCTGTGATAGATTCGAGTGAGACCCTAGATTCGAATATAGGATAGATTCGAGACTGTCATGTTGGACAGACTCGAATGGGCCTTGGGCCAGATTCGAGTCTGACCCACATCAGATTCGAATCAGGGTCTATAATTAGGGATAGACTCGAATGATTAGAGGACTTTTTGCAGAATTCGTGAGGAATTAAGCAAGAGGCGATCTCGAGTTTATCAGCTAGGTGAGTGCCGTTTCGGAGAGAATTAGTACGTAGGATCGTTCGTGTGTCGTTCGTTCAGCGTCTAATAGTCACCGTGTTCCGTTGGTTGAGAGTTGTCCGTCTAACCGTCAACGAGGATTCCGCACTCGTTCACGGATTCGCGTCTAGATAGATCTTGCAGTCGTAGACCTTACATGGAGATGTGATTTACTTTCAAGCCTATGCTTATATTGTTGACATGCTTGGCACCGAGTGGATTTTTGTGCATATATACACATTAGCCTATACACGTATGAGTGTTGAGTGAAATCCTTGTCAGGTGTTAGTTCGTGCTGCTAGGTTCGAAAGTATCTAACATGCTATTTTATAGTTTTTGCGTCTCTTAGTTTGGATAGCTTTTTCTTGCCATTGTTAGTCTCAAATGCATTCTTTTACGGACCTTTATTGCTTTAGAGTCTATATGCGCGATATGATTGAGGGTTATTTGAGATGTGGCTTAGCTTAGGATATTTTTGAGCAGGTTTGCTTGAGGACAAGCAATGCTCAAGTGTGGGGTTATTTAATATGATGTTATTTGTATATATTTTTCGTATCATTTTGTCTTACATTTTGGTGGTTTTAGCCTCGTTATACGTGGAATCGGTATTGATTTGCTTCATATTTGTATTTCATAGGTTTGAAGCCGCCATGTTGCCAAAAGGATGAAAAATGAAGCGAAAACGTTGAATTCACGGATTTAGCCGTCCTCCCTCGAAGCTCGAATAAGTTTGCCAAAGCCAGTCAGGTCGTGACCACGACTTTTGTCATGACCACGACTCAGGCTCGTGACCACGACTTTTGTCGTGATCACAACGCGTCAGATTTGATTAAAAAGAGAGCAGCGGCCAAATTAGGGGAATCTTCGTTTTTATTTTAATATAGCCGCAATTTTCACATACTTTAAGGTGCGATTAGTAGGTGTACGTAGGGTTTTCGTTATTCAAGCATAGTTAGGGTTAGATTAGCTCAAGCATTCGGTTTTCCTTGGTGATTCAAGCATTCGGTTACGATTTCTTCTCCTATTTCATCATCTTTAGCTACGGTTTTGGTACAATCTTTCCTTAAACTTTCTGAAATGGTTTTGTTTAGTTTAGATTTCGTTTATTTTATTGTTATTAGCATGATTAGTGAGTAGTCTTGTTAACACTCACTTGGATTTTGTTTCTTGATGGATATATAAAAAGATTTTGATGTTTTAGTTGGAAAAGTGTATGTCTCAGTTGTGTATGATTTAATTGATGCGTTGGAATTAACAAAATCGGTGTTAAGATTGATTTTCTAGCATTATTGTGATCATGAGAATTGAATTTAAATGCTGATTTTTACAAACTTTATCAAATTTGTGTGCTTTGTTAGTTTGTTGCCATTTCTAGCATTATTGTGATTATGATATGGTAACTAGTTGATAAATTGTGAAGTTATTGCATGAAATTGATCCTTAGCATTATTGTGATCATAGGGTTAATTTGATCTTTAAGTTCCATGAATATGATATGTGTTTGTTCAATTAAAATAAATGTTTGAAACCGATTCCGAGCGCTTGACGTGTAGAAAGTTTTGGTTTTAATAGCTAGTTTTAGTTGGTTGAATCTTTCGTAAAATGCATGTTTTCGCTAGTTTTACGGAGTTGGGAAATACTGGAGAATTCCATACTTGATTCCTAAAATTAGTGGGATGTGTTCTTTAATTGTCTTGTACGCACTTGATTGACATACATTTGTGTTTTAAATGCTAAAACGGTTGGGTTTAGTTCTAACTTGTTTTCTGTTTTCAACTAAAACATCCTAAGTGTTCATTCACTTAGTTCATTTTTCATAAATCCAAAAGAACAATTCCAAGTGGGTGTTGCTTTTATTATTTGATCTTTATCTTGCTTATTTGCTTCTGATAATTTAGATCATCATTGTCTATCTTTATCTCTCATTTTAGTTTAAGTATCTTAGTTTATCTTAGGTGCATTCATGCATTTCGTAGTTTAGTTTAGTTTAGTTTGTAGGTAATCCATCATTTTGCCCCTTATAAGTGGCTAGATATTGATGATAATCCTAGTATCGGTATCTCGATCCTTTTTGCCGTTCCCTGAGTTCGATAATCCCCGAGTCAGCTTCAAGCTGTACTATCTACGACTGGTACACTGCCAGTGGTATATGGTATAACTTAGGCTTTCTTCATATCTTTTATTTTTGATTGCCAAATCCGCGAAGATCAGAAAGAAAGGGCGAAAGAATGGAAGAACACAACCTGATATTCGTGGATATAGAATTGTGCCCCAATTTCGTTTCCGACTTTAGTTTTCTGACTTTTTGACCTTCTTCAATTCAATTTCATTCGGCTTCTCCAATTCAATTTCGTGTCCGCCTTTCTTCAATCTTCAAGAGTAAAAGATTTCAGTTAATAGATTTATAGAAATCAATTTCAATCTGTGCAACACTTCTCTTTTTCTTTGATCAGAGGATGAGAGGAAGAAGATAGAATTATATAAATCAATTTCGATCTTATTATCTATTTATCTATGTTTGAATATTGATTATTGAACTTACAAAGAAAACCGTTGACACGACCGTTGGTGATTGAATGAATGAATCTATGGTTCTGTGCGGCCGTGAGGGCGTGCAGTTGTGCCGATTATTTGACAGCAGACAGACGACAACGCCTCGAATCGCAGGTCACTCCATCGTTGATTTCGAAAACAAAAAATCGGATCGCCGCCCTTGAAATCGCAACCGTCGCCCTACTGCCCTAGTCTTTGACAAACGTTTGACTCTTTTTTTGTTCATTACGAAACAAGCGGAAGCCCTTTGTGGGGCGGCTTCCAACTTCAGGTTTATGGGCATGGGCTAATTTTCATGGGCTGATGGGATGACTTATATCTATATGAACACATATTAAAATTTACTGAGGCCCCTAAGAATTTGAGGCCCTGTGACGAGACCCACTTTGACCCTCTCACCAACCGGGCCTGCTATATATAGACAGGGAATTAGGGTTACCATCAAACCCTAAAGCCCAATAGGTTTAGTTTATTAATTAATGACCCAATAAGTCTATTAAAGATAAATCCCAATAATTTAAACATATAAGCCCACTAAATAGAAATTCTAACATTATATTTTAATCCTATGGTGTAAATTGGTTCTATAGTTCTGCACTAAATTAAGGTTCTGTAATAATCCCAACCCTATATATATATATATATATATATATATATATATATATATATATATCTATGTATGTATGTATGTATGTATATATAGAATATGGTTCGAGAGAGTACCACCCATTATGCAGCGCACCAAAAGGTACCACCTTTGAAAGAACTTATTAATTTTTTTTCCATAAACATGTTTTAATTTACATTATGAAGATTAATTATATGTAAATTTCACATGCATTCTATCACATCTCATAGCTCCTAAAAAGTGATGTGAACGTACACTTACATAATTTTGAATATATGTGAACGTGCATTTATGTGATGCGTGATTTTATGCACTTAGAGTTTCGAATTTGTGTGAAATTTGTATATCATCTGTGTAATGTTAATTAAAACATGTTCATAAATTTTTTTTTTAAAAAAAATTACTTTTAAGGGTGGTACCTTCTGGTGCGCTGCATAATGAGTGGTACTCACTTGAACCTAAAGCTATATATATATATATATATATATATATATATATATATATATATATATATATATATATATATATATATATATATATATATATATATATATATATATATATATATATATATATATATATATAGATTGAGGTTCAATTGAGAACTTTTATGCACCGAGACACCTCTAGGAACTTTTGTGCACCAAAGAATCAAACAATGGTGCACTAAGGTATTCCTGGAATATTGATGTGTAAAATTAAATATATGGAATTAATTATAATAGGTAAATTAGAAATAAATAAGGAGTAAATATTCAAAAAAGTAACCACCTCCTCATATCTCTCTCTTTCTTTATTACTCTCTCTCTTTCTCTCTCCCCACCGTATCCACCACCACACCACCACCACCACCACCACCACCTTTGTTGTAACCACCTCTCCACCGTATCTCTCTTTCTCTCTCTCTCTCTCCACCGTATGCATCGAGGAACCCCGCCAACCGCCGCCGCGGCGGCGATGATGATGAACAAGATATGCAACTGATGATGAACATTACGATGAAACACGATCAAACGAAGAAGATGATGATGAACACGTTGATGCATCCATTAATTGGAACAATGATGTTGATGATTAACAACGATGCACCATGATGAACACTATGCATGGATGAACGATGATGATAAACGATGAATACGAAGATGATGAACGATGATGATAAACGATGAATATGAAGATGATGATTAACAGTGATGCATCACGAATTGTATATATTTGTATAGATAAAATCGATATGCATCATGAATTGAACGATTAATATGAAATGCATCAATATCTCCATCATTCTTTTTAAATTTGTGACTTTTGTTAAATTTGGAAGTGATCAAATTTATTTTAACATTTATTATTTAGTTATTTGTTAAAATATTAAATTTAATGATGTATGCACAATACCCAAAATGTTCTTCCATGTTTTTTTTGTAATTCACAAGATGCATAAAATTGTCCAATTATTTACCTTTTTGCCATTTAATCTAATCCATACAATTCTTTGATCTAATGGATGATATATGTACTTTTGTACCTCGATGCACAAAAGTTCTCAATTGAACCACCCTCTATATATATATATATATATATATATATGTGTGTGTGTGTGTGTGTGTGTGTGTGTGTGTGAGAGAGAGATTATGCTTACTGGTTAATGGGCTAATCGATTAGAATTCTTCGGTTAATCGATTACAAATGTTTGGAAAATTCACCCTATAGCTTGTTAATATTTTGTTTTAAATATTTGTGCATGTGATGATGTTTTCAAATGTTTGAACTTTCAAGTTATTTGCTTGCTTTTAGTTTAGGAAGGGATTGAAATTTGAAGCAACTTGTTATATTATATGCCAAGAAGAAATGGTGATGCAGCACTGAAATATACACGCATGCATTCACATTTGCATCAAAGCGTGACTTATATCATTATATAAGTGCATATTAGTAACCAATGGCATTTGAAAATGTTGAAATTGGGATTTGAAGTTTTTTTTAGTTAAATGTAGACCGAGACATTTTTCTTGATTGGGCTTATAAAAATTACACATTTAGTAACCTGTCTCAAGGAGACAAAAGGGCTCCATCTCTTGGACAATTGATTGCAATTCATAAAATGCATGTGTGCTTCAAAAGAAATAGCCCCTACGTTTTTAAGCACTCTGCCGCTCTGTGTGTGTATTGGTGTGGGCCTGTGGGGGGCGGAGGAGGTACGGCTGGCATATTTCAATGTTGAGTACTTGCCATGCTACTCTTACTGAACTGCTACTCGAAGCAATGCTTGTTTTTTTGGAACAGTCGAGCCCATCTTTTGTGTACCATCACTACAAGAAAAAGTAGCAAAAACGACCGAGGGCTTCTGCGACGCCAAAGCTTCACTACGTGCCAAAATACATTTACCTTTTGACTTTCTCTGGTAAAAAAACAGATCTCATCGTCATCGCAAAAGCTTAATATATATATATTTTTTTAATTTTTTTGGCACCAATAAATTATTTACACGGTCAAAAAGTCAAGAAAAAATTTCTCCGCCTTCTGCGACGACAAAGTTGTCGCAAATTCTAATTGTATCTTTATAATTTTTTTTTGGCTCCAAAAAATTATTTAGGCGGTGAAAAACCCCGCCACTTTTTTCAACACCTTTGGCGACGACAGACTTTCTGCGACGACAAAGTCGCCACAAAAGCCCCGCCTCGATTTATCTACTTGCCTAGCCTTTTGGCATTTTGTGCAGTCACTCTCTTCTCTCCCTCTCGATCAGATCTTCTCCTAAGCTAAATTCCGCCATTTTCTTGGTTATAAACAACGGTGGTGGTGACTAGTTCGATTCCGGCCATCTTACACCCTTCTATTTCGTTAACTCCGGTCAGATTCGATTTTTCCGGCCGTTTCTCCGATCACCTTCGAGTTTTCCGGTCATCTTTCTGAGGTTTGTATTTCTTTTTTATTTTATTTTCTATTTTTTTACATAATCTTACACCACTCTACTTGAGTTTTAGACATCTCCGACAATAGATGATTTTCTTGGCCGTCTTCTCTGGTCAACTTCGAGTTTTAAGCATCTCTGGTCACTTTTTTAAGGTTTGTATTTCTTTCTATTTATCTTTATCTTTTTGTTTTATTTTATATAATGTTTGATTGTTTTTATGTATAAATATTACATAAAATGTTTGATGAACTAGAATCTTTCATGAACTATGATTTTTTTCTTTTTGTTCTTTTATATAATGTTTGATTGTTTTTATGTATATATATTACATAAAACGTTTGATGAACTGTAATATTTCATGAACTATGTTTTTTTATTTATTTAGTCTTGTACCAGAGGCCACTACAAAAAATCGGCTAAATCTCCACGGAATGTGAAAGCGCGTAAAAATATATTATCTTGATCACACTTATAAATGTGTAAAGTACTAAATTGTAGAACTTCACAATTAAAAATGTACAAATTAAAGAATAATCTTCACGGATTTATATGTGTAAAAATAATAATTTAAAAATTGTAAAAAAGATCACACTCAAAAGCGTGGAGATTTGAACTCTATTAATTTAGTCAAAATTTTCACACTTAAAAATGTGAAATGGGGACAATTTGTCCATGCTTTTAAATATGAAGTTTAAGCAATTTGTTCACATTTTTATGTGTTAAAATATAGAAATAATTTGTCACGGCACATTTGTTCGCACATACTTCTATCACCATACATTTTTAAACGTGTAGATATTGTAAAATAAATGTGGACAATAGGTACATTTTTTGTAGTGGGCATTGCAAGATCTTAACAAAATAGGTAACAATATTCAATGTTGATTTACTTTTATATATAAATATATTATATAAAATGTTTCAGGATAACTAAGGTAGATGCATAAAATTGAAAGGTTATTAATGTGTGGTGTTAAATTGTACAGATGTATGTTTCGTGGTTATGATAATTATGTCATATTGTTGTTTCTTTGATTTAATTATACATGTAATATGATTATTGTTATCTCCATTAGGGATTTTGTTAACCGGCTAGTTGTGGTCAAAATTACAAAGATTAAATTTGGAATAATAAGTTGCATATATAATCATGTGACCATGACTCTTGACATTACTTAGTTAATTTTTTTTATATATACACATGTAATTATATATATATATATATATATACATATACATACATACATACATATATATATATATATATATATATATATATATATATATATATATATATATATATATATATATATATATATATATGTATGTGTGTGTGTGTGTGTGTGTGTGTATGTATGTATGTACTTATGTATGTATAATTTGGAATAATAAGTTGCATATATAATCATGTGACCATGAGTCTTGACATTACTTAGTTAATTTTATTTATATATACACATGTGTATATATATATATATATATATATATATATATATATATATATACATATACATATATGTATATATGTATGTACTTATGTATGTATGATCATGTCAAAATCATTTAAAGTAACATATAAATGAAACATATATTTATATGTATTTAGTTATTGTTATTAAAACATATGTTACTTCAAAGTAACATCGAATTATAACTCATGTTACTTTAAATTAACATTATTAATACATAAAAAAATATTAACTTAAAAAAGTTAAAAAATATTAAATATCGTAACATAAAATTAATGAATGAAAAATCTAAAGACACTCATAATGCAAGAAATGATTTGAAAATTTTAAACATATTAATGAGTTATGGCTCCAGGATAAAGGAAACGGGAAGTTCTTAAAGCCTCATCCTCGTTACTCCTTCATAGTTGATGATAGACGACATATTTGTCAATTCATTAAAGGAGTTAAACAACCTAATGGCTTTGGATCGAACTTTAGGCGGAAAGTGATTGATAATAATAGCAACATAACAGATTTAAAGTCTCATGACTGTCATACAATGATGCAATGGTTGCTTTTGGTTGGAGTCCAAGGTTACTTGGACCACACAATTTCAACTCCAATAATCGATCTTTGCGTATTCTTTAAACAAATTTGTGCTTGAAACTTGATGGAGTCTGACATGTTGAAAGTAGAAGAACAATTGCTCAAGATTTTGTGTGTATGTATGTATGTACTTATGTATGTATAATTTGGAATAATAAGTTGCATATATAATCATGTGACCATGAGTCTTGACATTACTTAGTTAATTTTATTTATATATACACATGTATATATATATATATATATATATATATATATATATATATATATATATATATATATATATATATATATATATATATATATATATATATATATATATACATATATGTATATATGTATGTATGTACTTATGTATGTATGATCATGTCAAAATCATTTAAAGTAACATATAAATGAAACATATATTTATATGTATTTAGTTATTGTTATTAAAACATATGTTACTTCAAAGTAACATCGAATTATAACTCATGTTACTTTAAATTAACATTATTAATACATAAAAAAATATTAACTTAAAAAAAGTTAAAAAATATTAAATATCGTAACATAAAATTAATGAATGAAAAATCTAAAGACACTCATAATGCAAGAAATGATTTGAAAATTTTAAACATATTAATGAGTTATGGCTCCAGGATAAAGGAAACGGGAAGTTCTTAAAGCCTCATCCTCGTTACTCCTTCATAGTTGATGATAGACGACATATTTGTCAATTCATTAAAGGAGTTAAACAACCTAATGGCTTTGGATCGAACTTTAGGCGGAAAGTGATTGATAATAATAGCAACATAACAGATTTAAAGTCTCATGACTGTCATACAATGATGCAATGGTTGCTTTTGGTTGGAGTCCAAGGTTACTTGGACCACACAATTTCAACTCCAATAATCGATCTTTGCGTATTCTTTAAACAAATTTGTGCTTGAAACTTGATGGAGTCTGACATGTTGAAAGTAGAAGAACAATTGCTCAAGATTTTGTGTAATTTCAAGCAAATATTTCCTCCGGTATTTTTTGACATAATGATTCATTTGTTTATGCATTTACCTGAAGAAGCTATTCAAGGCGGACCTGTTTACATGAGGTGGATGTATCAATTTGAAAGATACATGAAGAAATTAAAAAATTATGTCAGAAATAAAGCTAGGCCTGCAGGTTCTATATCCGATGGATATATTGCAGACGAGACTTTAACTTTTTGTTCGAAATATCTTCGGGGAGTGTAAACAATATTTAATCGTCCCGAAAGAAATGAAGATCCTCCAAATTCAACACGTGAGTTCCGTGTGTTCCAGTCAGTATGTACACCGATTAGTAAGTGTCAATATAAAATGCTGGATCACACTCTTCTGAAGAAAGTTGAATGGTTTGTACTTAACTATAGTCTTGAAATCGACGAATACAAGAAATAAGTGTATTCATTATTGATTATCATTACTTTACTTATCTTTTTGATAACTACATTAATATCAGTAACATTATATTTACAGTGAGTTTACTTCTAACATGCCTCGAAGTAATTTAGAAACAAACTTTCCTGGCTGGTTTAAAAATAAGGTAAATTATATATTATAGCTGTTAAAATAATGATTATAACACAAATCTAGTTTTGTCTTTTTTATAGATACGTTGTCTGAATGTTGTCGAGCCATCACGTTGTAGTCTTGAATTATATGCGCTGGCAAATGGACCTTTTCGCAGATGTAAAGTCTTACAGCGTTTGCATAGTCAGGGGGTGAGGTTTGTGGTTCAAAGTCGCGACGTACGACGTACAACTCAAAACAGCGGCGTTTCAACAAAAAGGCTTGATGGAAATACATTCTATGGCCAGATGGAGGAAATTTTGGAGTTCAATTATAGGTCTGGTTTCAAGGTTGTGTTTTTTAGATATAAATGGTTCAATACTAGTAATAGTCAGCGTACCCCACGATGTGTTACAAATCATAACATAACTAGTATTTCTGTAAGTGATGAATGGTATAAAAATGAACCATACATTCTTGCAACACAAGCAAAACAAGTTTTTTTTTTACCTTGAAGACCCGTCTAGAAACCATCATCGGAGGGTCGTCTGTGAGGTGAATCATCGAAAGATCTGGGACCGTGAAATCAACGAGGTAGAGAATGAAGAAGATGTTATACATGGCAGCCATTGCATTGTATGCTAATTTGGATGACTTAACTTGTACAAGCTTGAATAGAGTTGGTCAAGAAGTGGAAGTTCATGTTAATTCTACTTGCATTCCTAATGATGATTTCATTGATGATTCTGATAATGATGCATCTGATGGTGCTGATTCTGATGGTGAGGGTGTGGAGTCTGAAGATGGTGATGTGGAGCCTAATGATCTTGAGTCTGATAACGATCAACATGAAACACATTGTTGTTTTAATGATGAGTATGATTGATTTAAGATGCATGATAACGATTAACTTGAAACACATATAATTTGTTATTATATTGCATTTATTCATAATGTTACTAACAATTTTTTCATACTATGTTGTAGGTTTGTACAATTTTACACTTGAGTTGATCCTTGGGCAAAATTTGTAATTATTTTGAAATTTAAGTTGGAATTTATTTTACAATTTAATTTTTGTTATCTAGTTAGTTGAAAGTTGAATTACTATTATGTTTGAATTTTAAAAACAGGTAAATCGTTGGATTTAACATATGGCACCTGTATATTTGTAAATTAAATATACTATTTAAACTTAATAAAATATTTTATCATCAATATATTTGTAAGTATTTTAACAGATGACAACTGTAGCTCGCAGTCATGGTGGGGATGCAGGTGGTGATCCCCCACCTGGTTCTTGGGTGCCGCCTTCACGTTGTCGAAGTAAGACATATTGTAATATGTCATCTACTTGAATTTGATTACTTGCATTTCTTATAAGGTCAATTGTATGTTGATTTATTTATTTAAATTTGTAGATCCAAATGCTCATGGATGAACAACTTTAAAAGATTTAAGGAATGTGTATCAGAAAAATGGGTCAAAACCATTGCCTATTGAATTCGATACCAAAGATCAAAAGACTTTTCGGTCTGTTGGAGATAACACTAGTCACTTTGCTAGTCTTATCAAGGTTCTCGTGGAAGACGAGATCCCCACGTATAACAAATCATGGAAACATGTGCCCGAGTCTGATAAATCAGACATTTGGCCTGGAATTCAGGTTGCTTTCATGTATAAATCTATTTTGCATTCTAGACTATTAAAAAACACATCACACACATGGGTGTGTAGTAACTAACTGTTTATTTTGTAGACTTATTTTGATATGAGACGCCATTTGCGAGGTTTAGAATGGGATAATATCATAAAAGGGGTGTCTTCAATGTGTGCTGAAAGATACAAGGATCGAATGTCTCGATTCAAAAAGATTTTTTTTGTTGATAGGGAAGGTTACGAACACCCGAAAGAAATTAGGCGATTTTCTCCCCCGCCTAATATGACTACTGATGAGTGGAATAGAATTGTCGACTATTTTTTGAGTTAGTCGTCTGTTCATCGATCGTCTGTAAACCAAGTAAACAGAAGCAAACAATTGTATCCAAGTACGCATGGATCCCGATCGTATAACACTATATGACATGATTTGGTACTTTTCTTTATAATTGCTATTATTTTTATTAATTTGATAATTTGATTGTTTTTATTAATTTGATAATTTAATTGTTTTTTTTTTGTAATTGTTGTTTTAAATTTGATTTACAGTGAGACCCAGTTACGGATCAATTTCGAGACTTGGTCTATTATTTTGGAAACATGCATCGACGAAATTCTTAATACGTAAACTCAATTGCTCAATAGAGACATGTAAGTAATTATTTTTAGTTTTATCAACAGTTTTACACATGTGTGTTGATGTGTTTGTTTGTATTTATAGATTATTTATTGTTATTACAATATTATAGTTAACAAATTGACACATATTTGTGTCTCTCTATATTGATATGATAGTTGTATTTATAGATTTATTTGATTATTAAGTTAGTAAGTTATTAATGAGTAACAACCTAACTTTTAACATTCTGTGTTTGACTTAATAATGTAATTTTAATTACATTCTTTATCTTGTAATTGTATTTAAGTTAATGAAAATCTATTTAATTAAGTTAAAGTTAAATATATGTTATGAAATATTTTTCATGTACCAAGTTAAATGAATGGGATAAATGAAACGTATGTGGCAAATATGTGAAAAACGGGACTTGAGAAAATATAAATACGCAAATGAGTTTTCATCTGCTTATTTCCACCAAACCAAACTCTCTGCTTCTCTCTACTACTCACGGTTTCATCTCAAACCCATCAAGAACATCACTAATCTTGCAACAAAATTCAAGAATCAAGTCAAGAAATTAACAATCAAGTATCAAGCAACAACAATATACAAATATTCATAGTAAATCCATACTCAAAATTCTTTCCCTGGTCTTATTTGAAGGCCACGGCTTCTTGTGTTTATGAAATCAAAATTTATCTTCAAAACCATGAAATTGGACCAAGTTTAGTACTACAAACAAGGAATGAAATGCATGCATGTAATCCTTATGTGTTTATTGATCATCTTAGCAATTTGAAGCATAATTCCAATTTTGAAATTAAAGTTCTGAAACTTTTTTTTGTTTTCCATGTGTTGTTTACTTCTGTTTTTTAACCGAAAAGAAAGGCCAAGAAGGCAATTGGCCTTCAGCCATGGTTTAGATGCATATGTGTGTGTTTCGTTCATCATTTAGAGCATCAATCACCCTTTAATTGTAATAATGTTGTTGCTGTGAATGAAAGTAAAACATAAACAAATAAGTGCAGTTGTGTGCATGTGTATTGCATGGAAAAGAGGAAATCCGAGATTCATCTCTATGGTGCAAGTCTCAGATCTTTTAATCATATACAACAACCAATTCCTTTTTCCCTTTGAGCATATAAGTTATGTGTGAGTATTGTTGTGAAAAGAAACGAGACTCAAAAAAGTGTGAATCTCGGATGTGTAATGGCCTGGACAACAACAAATAATGAGCAACACCAATAAGATAAACTAAGTAAATTGAATGTTATGTGTGGCATTTATACAAAATCCAAGACTTATAAACGAGTCTCGGATGTGTGTGCTGTGTGTGTGTAACAAAAACCGTAAAGCAGCCCATGTCATTGTGTTGCATATAAATTAAGTGTATGCATATAATGGATGAAAGATCCGATGCTCAGTTGGTGTGAAGTCTCGGATGTGTGTGTCCAATAGCAGTCCACATCACTCATAGATAAACTAAGTAAACTTCAAGTCTTTTATGTGTTGTGTATTCACAACAGCGTTTATACATAAATATATACTAAAACTAAAGAAGGGGTGTAAATATGTGCATGTGTGTGTGATCATTTAAATAGAAATCAGAGCATGTTGAGTGTTCTTATTTCATAAACAAATGAGTGCCATGATTAAGTAAATGTGCTTAAGTGAATACACATGCAACTCTAAGAAAATATAACCATCAAATAAGCTCATGGTATGTTTTTATATAGCTTAATGTGAATTCAAATGTGCAAATAAAAGTCAAAGAATGACTTAATAAAGTCACACATGCCCATGAGAAAGGACATTAATGCTTATAAGTTCAATGATGATTCAACAAAGCTAATTTGTATGCCAATGTCAAACACTGGACAGGTTCAGATAAATCTGAACAAAGTAATAAAAGTTAAAGTTATTAAAAAGTGGGTCAAAGTCTGTAAAGCCAAGCCAAGTCCAGAAAGTCAAAGCCTAAAGTTAAAATCCTTAGATAACTCAGGTGGTGGAGTAATCCGCTTGCCAAATCTCAACAACTCAGCGTAAATCAGTAAACTGTGAGTTATAGATATTTCAGCTTTACATGCCTAATTATGGGTGAGACATATTGTTGTTCATAGCTTATTTGGCATTCATATATGCTCAGATGGATTGTGACCTGTGCTCACCATGGTTCGGTGATGCCCTATGGATCATGATAGCTATTTGATATATCATCCTGCACACATTGTATTTATAGTTCATTTCAGTTATTAATATAAATGATGTTGCTATCATGACCTTGCTTATTTACGTTTATCATCATTGCTTGCATCATCGATGTATTTGTCTTCAACTCAGCATTTTAACCAAACTGGTCTATTGTCCTAGACCTTGCTTATGTCACCGGTTCATTTGAACTTGGTGGTTGCTTACTCCGATGCTCCACCACGTAGTCTACTGGTAGCTAGCACTAATCCCTCTCTTCTAGCGGGAAAGGAAAGACTTTCTAAGCAATTCAATTAAGAAGCTGAAGAGAAGTTACAGAAGTGACAGATAAGTCAACCTTCTGGAGTCAACTATCTACTCTATCTGATACTGAACTAGATGCCGCAAAAGCCCCCCAAGTATTGAGTGGATAGCTTCCACTAAAATCATAAGCGTGGCCTAGATATCATCTCGCTCTTATTTGTTATGTCTCACTTTGCGTGGCTGTTGACGGCAGTCTAGTCATATCATGCTATACCCACATTTCGCCTTGCTTTACAACATGTTATCTGATAAATCTAAAATCTCACTAAGTCATTTCTTACAGTTGTTGTTGAATCTCTTTACATGAAAAGACAAGGGCAAATCACCTGTTGGACCTAGTTCTTAGGTCTGTCTAGATCAAGTAAAGCATTTAGACCCTACTCAACGAACTTTGGTACAACTTTGAAGAAGTTAATTGTATGATTGGGTAGAATTGCTTTGCTATATGGAAGTTATGTACTAGACTAGCCTTATACATTTATAAGTTTATTTTGAACTTTGTAAAACTATCGTTTCTAAAACTGTATTAAACTTGATCCTAACAGTTGTACTGTAATCTGAATTCCACAACTTAATTACTCTATCTTAGTTATGATTAATATCGTGTTGCATATTTGAGACCTAGTCGCTAAGACGTCTCCGTAAGGAGTGGTATTCACAGGATGGTATCAGAGCCCATAGTTTGAGTGAATCAAGTATTAGGTGGGTGATACTTGATCTCAAACTGAAGCAATATATAAGTATCAATCATTTAGGTGGTTTGAACTAAGATAGGATGTACAGACTGTTAGGATGGGAATAAGAGTACATAGTTTGTAAGTCCATAAATTGAAAGTTGCATGATTTTAATTTTTGTCTGGACCAGGTGATATCCCTGACAATGTTACGCGCCAACAAATGTACGAGATGATGCAACAACTGTTGGCACAACAAGAAGAATAACAAAATAAAAGTATACAAGAACAATTTCAAGCCCGAGATGAGGCTGAAGCCAACAGAAGGGCTGACAAGAAAAAATAAAAGAAAAGATAAACAAGTCCAAAACTAAGAATTTAATTCTGAAAACTCAAACCCAAACACTCAAATTGATTAGCCAAAAGGCTGTAAGTTCAAAGATTTCAAAGCTAGTGGTGCGTTAAACTTTGAGGGTACCGTAAAACCTATCCAGGGTTGGGACTGGATTAGCCATACCGAGGAGATTCTTAGTATCTCTGACTACCTTGACTCCAAGAAAGTAAAGTTTGCTACCACACTATTTGTCGGCGCTGCTCGTGCCTGGTGGAAAACTCAAAAGAGAATATTTGGTGAAGATGTCATTAAAATGCTAGAATGGGATTAGTTTCTTGAGATGTTCCATGCAAAGTATTGTCCTGCTGATCAAGAAGACAAGATGGAGGTGCAGTTTATGCAGCTGACACAAGGCACCAAGACAATAGATGAATATGAGCACGAATTCTCGCGGCTTTGTGGTTACTCTTCTTATCAAGTAGCCACAGAAGAAAGGAAGATGAATCGATTTCACAGAGGTTTAAATCCGATATAAAGACATCCAATGAGCGCTACGAAGTACAAGACATACCTCGAATGGTCGAAGCGGTTACGCAGATTGAGAGCGAGTACTTAGAGTATGGCGACCAGCTTGGTGCTACACACACTAATCTGACATGTCCCTTTCCACCGAAGAAGCATCGATTCAACAAGTTCTTTAATCCCATCAAATCAAAGTCTCAACAATATCAACAGTATAGTTCACCCGAGAAAGCCCAGGCCTATTCCATCACTAATGAACCAAGATTCTGTAAACGGTGTTAGAAATCACACATGGGACAGTGCAATCCGGATGATGTTACCTGCTATGTGTGTGGCAAAATCGGCCACAGTAGTGAAGAATGCCCCCAAAGAGGTCATGGATGTGCTAAATGTGGAAAACGAAGTCATTTCTCATACCAATGTCGTTCCGGACATAGATGCCAATCACAGTCATCTGCTGGTGGTTCAACCATGAGAAGTTTAGCTGCAATGCCAACTGCTAGAACCCGAGCAATCCAAATCACAATAGAGGAGGCTAAGGAAACACCAGATGTAGTTACGAGTATGCTCTTACTCAACTCTATCAATGACCGTGTATTGTTTGATTTCGGTGCTAGTCATTCCTTCATATCGACTACTTTTGCACAAAGATTATCTAAATCTCCCTCGAAGTTCTCAGTTATACTTGATATTGAGACGACGAGTAACAATTAGGTTATGGGTGCTTTTGTGTATCGAAATTGTACTCTGCTTGTCGACAACGTTGTATTCAATCTCGATCTCATCCCAATTCTGATGAAAGAGTTTGACTTCATTGTCGGCATGGACTCGTTAATGTATAACGAGGCTACTATCGTCTGCAGTCGCCGAATAATCAGAATCAATTCTTCAGACAGCCGTGTATTGGAAATCAAAGGCGACAAGCGTAAAGGTGCCCGCTGCTTCATTTCTGTTGAGAAAGCATACAAGTATTTGTCTAAAGGTCACAAATCTTATCTATGTTATGTCTTGTCTGAATTTGTCCCTGAAGTCATACAGAAATCTGTGTTTGATATATGTTCCTAGACGTATTTCCTGACGATATCTTTGGAGTGCCACCCAAACGCCATTTTGAGTTTGGTACGACTTAGTTACTGGTGCGGCTCCAATCGCCAGAGCTCTGTACAGACTTGCGCCTGCAAAAATGCAGGAAATGTCAAAACAACTGCAAGATTTGTTAGAAAAAGGTTTCATAAGACCCAGTTCGTCTCATTAGGGTGCACCTGTCTTATTCGTTAAAAAGAAAGAAGAAACTCTCCGTATGTGCATCAGTTACTTGGAGTTGAACAAAGTCACTATTAAGAACAAGTATCCTCTGCCCAAAATTGATGACCTGTTTGATCAGTTAGAGGGAGCAAGTTATTTCTCCAAGATTGATCTTCGTTCTGGGTATCATCGGTTTAAAGTGAAAGAGGAGGATATCTCAAAGACAACTTTCTGAACGAGATATGGTTATTATGAGTTTCTTTTAATGCCATTTGGTCTAACTAATGCACCAGCGACATTCATGGGTCTCATGACTCGCGTGTGCAGACCAATGCTAGATAAGTCAGTTATCGTATTCATAGACGATATTCTGATCTACTCCAAAACAGAAGATGATCATGCTGTTCATCTGCACGAATTGCTAGAGTTGTTGAGAAAATAAAGACCCTACACAAAATTTTCAAAATGTGGATTCTGGCTCAAATAGGTATAAATACTAATATTGTTTTGAGCTATTTCTTAAAAGTTTTATGCTCCTATAAAACTTAAAATTCTACTTTGTTATTATTATAAATTCAATTCCTTGGCCATGTCATATCTGGTGAAGGTATTTCTGTGGACCCGTATAAATTCAAGGCTGTTCAAAAGTGGCAAACAGCTCGTAATGCCTCAGAAATCCGAAGTTTCCTTGGATTGGCTGGTTACTACAGACGATTCATAAAGGACTTCTCTAATATTGTTTTACCACTTACAATGTTAACGCGAAAGAACACTCCTTTTGTATGGTCTGATACACAACACACATTTGAAACTCTGAAGCAAAATCTTATTCAAGTGCAAATCCTAGCCTTACCAGAGGGCAATGATGATTTCGTTGTCTACAGTGATGCATTTGGTACAGGTTTAGGTTGTGTCCTCATGCAAAGAGGAAAAGTGATTGCCTATGCTTCAAGGCAATTGAAAGACTACGAGAAAAGTACACCAACTCATGATCTACAAGTCTCGGGTTCCTCCTTTTAACAACAACAACAATCAATCAATCAATACACACACACACACACACACACACTAGTATAGTATCTGCGCAAAATGGCGACAGTGACAAATATTTTTTTCAATGACTTGTTCGTTTAATAGCATGATAGTTTTTGAATTACATAAAGGAGAAATAAATATCGATGATGAATAATATCTTTAATAAAAAAAAAGAGAAATAGCTTAAGTTTTAATGTAAGAATAATATTATAAAAACCATATGGTAACAGATAAAAATTTGATTAAACATATTTGTGATAAAAATTACAAGCATCTTTCATTTTATGCATTCATCAGTTCCAAATAGGCTTTACTTGAATGATCCATTAGTAAGTATATCATGCGAATAATAAAAGGTTCATAGTTATGATAGATATAGTGTCGTAACATATGTGTAATGCTAACTATATAATTGTACCGATACAGGTAATGTAAAAAATTATTTGTCGAGAAATAAATAGTACATTCAATTTGTAACATAAAATATACCATTACTAAAAGGGTTTTTTTTGTTAAGTTTTTAATCGGTTTCATTGATGAGATGTCATTTTACATATTTTACATTTAATATATGTGAAGTCTTTTAAATACTAATTTAAAAAGCAACATATTAAACATTGAAAAGAGCTTCTCTCCCCTCTTTCCAAATGTATACTTCCTCTCTCTTCCCTCATTTCTTTCTCATTTCTGTCTCCAACATGAATGGAACCTTACCGTTGTTTGATGAAATATCTTGCATGATTTGTATCACACAACCAACCACCAGCATGGGATCTCTCTACTCTTTCCAGAAATATCATCCCCCATTTCTTTCTCATTTCAGATATGAACTAACACCACCCTGGGATGTGTCTGTCACCACTACTACCGAGACAAACTGAAAGGTTTTCAAATCAAAGGCTTCTCCAGATTATGTTTTTGATTTGTATGTGGGAAGGTTGGGGTTTTGAATTTCAGAACTTGTTCACGAGGATTTTGATTTTTAGATGTGGTTCATGAAAGGGTTTCGAAGTTAAGGGTTTCAAATGGTGTTTTGATCTTGCTAAGGTTTCTTTTTGATCTTGTTCTTTTCGAAGGTAAGGGTTTCAAATCAAAGGCTTCTTTAGTTATAGTTCATGATTTGTATGTAGTAAGGTTGATTTTTGAAACTCGTTAGAAGATTTTGATTTTAAGATCTAGTTCAACTGATATAGAAAACACCTGAAAATCCTTAAAAGATATAAATGTTTCCTCTCCCACTAAATCTCCTCAGAATTCATCATCACCTTCACACCAATAACCAACACCCGTACCTAGATGCCAAGTACCTTAAACCAGCACAGTAAATTGATCATAAGAAACCATTAAGGTTTAGGCTGAGTTTTAGGCAAGTAATGCTTTATGGGTGCACTTGTATACTAGAGGGAACATTCCTCATGAAGACAAACCATCACTCTAAGAAATTCACAATGATCAGGTCTATAGATTGTTGAATGTGTCCCAAGCTGATTTGGAAGGATGTCAGACGAGAAGTGCGGATAGCATTCTAAAAACTATGACTTTCGAAGACTTTTATGAGCCATACCTTGAAGACAAGTTCAGTGTTGTGCTCGTGAAAAACACTGGGAGCTATCGATTAAAGGGTGAACAGGTTCAATATAAGTAGATGATGCTTAGAGAAATGAGACTAAAAGAGTAAGTCTGGTCTAAAGTCATAATTCAAAGTGTCACTCATATCCTTCCAAACAAGCATGCAAGAGGATGGATTTGATAAACATGTAAGATCATGAATCTAACACATTTGATATAAAGTTCATTTTTATTGAATGCTTCAAATTGCTCTCAACATTAAGTGAAAATACAAATGAACAATTAATAAGTAATTTTCCCTTAGAAAATTACGTTTATAGTATCACTATGCTATGTCTACAACATTACAATTTACGTCCTTGCAATTCTAAAATATATTGTATTCATTACTATATTTTTATATCTAACAATCTCCCTTAGTGACGAAAGCAATATTTGTAACATCATTGAAGAAAGAATTTTGTTTATAATCAACTAAACATCAACAACATACAAGAATCCATCAAGATTTCAAGGTAATTCTTGTTTAAATCCATCAAAGTATGTGTATGTGCGTCATGTTACGGTCACTGGAATGGTTCCAGGAATCATTCGCATGAAAACCACATCAAAAACCCAAAATTGAAGCCTAAAATGTGTTTTAGTCATCAACTTAAACACTTGCATGCTATATATAGCAGTTAATTGAGTTATTGTAGCATAAATGAAGCAAATTAGTCAAGATGGGCTAAGGGGTCTTAGACTATAAATCTTGGCCATGGCAAAAGTTTATGATGGCCGAGGATGGCCTGGCCACGAGACTAAGTCTTGGCCTTGGCCTAGGTATCCAAAAACTCAATCTTGGCTTTAAGGCCTTATGTGTGTGTGTGTGTGTGTGTGTGTGTGTGTGTGTGTGTGTGTGTGTGTGTGATGTCTGAGACTAATAACATCGGTATGCCTATGGTCATGAGGTCCCCGAGATTCTAAGTCTCGCGGTAGGGGGCAATTTGGCTTCAATATATCGTCGTGTCTTGGTGTGTATTTTGTGTGTTGGTTCCATTTCATTTCAACGTTAAAGTGCTTTGGACCTAGAGACTTATAGTCATTATGTTTTTAATGCCAAATATTCTAAGTGTTTGATGCAGAGACCTGAACACTCTATATCAACATGTGAAATAAACTAACTCTTGGACAATGAGACTAAAGACTCTCTGCCAACATGACTTCAGAAAAACTAAGTACTGGACCCATAGACTTCAAGTCTCTTGGCCTTGAAACATCAATACAGTATCTTATTAAAGCAACATAAATAGGATTAAATATGTAAATTTAAGCTATAAATCAGTAAGATTAACAACAAAATCACATAATTGAACATAATACTGAATCAGAAGCTTATGAATATTATAAAATGACATGATAAACAAGATAGGCATTATAAAGAGCTAAAAGATATCTAAATAGCATAAGAAAAGGTCAGAACATGTAGAAAGCATATCTGATTCCCTGATATCATTCAGGAGGTGGTTCATATCCACTATTGATAGTGAGCAACAAGAGTCGAAGCATAAATTGAGCTAATTAAGCTAAGTTGAGCAAAAAAGCACATTATACCTAAACTATGAGTTGTATATTTGATTTTATACTCTAGTTTATGTAACTTGAGACTACTGTTGGAAGTGTAGCATTTCTTTTAGAATTCTTACGATTCTCAGTAGCTTAACATAGTTGTACACCATTATATTTTGATTTCATTGAGCATTTGCATACCATCATATCTCTTATATTCTGAACATTGAGCAGCGATTCGTTTGTTAAAGTTAGCACCAACACTATTGCTCAGTGATTGGGTGGCAGTCTAAGCTTTTATAGTGTGCTATTTACATGATTAAAGCACATAAAGTAGCAAGAGCAAGATCATACTCTATTGATACTCAGATAGCAATTACTTGTAGCTAGCCCCAGTACGTGGCTAATCCCCACTTATGCGTGTGTATGGAGTTATCATCATCCCAAGCATTCCTATTCGATGACGTCTCAAAAGCGACAAAACTTTTTACTGTATCGAGCAAAGTCATGCATTTTAGCAATAATGACTAGTACCTAATTCAACATAAGAGCATGAGCAGAGCATAGCAACTCGTGCACATAAATGCATGTTTAATATGAAATTCTACATACTCAATAAGCAACTTAGCTTACCTAGTTGTTCCGTATTTCTTTTCAGGCGAAAGCAAAGCACTTGCTGGACCAAGTTCTTAGGTTCATTCTGTTGTTCAAGCTTGAAGTTACTAGACCCTTGTAGGTCCCAAAAGGTTTCCATAGTATGTTGCTATAAGATGTAGAGGGGGGGGGGGGGGGGGGGGGTGAATAAAACAATTTAAAATTTCAACACACTTTCTCAATGTTTGTATATATTATCAACAAGTGTTAATTACAAACAAGCTTGAAGTGCGGAAAGGTTCAAGCTGAGATGACAGATACAACAGATTTTCTACTAATCTAAGACACACTCAGACCAGTTACAATGAATACACTCACAAAGATGGACTCACTATTTACAAGACAGACAGACAGCTTGAACAAGAATAGCTTGGACACACTCAACTGTTTTATTCAAGCAGACATTGCATGCATGAAAACATAATTCTTTTGCACATTCTGAATATCACACTCTTGGTATTCTCACATTCCTTAGAAGCTTCCTTTTAAACTCTCTCAGAGAATCCTAGTGAAGCTTCCTCATTGGATGTAGAGATAGTGGAGTGTCTTTCCAAAAAGACAAAAATACTTTTCTGCACGTTCTGACAAAGCAGCATTTGTCTCTACATTGCAAAATCTTTGTCTTTTCCTTTTTGTCTCTATTGCAGAAGGCTTTAACTAAAAGAGAAATGTCAACTTTAAACATTTCTTCTTTTTGTATAGCCATTTTGATATAAGAGATGGTCTGTCACCCATTTCAAATACCCACTTTGTCTTCATGTATCAGAACAGCTTGGGCAGTGAAAGCAGATTCTGATTTTCCACTTTGCCTTCGACTTTGTAAACTGATTGTTTAGTCCAGGACAATACATAAAGACATGGAAACATATTCCATAAAGCGTTTAGCCTGTTCACAAAGAACAGGTTCTGTTCATAAAGAAAAGAACACTTAGAATTTGTCCAAGCTGCTCAATAGGTTAGAGTAGCATAGACAGTTTATGTCCAGCCTAATAGAACAGCTTGGACAATCTGCCTTAGTTGCAACAAATGCAACAGGGTAAGAAACTTTGAATTATATTGCAAATCACTTTTCATGTTTCAATAAGGCATTAACATGACTTTAAATTATACCTTCAAGAGCATCAAACAGGTTTGATAAAAAATCTCCCCCTAAGATGTATAACAGGTTTGACTGAGACCTTTTTGTGCCTAACAATCTCCCCTATTTGCAATAATCAGTCTAAGCTGATTCTATCAATTATCACTATATACATTTTACATTACATTTGCTGAAATGGAATTGCAACATTGAAGTAAAGTAAAGGATCGATTTACATATACACTGATATTGATTACAAACAACACATGTTTTATAGAAGTACAACTGATATACTAAGGTAAACTACAACTAATGTAATAAAATGAATTACAACTAATGTAATAAAGTACAACATATGTACAAGGAAAATTTCAACAAATTGGACTGTTGATGGTGGGAGCAAGTAATGGTAAGTGTGTCCAACATATGGACAACTTCCATTCTTCATCTACTCAGCAGTAGATGGACCTTGAAGCTGTGGCCTTACTTCAAACAATTGTTAAAAGTGCTCCGTGGTCTCTTCAATTTCTTCTACTTCATGTCTGAGAAACATGAAGTCAGGATGTTGAAGTTCTCCTCTCTCATAGAATCCTTTAAGTTGTTCCCAGATAGCTGCTCTCCATTTTGAAGATTGCTTGAAAGTGTTGGAGAGTCTAAAGGCTATGATCTTCTTGAGACCAACCTTGTGCAAATCTGATGCTCTACGGAAAACACATTTTCTTTGTTAGGGGGTCTACAAAGAATACCCCAAACTCAGACTCTTCTATGAGTTTGCCTTCTTCAGCCTCAACTCCTTTGGACAGACTATGATTTACCCCTTTGATTTCAACAGCTACGGTGCCTTGATCAATCATCATAAGGAGTTCTTCAACCTCTATATCCTATCTCTTTTTCCTGGGCTTAATCTTGGGTTCCACCACTGAGGTACCCTTAATTTGTTCTTCAGAGATCAGGCCCAGGTTTTTAACGTTCTCCATTAGTGTTTTGACATATGCCCTGATAGATTCATCAGTTTTAGACTTTGATTTACTGAGGGAAACTGCCAACTCAACCCATTCTCTGTACCCCATGCAAGCAACATCAGCATACTCATAAGCTTCCAATTCTGGACCCTCAGCAACTAGCATGATTATCTAGAATCTTCCACTGCTTTCTTTTCTTTGAAATGGGGACAACTTTGACAATGGTTTCCTTAGCAAGTCTTCTGTTGGCCACATCAAAGAATTTCGTCCATGCCAAGTTGTCAAAGTGTACTTGGGCTCTTGCTGAGGAGGATGCAGGCTTTGACTTGGTCACTAAGACCTGTGCACCCTTTTCTAGCTCTCCCTCATTCTCAGTCACTATCACACCCCGTTACCCCGGTTGGCAATGAAGCGTGACGTCGCGGAAGTGTAACCATAATCATAATGAACGACCACTATATGGACGTTTTCAAAATACATGGATTTGACTTCAAATATACATATGTTTTACATAACCCGAAAATTATATGAGTAGTTCGCAAGATACAAAGATTTAAATACATAATTAAAGTAATCAAAATAATGCAACTAAATCTCCGGTAGTTTGAAAATGCATGCGACTCCAAAAGTATGGAAGCTTGAATATACTTCCAGTGAGGTGCACTTGCCTTAATTTCCTGAAATACACGCTAAAATACGTCAAAAAAAATTGTTGGTGAGCTCATAGGTTTACACGTAAATCTGACTTGGACAACAACAGTTGAGTTAGAATTTATAAAATCATAAATTCCATGTTATGTACATATAAACCATCATGCAACCGAAGCTTAATTAAATGAGTTTGCCCTGTGCAGTATTCCCATAGGTAATACCGTGTGTTGAATATTTATGCACCCGCTGTTAGCCGAGCTGAACTAACCCGAATGGGGGACATGACTTCCGATAAATCTATCCACAATATATTCGCGCTTACAAATAAATGCAATTAACGGTTCATGATTTGAGGGCTGATGGAACCACATGTGTAATACATAATAGAAATGAAGTTGTTTTCGTGTCCATATGAAAACGTAGCATGTATTTCAACCCCAAAATATAACAGTGTGAAAATAGGGGCTATGAGGACTCACCGTGAGTGCGATGGAAAATACGAGCGTAAAATGCAAATTTGCGTTGTTTGATGGGTGATGAAGCCGGATGTGTTTAATCGAGTCCTAAATGATCATAGGGACTTAATATCTCTAATATATGATAATATATATATATATATTTATAGAATTTTATGTCTTAAATCACCCAACATTACAAGTTTATAAATAAAACCCACTTAAAACGTCAAGTTTATATAAATGTAATTTTCCAGCTTTTTCGAAGGTTTTTCGGCCTACTTTGAGGCTGTTTTTGACCAAGCTCCAAAACGTTTTAGGCTTTGGTTTTCTTGGACATTAAACTACTATATACAAAGAACTTTTAAAGTCAAGAACGACCGTTTGTCGAGATGTGTAGGTTGGGTAAAAAGCTTCTTGAAAACCCTATGTTGGCCATTTTTGAGCTGTCAAACTTTTGGTTTCCCAAATAATTTTTGGGGTCTTAAACTCCAAAATAAATTATGAAAACTTTCAGATTTTTAGTTGTGACATAGATCTAACTTTTGAGACAAGAATCAAGTCATTTCGTTAAGTTATGAATTAGTTATGATTTTTCAAAGTCGATGTAAATTTTCTGACGAAAATCCGTAGTTTATAAACTTGAAATAACTAGTGATTCTTGTTGTTTATTCAAAGACTTCTTGTATAAAAATTATAAAACACATATTTATCACTTGTTTTTATAATATTTACACTTATATGATGTGCTTATATATTTATAAACATATTTAAAGAAAGCAAATTAAAAACAAAACTAGTGACTTATAAACTTGAGTTTTTTTTATGAAACTTGTTGTTGTTGGTGATTATAGATATATATTATGCAAGACTTATATACACATAAATATAAGATGTAATAAGCTAGAATTTACTTACTTTGAAGTGTTAGGAGAATGAAAATGAGTAGAAGTTGAGTTCTTGAACTTTGTTGCACCAAAAATGCTTGAAATAATGCAAGAACACAAAGTCGCAAAGTTTTGGTGTTCTTGCACCCTTGAGGCCGGTTTTAGAGAGAAAGAAAGGAGAGAATTTGATGCTTGAAAGTGTGAATGAAATGAGGAAATAAGTCCTCTATTTATAGAAGAGTTTTAGTCTTGCAAATGATGAGGATAAAGGTGGTGTTTAATACTTTACCAACATGGTGGAAAAGTAGAAAAAATGAATAATTCTTTTCAATATTTTTATAAAAAGTCAAAGGGACACAAAAGTGTGTTCCCTTGAGATGTTGGCCGATTTTTATGTATAAAGATGATGTATTTTGTTTTTTTTTTGTATAAAAGTATTTAGAAATGTATTCTTGTATTTCCTTTTTTTTTTGTAATTTCATAAACACTTTTGGATGCATTGTTTTAATGAATTATTTTAGTCTTGCATAATTAATGTTAAGTAATTGTATTAGTGTATGATTAGTGTCACTAATCATAATTTAATTATGTATTTAGTTGAATTAATCCATCATATCGTAAATCGATCGGATTAATTGATTTCCCGATTCATCGCACCGATGAATTTTGTTAGAATGTATTTTAATTGATGGAAATCAAAGTATAAGGGTTGTTTTGTATTTCTTCTATAGTTGTGAAATATGTATATAAATAGTAGGTTTGACTTTCAATATTAAATAGATCTCTGACATTTCCTTTTTGTATGGAAAAACGGTTACTGACTTGGATTATTCTCTCATCTTTTGTAATCGACATTCTCTGGAATCAAATCATTCGGTTAGTTTTGATTACTGAATTGTTATTGTTCTTGAATTGTTATTTGATTGATATGAAATCGTAAATCACAATTGGTATCAGAGCTTTAGGGGTGAATATTTTGATTCTGAGATTGAATTTTTTTTCGATATTGCTCACTGTTCTTGAGCATTTTAATATGTTGATCATAGACAGTGAAAATTGGATCGAAGGTAAAGGATCAATAGTCAAATCAATTGATTATAAACTTGAATTGATTCACAAAACACAGAAAAAGATCTAGGCATTTTTGTCAAATTTTAAAAAATACAAAGTCGACTACTGTTCTATTGAAATAGTCCATTCTAGATCTATTTTTGGACAAAAGTGTTTCACAAAAAGTGTTTGTAATCAAAATCCTCACCTTCGATTGCAATCTGAGTGAAAATTGGCAAATTTTTAGATTTAATTTGAATTTCAGACTTGAAAAATCTGAAAATATTAAGAAACTCGAAATACACATATCTTATGTGTCATTCGAGTTGAAGACTTGTGTCAATCGAGTTGACAACCTGTGACAATCGAGTTGACAACCTGTGTCAATCGAGTTGACAACCTGTGTCAATCGAGTTGGGTATAAAAGTGATTCGAGTTGAAGTGACAAACCATTCGAGTTTATTAAAATCTGAATTTAATTCATGTCACAAAAGACAAATTCGAGATTTTCAAAGGAACAATTCGAGTTTCCCAAAAGACCAATTCAAGTTTCACATAAAAGTTGATCGAGTTTCACTATAAAACTCAAAGTTTCTGAACATCATTCGAAGTTCACAAAGACTATTTCGAGTTTCAAACTTAACTCATTCGAGTTTAATACTTAAGGCATTCGTTTTTCACACTTAACTCATTCGTGTTTCATGCTTAAGGCATTCGTGTTTCACACTTAACTCATTCGAGTTTCATGCTTAAGGCATTCGTGTTTCACACTTAACTCATTCGAGTTTCATACTTAAGGCATTCGAGTTTCTCACTTAACTCATTCGAGTTTCACACCAAACTCATTCGAGTTTAACACCAAACACATTCGAGTTTCATTCCAAACTCACTCGAGTTTCACACCAAACTCATTCGAGTTTCATTTTAAACTCATTCGAGTTTCATACTTAGATCATTCAAGATTCATTCAAACATTATTCGAGATTTTTTGCAATACATCAACATCAAGTCTATTCAGTGTCTGATTCAAGTTGATTATTGCTACTAACAAGTTACTGTGTTGTAGATTTCAGTACTAATCTGTTTTTCCAAGTTTGATCAAATTTTCAATCTCAATCAAAATTCATCGGATCTTGGACAGTTTCCCATATATCAGTCAATATGTCAAAGGATGCTCTAGCAATGGGATCAGAAACCAAACCCCCAATTCTATACAGGGGTGAATATGTTCAATGGAGGGAGAGGTTTCTTGAATTCATCAGCTTCCATGATCTATCAGAAGAGATGCTGAAATCCTTAACAGAAGGACCAGCCACATTTATGGAAATAATACCTGGAGTACCAACCGGTAACCCCCGATACCACCAAGGACAGTCGAGGTCACCAACCTGACTGAAGCTCAAAAGAAGAGAAAATTAGGGGATAAAATTGCCAGGAAATTACTTCTGATATCCATCCCCAATGATATTTACACATGCCTCACAAACACCAAAACTGCCAAGTCAATATGGGATGAAGTGTGTAAACTGATGCGAGGATCTGACAGAGCTGCCACAAACAGGGCTAGAAACAGCCTAATGACGTTTGAAAATTTCAGAGCCCGTGAAGGAGAACTACTGGAAAACACTTACCTAAGGTTTGTGACTTTGGTAAGTGAAATGAAATGAAATGGAGTGACAAAGTCCAACCTGGACATCAATGTCAAGTTTCTAAACGTTCTGAACCCTAAATGGGAGAAATATGCTATGATTATCCAGCAAACAAAGGCTATTGAAGAAAATGGATTTTCATATGATATATGAGAACCTCAACAACTACCAAGAAGTTGTGTTGAGGAAATTATCAGGAAAGAAGAAAGCCGAGAAAGAAACTGCTGATCCACTGGCACTACTGGCAGAGAAAAAGTACAAATATAAAATGAAAAAGGAGAAAAGAGCAGTAGTCAGCAGTACATCTTCCGAATCAGAATCCTCCGATTCATCTGCAGATTCAGAGATCGAAGAAATGAAAAAGCAGATGGCACTGCTAACAAAAGCCTTTCAAAAGAATTTCTACAGAAAGCCAACCAACAATAAAATGCGATACAAAACAGGCTCAAGGAAAATTGAGAAGAAGGACAAATATGAAAAATCTGGAGAGAGCAGTGGAAGAAAGACTGACAAATATGAAAAATCAGACAAGTCAGCAAAGAAAGACTCGGAACAGAAATGTTACAAATGTGGAAAACCAGGTCATTATGCCCGAGAATGTAGACTCCCAGTAGTCAAAAACTCAGACTACTATACGAGAAAGGCTCTCTTAGCCAAAGAAAAAGAGTCGGGAAAAGCTCTTATGGCGGAGGATGACCATTGGTTACAGTTATCTGAAGATGAAGATATTCTGGATGAAGATGCTCACATTTGCCTCAAATCAGAGATGTTCAATGAGTCAGAACTGAGTGAATCAGCCATGATAGCTGAGGATGAAGTATTGGTTGATTTAACTGATGAAGAGGATGCAGCAAGACAAGTATCTGAGGAGGAAGAGACAGAAGAAGTTGCATTGATGGCAACTGGCAAAACTGAGGCGGAAAATGATGAAGATTCAGAGTCAGATAGATCAGATGATTCAGATAAGCCGGAGGTACATTCTAATTCTGACTCTGATATTGATGAATCATGTGTACTAGAAGAAAAACTAACTCATATGGCCTTTATGCTTAAAAAGTTTGAAAAATCTTTAAAGGCGGAAAAGAAAAATGCTCATTCTTTGGAAAACAAACTTCGAAATGAACATAACTTAGTTTTAGATTTTTCCAAAGATATAGCATTAGCCTTACGAGCAGTTTCAGATTTACAAGATAAGGAAAAAGAACTACAAAGCAAAATACTTAATCTTAATCAGAATATATCTGACTTACAAGAAAGACTGAGAATAGCAGAATTAGAAGCTTTCAATTTTTCTGTAAAATATCATGCTATTTTTGAAGAACGAACTAAACTTTATGAGAAAATAAAGAAGATGGAAGATGAATTTATCAAAAGAGGGCAAACAGATCAAACCATTTATTTAAATCAACCAAAAGACACTGAATTTTATAATTCTAAATCTGGAATTGGTTGGGAAAATCCAAAGTGTTTGACAAAAGCAATATCTAGTTCACCAACACTATATGATGTCAGATACATGAACTTAGGATTAAAAATGGCATTTATGAAAGCCTCTGATGAAGTAGAATCTAGTGAAGAAATAAAAAGATTACGATCAAACAAAATGCAAAATTCTAGTGAGTATACCAGAATTAATGAAACAAGTAATATTCCTGATATTAAAGAAGAGTACATTCAAACATATTCTGAAAAGTATTTGTCAGAATTACCTACTCAATCTCAAAAGTTATATCTGCCATATTCAATTCTAGAAAAGATAAACTCTGATCTAGAATTGAAAATTAAAAATTTTGAGACAGAGAATGGAACTCTCAAGGCTGAACTAAGAACTATGGAACAAAAGTTACAAATTCAGCCTAAAAACATAAAGTTGTCTGATCCAGAATCCTCAACTTCTCTAGATTTTATAAATTCAGAAAAGGAATTTGATCTGTACATGCACTCTGACTTTAATTCATTAGAGCAAATGTTTGGTAAAATTGATGAATTTATCAAACCTTTGCATAACAAACAATCAGATGATAATAAAAAACCAGTTAAAATTCTGCAAAGAATTTCTACAGATTCATTAAAATCATCTGAGAATTCACCATTATTACAACAAAATAAGGAGAAAACAAAAGTTATTGTTAATACTCCTAACTTTGAAAAAGGTGAATCATCTTCATCAGCGGACTCAATTGCACTTAACGTCCAATCTTCAAAAGGTATGAGAAATTTACAGAAGAAACAAGTATCTAAATCTACTAATTCTCATACTTCTTTTATATCAGATATCATTGTGAACGGTTCGAGAAAACAAGTTTAGAGAAAGCAGAAAAGAGAGAAGAAAAACAAGAGTATAAAACAAGAGTGGCGCGTGAAGAACAAAATTGTTACAGATAGAAATAGCAACATTGAACATTCTGTCTGTAATAATAAACTTGTTAATAATTCATGTATAAAGTTTTCAAGAACGGACTTAATTGCTTTGAATTCTCGTGCTTGTAAGCCTTCAATTGTTAAATCCAATAAGCTCGTCTGGCAACCGAAGAAAAAGGACCCATTTTATGAACAGAAAAAGGTTCCACAAAAAGGAATTTTCAAAAACAATTCCACTACGAATTGTACAAAAGTGGATACCTAAAAGAACAGTTCAAAAGTAGGTACCTAAAACAACATCAAATGATAAGCTAAAAGCCATATCTGTTACGAATACAAATAATACTTTGCGTGAATTACCTAAAACAAAAGTACCCAACTACAAGTGGGTACCTCATGTGCTACTTCGTCTTATAGGTAAACCATGTCTGGTATCTTGACTCCGGATGTTCCAAGCATATGACCGGACAAAGAGACACACTCACGGACTTTGTAGAAAAGTTCTGTGGGACGGTCAGATTTGGAAATGATCGGTTTTGTCCGATCGATACGGAAGTCTCAAATACGACAAGATTACCATTCAAAAGGTTTTTTATGTTGATGGTCTTGGACATAATTTGTTTAGTATTGGACAATTGTGTGATAAAGGATTAGAAGTCAATTTCAAAGCAAATCAGTGCAGCATCAGATCCGGAAAAGGTAAGGAAATTTTGGCAGGAACCAGGAAAACCAATTTGTACTCCATTAACTTAGCCTCGATTAATCTGAAGAAAGATGTCTGCTTACTGTCAAAAGCTACATCTAAAACAGCATGGCTATGGCATCGTCGACTTTCATATCTGAACTTCAATGAGTTAACCAACCTAGCTAAAGGGGGGTTAGTTAAAGGGCTGCCAACTCTCAAATTCCAAAAGGAGCAGTTGTGTGCCGCATGTGAAAAAGGAAAAATGACAAGAGCTTCACACAAATCCAAAACTGAACACTCATCCACGAGAGAACTGGAATTACTTCATATGGATTTGTGTGGACCAATGAGAGTACAAAGCATTAATAAGAAACGATATGTATTGGTGATAGTTGATGACTATTCACGATACACATGGGTTTTCTTCCTGAGGTCCAAATAGGATGCAACCGAAACTATCATAGGATTTATCCAGAAAATACAAGTGAAGTTGCAACTCACAATTCAATCAATCCACTCAGATAACGGAACAGAATTTAAGAACAAATCACTTGACTCATTTTTGAATTCTGTAGGAATCACACATCAGTTTTCAGCTGCTCGAACTCCACAACAAAACGGTGTCTTGAAAGAAGAAAACGGACACTAGTGGAATCAGCTAGGACGATGCTGACATATTCAAATTTACCGTTATTCTTGTGGGCAGAAGCAGTTGCAACAGCTTGTTTCACACAGAATCGTTCAATCATAAATAAGAGATTCGGAAAGACTCCTTATGAATTGATTAATAAACGAATACCTAATATTAAATTTTTCCATGTCTTTGGTTGCAGATGCTTTATTCTAAACGACAAAGATAATCTTGGAAAGTTTAAAAAAAAGGTAGATGAAGGAATATTCATCGGATATTCAAAGGAATTGGTCGCTTTCCGTGTGTACAACAAGAGAACCAAGACAGTCAACGAGAGCGTGAACGTCAAATTTGATGGAGTGGTAATGGCTTCTGAACACACCAGTTCAGGACCCGATCCTCAAACGCAGACTTCAATGGAGTCATCTGAACAAAATGCTGAACACTCAGAATTACACAAGTTGTTTGAGAATTTTTATGAAGACTATTTTGAAAAGCCCAAAACTAATGTTCTAAATTTGGTGCCTGACAGGATTATTGAAGATCCAGTAGTAGTCTCTGATCTTTCTCAACAACAAGTTTCAGAAGAAACTGGAGAAGCTTCAACAACAAATGTGCAGTTGACAACTGAGATTGTACAACTCATTGAACCTCCAAATCCTTCTGAAACCCCCATAACTTCTGAACATTCAGAAGCTCCTACCTCAGAGGTCCCATCTACTACATCTGAAGTAACTCCCCAACCAACATATCTAGATCGTAATCCAAATCAAGACCAAATAGAACCGTCTCCACATACTTTTAAGTGGACAAGAAATCACCCAATAGAAAACATTATTGGTGATCCATCCGCGTCAGTCCAAACCAGAAGGGCCACCATAAATGAATGTCTATTTTCAAATTTTCTAAGTAAAATAGAGCCCAAGAATGTAAAAGAAGCACTTCTGGACGCTGATTGGATTGTGGCGATGCAAGAAGAACTGAACCAGTTTGAACGGTCAAAGGTCTGGAGACTTGTTGAGCGCCTAAAAGACAAATCCATTATAGGCACGAAATGGATCTTTAAAAACAAGAAAGACGAACATGGAGTAATAATTCGGAATAAAGCTCGTCTCGTTGCCAAAGGATACAACCAACAAGAAGGGATTGACTACGATGAAACGTTTGCACCAGTTGCACGAATTGAAGCTATTAGATAGTTTTTAGATTTTGCCGCTCATAAAAACTTTACAGTTTATCAAATGGATGTTAAAACTACGTTTTTAAACGGGGAACTAACAGATGAAGTATATACATATCAGCCCGAAGGTTTTACTAGATCCTTTGAAACCTGATCATGTATATATTTTAGATAAGTCACTGTATGGCCTTAAACAAGCACCGCGTGCTTGGTATGATGCACTTTCAACATATCTGTTGAAATGTGGATTCAACAAAGGTACAGTTGACACAACCCTGTTTATAAAATGTCAGGGGCCGGATATCATAGTTATACAAATATATGTAGATGACATAATAGTTGGGTCTACAAATCCAGAATTTTGTAAGAAATTCGCATTTTTAATGTCCCAAAAATTCGAAATGAGCATGATGGGAGAAATAAATTTTTTCTTAGGATTACAAGTAAAACAATTAGCTGATGGTATTTTTTATCAATCAGTCAAAGTATATACAAGACATGTTAAAGAAATTTAACATGGTCAACAGTACTCCTATGAAAACTCCCATGGCTCCGGATTCAAAGTCGAAACTCGATGAGGACATTTCGGGGAAACCTGTAGATGTAACTCACTATCGAGGTGTAATTGGGTCATTAATGTACTTAACAGCTAGTAGACCGGATATTATGTTTGCTACATGTGTCTGTGCAAGATATTAGGCAAATCTTAAAGAATCACATTTAACAGCTGCGAAACGAATTTTAAGATATCTCAAAGGTACTCCGAATCTTGGTTTGTGGTATCCTAGAGAATCGTCATTTAATCTAACTGCTTTTTCTGACGCTGATCACGAAGGTGATAAGATGGACAGAAAAAGTACGTCTGGAGCAGTACAGTTCTTAGGTGACAAACCCGTATGCTGGTCATCCAAGAAACAACATTGCGTCTCATTGTCTACAGCTGAAGCAGAGTATGTTGCTGTATCTTCTTGCTATTCTCAGGTGTTGTGGATGAAGAGCCAACTGCGCGATTACGGGTTTACACCAAAGAAAATACCAATCTACTGTGATTCTCAGAGCGCAATAGCTATTGCATCAAATCCGGTGCAACATTCAAAAACAAAACACATTGACATTCGGTACCATTTTATAAAAGATCATGTAGAAAATGGAAATATAGAATTATATTTTGCGCCTACTGAATATCAACTAGCTGATTTGTTTACCAAAGCGTTAGATGAAAAACAGTTTAATTTTTTGGTATACAAATTAGGGATGTTGAATCGTTAAGATTTAATAATTCAGTAGTTTCAATTTATAATTTATAATTTTCATTTTTTATTGATTTTAGTCTGATGTTAAATTCTTGAATCTTAAAAAGTTAATATTCTTTGGAATTTAACGAGATCTGGATTGTCATGTGCAGGGGGAACAGAAAATAAATTTATCTGATTGTAAATAAATTTGATACAATTTATATGTTACTTTGTAGGGGGAGCTGGGCTGAGAAAAATGATATACATTTGAGGGGGAGCAGCATTCAGAAATTAAAGAGGTAGAATTTTATTTTTTGTTTAGTTTATTTTTTTTATTTTCTTTGTTTTGAATTGTTGTTTTGTTAATTTTTTTTTGTATGGTTAAATGTTGTTTGATTTTTTTTCTTCTTTTCTTTCTTTCTTTTTCAGAAATTTGTTTTGTTTGTTGTTGTTGTTTTAGTTTGATAAATTTTTTTTAAAGATAGTGGGTTATGGAAATTAAATGGATCTAATAATAAAGAGATTTGGGCCGGTTAAATTTTTTTTCAAACCACGGGCCGGGTCAAACTAGGGCCGGGTCAAAAGGTTTCTATAAATTTGAATTTCAAATTTCAAAAATACTTTTTCAGAAACCGACTTCATATCTTCTTCTCCAACAAGTTTCTTCAACATAAAGAAATCTTAAACCCACATATCTTCGAAAGACTCAAGAAAATATTTCATTATATTGTGAGTATTTTTTTTTGTTTTATGTGTTTCGTTCATTTGTTTTTACGTCAATAAGTAAACTGTTGTGTTCATCATTTTATATTTTTGTTCGAAGTGTTCGTATGCGTGTTAATGGTGTTCTTGATTTTTTGTTCATAAAAACTGAAATTAAATGAGTGGAATGATTCGTTGTATGAATGTGAACATGAATATGAAATTTCATGGTTCAAAACAATCCACACAAACAGATTTGTTGATTTTGGTATTCAACAGTTTCGAGTTCATAGTCTTTCTGAAATTAGAATTTTTAACAACTTAAATGTTGTTTTTATTCGATGTTCAGTAAAACAAAAGTGTTCAAAATGGTTTTTCGAGTGGGACAACGGAGTTTAATCAATAAAAAGGTCCCTGAAATCAAATTCGAAAAATTCAGTGTATATTGGACTTGTAATAAAAACACAAGGAACTTCTCGATTAAAGGGTATGTTCGAGAAACCCAAAGAGTCAATCGAGTTGAGTACTATGATACTCGAGAAAGACCAAGGGTCATTCGAAATGAGTACAATGTTAATCGAGAACCATTAAGAATAAATCGAGTTGAATGAATAGTTATTCGAGAAACTTTATATGTGATTCGAGTGACTAAGTTTGTTGGACTTAGAAAATTTCAGAATTTAAGTCTCAATTGATACACAGTCCGAGAACACTTATGCTTTATTCGAGTTGTGGTAATCTTCATACGAGTTGTGTGTTAGTCATTATAGAGATGGTCAATATACTCTCATGTTTCATTCGAGTTTAACATGTATTTCATTCGAGAAACTTCAAGACTTATTCGAGTTGCATCAAGAATTATTCGAGTTGTTTCATGTTATGTTCGAGTTTATTCCCAGTTATATTCGAGATAGTCTACATGTCATTCGAGACCAATAAAGAGTCATTCGAGAATGTTGTACTTTCATTCGAGTTTCAAAGGAAATTTTTTCTAAGTGTTGAAATCTTAATGTTTTAAGAAAAATGTCACATTTTTTCAAAGAAATTATTATAAATTTGTAATTTTCAAACATTGGTCTCTAAACGATTGACTCTGGAGTCCTGTCAATAATAGTTTATTATTGTCTGGAATCCCGATGCTTTAAACAGAAAATCACTAGTTTTTATAATTTCTGATGAAATGTTACAATTTTTCTACATTTGAAGAATTGTCATTTGTTTACCTGTTCTGACTAACATGATTTTTATTTGTTTACAGGTGTTCAAATGGCATCTCCAGTGCAGTCTCAGAATTCCAATTCATGTGATTCCCATTCATCATCCAATCATACACTCGTATCCACACCTGTTCGTTCAACCTCTGTTTCCCGTCCCTCAACTTCAACTATCATCCCAGATAATCAATTAATCAAACCCAAACATTGCCTACACTTCAGAGACAATAATCATCGTTTGGATACCAAGGTTATTAAAGTCAGTCATCCTATAATAGTTGACATTCTCAAAGGCCATCCGCTAGGTTATCTTCTTCAATATAAACCATCTATCCCACAGGTCTACCTACAACAATTTTGGCACACAGTCAAATTTGTTCCTGCTGATGGCAATCACCACTTCTAAGTAACCATAGACCAATTCAAAACCAAAATCACTCTTGCCAGACTTCGTCACAACCTATTTCTTCCACGACGTATAGATACAGTTAACTTTCCTGAGTTGGCTGATTTTGAGGATTTTGTTTCAGATGAGGAACTTGTCCATGATTTGATATGTCTGGGCTACTCAAAGCCACTACCATAGAGCTCCAAATTTCATAGGAATGGTTTGAATGGGGAATGGTACACGCTATTTGGAATTATCAATAGGTGTATGACTTCTAAGCACATAGGCATCGACAGATGTAGCATTCATTGTTTACGGATCTTTCATGGAATCGCTTTTAACAAGCATTATAATTATGCCCAGTGCATCTGGGAGGACTTAAAAGAGATTGTTCTTGCCAAAACAACAAATAGAGCAAGAAAGTTTGTTCCGCTCCAGAGGTTCATACAAATTCTAATCTGAGGAATTCTACGAGCGAATGAGAATATTCCAAAGCGAACAAATTCACAGTGATGCCCTGATTATGTGATGATGAGCTTACACGAAGTGCCGGATTCTCCAAATGCAAATATCATGCCGATCCCGGAGTCATTGTTAAAATATTCAAATCAAGAGAGTGAGCATGTGGGATTATATAGGATAGATCATGCTCAATAGAGACCCAGGAACCGGGATCTCTTACCCAAGGAGCCTTAGGACAAGAGGAACCTCAGCATGGGGCTGATGTTCAGGGTGACCAACCTGTGAGTGAGGGAGATGACGTTGTAAGGGGTGGTGAGGAAGAGGTTCAAAAATCTGATTCTGAGAGAATGTTATCGGATATTCAAAAAGAAGAAGGTGAAGGTGATGATAATGATGATGATGATGATGGTGCTGATGGTGGTGATCATCATGAGGGAGGAAGTGTGATGATAGATATAGTAAGTATTGCAGAAGAGAGTGTGAGGGATACCCTAAACCTAGAAAGTCGGGGTATAACCACATCTGCTGTTAGCTCTCCTATGAGAGTTAGCATTGAAGAAGTCAGTATCCCACTGACGACTGCACACCCAACCATCCACCCAGTCTCCTCTCAACAGGAGATTGTTTCAGTTGAGCACCAGGATGAACCATACAGTCTATCCGAGAGTCATTTGGACTTGATGGATATTGAAATAAGTACACAGCTGCCCGAGTGTACGACATCAATTCAATCACTGAGTATAGATCCTATACAGCTTAGGACACTAGAGTCAACTTCATCTGTTGAAGTCAGTGTGGTTGAACTCCGTGTTCCCACCGGAATATCCTCAGCAACGGAAGCATTTGTTGCTCCGTCGCTTGAAAAGGGTGGAAGTCCAGTCAGAGCGACTACATTGCCAACTCTGAGTACTGGCCACACAGACGTGCTTTTCACAAGTTCGACTGTCGTGTCAACTGGAAGTCTACGTGACCCAGTGGTGAATCTATCCCCTTTCGTTACTGAATTCATGTTACATCAAGCGTTGAATGCAGCTGTTGCCGGGGTGAATACACATGTATTTACTCAATTGTCTGAAGTGATGGCACAGATGACAAACATTCACAAATTTTTAAAGGGAAAGTCTGTTGCAGAGGAATCAATGAAGCAATCTAAGTCAAATCTAGCAATAGATGAATTAAAGGAAGAGTTGAAAGAGTTTGTGTTTGAACAATTTGATGAAATGCGAGAGCGCATGATAAGTTTGGAAAGCACGGTGATAACTGCGTTGGGCAATTTATTAGAAAGGGTTGCAGCAGTTGAAGAAACCTGTAAGGCTCAAGCTTCCTCATCCAAAAGGAAACATGATGAGCATGATGAGGACTCCGATGATGCTCCTCATGAGGGTGAGAAGAGGAGAAAGCTTGATGAGCCTACACATGGGGTTTTGATGATTACATACCCAGAGAAAGAGGCAGAAGTTAAAGAGAGAGAAGCCGGGGGCACAAAAGAATCGGCTGGTGAACAAAGTGAGCTGGGATTGATTCTTTATGAAGATGTTCCAGTTCCTTTGAACATGCAGTCTGATATTTACAATTTTCAAGAATATAATGATTCTGATGATGATGTTCAAGTTAAGGAACATGAATTAAGAATTCAAGATGTAGAAGAAGAGAGAGAGAGGAATACATTGAAGTTTCTGAAGATGATGATGTAATCACATTAACTGATGTTGATTTTCGAGCAGAAAGGATTGAAGAGGAGGAAGGATTAGTTCAGGAGATTTTGAAGGATACGATAATGACACCAACGGTTGAAAAGCCTGAGGTTATAATTCAAGTTAAAGAAGAAGCAGAAGAATTTCTTGTGGAAAACGTGGTTATTCAAGAAAATATTGTATTGAATGAGGTTGAGGTGATGGAAAGATTCTTCAATGAATATGTGCCTGCAGATGAGTCTAAAAAGCAACATAGACTTAGATTTGAAGCACAAAAAGTTGTTCAAAGGGAAATTCAAGACATGCTTACTCTGTTGAATAAAGATGAGATTAGTAAGAAGAAGGTAAAGAAACTTGAGCTTCCAGAGAATCGATCAGCAGAGTTTTTCAGGAAAAGGAACAAGATGCCGTATATCGAAGATATTATGGAAAAACGGATATTTTGCAAGAAACAAGCACCGTGTTCTTTTCTCAAGTTATTTAAAGTTTTAGAGCCGAACATGCCAAATCTGGTCAACTATGCCAGCTTTCTGAGGAATAAAACACAATAAGTTGAGAAAGTTAAGAGTGAATTCAGGATAGTTGATCTGGTGAAAATAGAAAAGGACAGATTTGTTAAGATTTTCTATCCGACGTTCACTGTTACTAGAGCTGATGGAAACACTTATACGTTCACAGAAGCGGATATGTTCAATATGCACCTGGTCGACATTGAAGATCTATTTGATGAATTGTGCAGAAATAAAAGAAATGAACACTGCAGATTTGCACTTAAGACACTTTTTCACTTCATGCATACCAAATTGGTATTGATGTCAGTGCAAGATCTACAGATAGGTGTTGAACGTGGTATGAGGAAGATAAACATGACAGCTCCTCACAGAGATATCAAGTTTGCTGGAGAATTGAAAGAATTCCAAGTTATCATGGTAAAGCATCAAGCAGTTATGTACAGAGATAGAAATAAGAAGCTAAGGGCGATGAGAAGTGTAGAACTGAACAAATTTTCAGATGGGACTCTGAACAAAGTTTTGAGTGGTTTAAAGGGAAAGCTTGCAGCTGATAAAAAGAGAAAGACGAAGAAAGGAGCTCTATCTGTGAATGACCGAAGACTCATGGTTGAATTCATTTCAAAGATTGAATGGAGGCTCTCAGATCGTAAAAGCATTAGAAGATTTGAACAAAAGCTTGGATTATCAATTTAAAGACTTTGCTCTTTCCATCAAAGGGGGAGAATGTTAGAATGTATTTTAATTGATGGAAATCAAAGTATAAGGGTTGTTTTGTATTTCTTCTATAGTTGTGAAATATGTATATAAATAGTAGGTTTGACTTTCAATATTAAATAGATCTCTGACATTTCCTTTTTGTACGGAAAAACGGTTACTGACTTGGATTATTCCCTCATCTTTTGTAATCGACATTCTCTGGAATCAAATCATTCGGTTAGTTTAGATTACTGAATTGTTATTGTTCTTGAATTGTTATTTGATTGATATGAAACTGTAAATCACAAATTTTATTCTAATTGAGTTGAATTTCCTTATGAGCATTGTTAATCACTTTGATTAATTGCTAATGACCATTGATTAGGTTATAATTGGCTATTAAATACATATTAGGTCATAGTTGCTAACCTGGTTTAATGCCGGATGTTACAGTCTCCCCCTGTTAAGGGAATTTCGTCCCGAAATTGGCTCGTGTTCTCCATTGGTTGAGTATTTGAGAACGGATGAGGGTATTTTTTCCGAAAATGAACTTCGCGTTCCCATGTAAACTCAGGACCTCGCTTAGAGTTCCATCTGACTTTTATTATCGGGATCCGGCCGTGCTTTAGTTTCTTGACTTCTCGGTCCATTATTTCCACGGGTTGTTCAATGAAGTTCAACTTTTTTCTAGCTCTAGCTCGTCCATGGGGATAACGAGTGTTTCATCAGCCAGACACATCTTAAGGTTGGATACGTGGAAGGTATTGTGCACGCTGCTAAGCTTTGGTGGTAGCTCTAAACAATAAGCTACTAGTCCAATTCTCTTTAAGACTTTGAATTGTCCAAAGTAACGAGGATTCAGTTTCCCAAAATGTATCACGCCCTTCCATGGCGAGACTTTCATCAGTCCTCTTTCTCCTAATTGGAACTCAAGGGATTTTCTCCTTATGTCTTCATAACTTTTTAGACGATCACGGGCAACTTTTAGTCGATTCCGTATCTGTACTATCTTTTCGGTGGTCTCAAGTATGACTATCCCTGACTTTGGCCCAGCAAGGGGTGATCGACACTTTTGTCCGTACAGTGCCTCAAACGGAGCAACCTTAAGATGTGTGTGATAGCTGTTGTTGTACGATAGTTCTACTAAGGGCAAATGAGTATCCCAACACTTCCCAAAATCCACCACACAGGCTCTTAACGTATGTTCTAGGGTTTGGATCGTTCTTTCATTCTGACCATCAGTCTGAGGGTGATATGAGGTACTCATGTGCAAGTTTGTACCCAAAGCTTGCTGTAACGATTGCCAAAATCTAGATGTAAATCTGATATCCCTATCCGAAATGATTGAAACAGGCACTCCGTGTCTGGAGACGACTTCCTTGAGGTACATTTGGGCTAGCTTATTCATCCTGTTGGTCTCCTTGATTGGTAGGAATGTGCGGATTTTGTTAGGTGGTCAACTATTACCCAAATGGTTTCTGATGTTTTGTCTTAACTTTGGAGCATGTTAGGAATTTGTTGAGATATGTGGCAACGACATCCTTCATGTTAGGCCACCCATATAGTTCCTTGAGGTCATGATACATTTTATCGGATCCGGGGTGAACGACATATCCTGATTTGTGTCCTTCATCCATAGCCAGCTTTCTTATTCCACCAGACAGAGTAATCAGATTATATTAATGAAATATCGATTTTTTTATTAGCCCTTATCCCAAACTATTTATCATTCCGTGCAGGGCTTCATTTTTCATATTTTCCTCCTTAACAACTTCCACTTGTGCATCATGAACTAAGGGAGGAAGGTTTGGTTAAATGGTTATAACTAGGGCTTGTACTCTTAACGACTTAGCTCGTTCCTTTCGGCTCTGAGCATCTGCAACCACATTAGTTTTCCTCAGGTGATAACAATTTTTCACAGTTGCAATCACTTATTAGCTTCATCCAATGACACTACTTCATATCCGACTCTTTCTGGTTCAAGATGTGTTGGAGGCCCTTATGGTCTGTGAGTGTAGTACACTTGTTACCGTACAACTAATGTCTCCAAGTATTAAAGATAAAGACTACTGCTCCAAGATCTAGATCATCCGTTGTGTCATTCACCTAGTGAACCTTAAGTTTTCATAAAGTATAAGCTATGACCCTATCTTTCTATATCAACCCATTGTGTGAAGTGTCACAGTAATCTACAAATTTTTTGCTTCTCTTGGATAAAATAAGCGCGCTGCATAGTTTATGCTTTAATAACTGATATGAGTCTCCTGATCCTTGCCCCATTCATACTTAATGTCTTTTCGGGTCAGTTTTGTTAGAGCTCCAGTGATCCTTGAGAAATTTTTAATAATTGCTTAGAAAAAAAAGTGGCGAGTCTTAAGGACTGTCGTATCTCTATGGGGGTTCTAAGGGTTGACCAATTCATGATAGCCTCGATCTTTGCGGGGTCGACTTGGATCCCTTTACTATTGATCACGTGCCCGAGAAATCTTACCTATCTTAGCCAAAAGTCAAACTTAGAAAGCTTGGCATATAGTTGTTCTTTCTTCAACAACTCTAGAATCAGTCTTAAGTGTTTGCTCGTGCTCCTCCTTGTTTTGTGAGTAGATTAAAATGTCATTCATGAATACAATCACGAATTTGTCTAGATAAGGTTTGCACACCTGATTTATGAGGTCCATGAATACCGTTGGGGCACTGGTTAATTCAAATGGCATTAATAGGAATTTATGATGACCGTAATAGAATCTGAAGGCTGTCTTTGGACTATCTTTCTTGTGAACTCTAACCTGATGATTACCAGACCTTAGGTCGATCTTCGAATAGAAGCTTAATTCTTGGAGTTTGGTCAAACAAGTCATTGATCCTTGTGAGCGGATACCAACTCTCTTAGTTTATTTAGCTCTCGGTAATTGATGCACATTCTGAAGGTTCCATCCTTCTTCTTTATAAACAAAACTGGAGCTCCTCCAAAGCGAGGAACTCAGTTTGATAAACCTTTTATCTAAGAGCTCCTACGGTTGGTTGGACGATTCTTACAATATTGATGGGGCTAATCGGCCTGGTGCTCGAGCCACTGGTGCAGCACCTGATACTAGGCCGATTTTTGAATTTGACTTGCCTCGATGTTGGGAGTTCAGGTATGTGTTCTGGAAAAAACTTTGGGGTAACCATAAATATAAGAATATTTTCGAGCAGCTTTTCCTTTGACTCCCTCTCTGTCAACACTTCAGGGTCCTAATGCTAGAGATGATGCTTACTTTGGTATTTCTTGCTATACCTTGGACAGCAAGGACCTTCTTATTGGCTAAAGGTATATGAACCGTCTTATTGTTGCACACTATTTCCGCACGATTTTTCAATAGTCAATCCATGCCTATGACCACGTCAAAACTTCCCAGTTTGACGGGCATCAAGTCTGTTTCAAAGAGTCGGCCTACTAATTCTAAGGAGCATCCTCAACTTATATTATTTGTCTTAAGCATCTTACTGTCATCAACCTCAATAGCTTAAGTGGCACTTAATGGTGTAAGAATGGAATTTATCTGCTTACTGAACTTAGTGGATATTTAGCTCCTATCAGCACCAGTATCAAATAGTAGAAATGCATATGTGGTATCTAATGGGGTAAGAGGATAAGTCTATGGGTTTGAATTTCTTAGGCAGATAGTCATAGCTTTATCTCTTCATACGCAGAGTTGTAGTTATAACTTAATTCCTTATTAAAGTTCTTGATACCTAATCCTTGTATATGATATGGTCGGAATGTTTCGATAAATTTTCAAGCCTTACGTTCATCTGATAGTAAAAACCTAGAGATATACCTATAAACTGGTAGAAGGGTACTAAGTATGAGATGCCTCCTCGTACTTCAGTGCGTCAAGTTGTTGGGTTAGCTCTGCATTACGACTTTACGCTCTGCTAAGCGCCGTCATAATTCGTCAGTTCTGTCTTGTTGGATCGCCTAGGTATTCAGGTTGGCCCAATGTATGTTGGTGTGTTGCCTTACGTAGGCTTTTGGGTAAGTGTTGGCACTTGAGAGGAATATGGTGTTCTGAGTTCAAACTGGCTTCGGATCCCTTCCTCGTTTCTCCACTCTTGGAGAGTGTGAGGCATCAATCCCCATTGTCTTATGTTTGTCCGTCGCTACTGCGGCGGGCTTGGCTGATGGGCAGGTACCGGGATAGACTACCGTTGTGCTGGTCACACCCTTTTCCTAGGGGTGAAATTCCTCAATGGTCCATTGGGATGGCTCCTGAATAGGGTGTAGGATGGAATACATGGTGGTGATGGTGGAGCAATTTGAGCTGCAGCGCCACAGTTGCCCCCCCTCTTGTTCTGACAGGTCCTCTACCTCGTCATTGATTGGGTCTGGGTGGGTCTCCGATACAAAGTACATCTTAGTGTCACTTTCGCTTCCTTGTTCCATGGGTGAGAGTTCATCCTCGGGGTCAAAGAGGATAATAACTGTATTGTTTGACATGTTTCTGTCATTAGGGTCTATACATATGTTCACAATTCTGGAAGAAGGTTTAGTTTTTGTAACAGTTATAGACTAGGTATTAATGCAACCTAGTTCACTATAACTATGGCTTTGATACCAATCTGTCACACCCCGTTACCCCGGTTGGCAACGAAGCGTGACGTCGCAGAAGCGTAACCATAATCATAATGAACGACCACTATATGGACGTTTTCAAAAATACATGGATTTGACTTCAAATATACATATGTTTTACATAACCCGAAAATGATATGAGTAGTTCGCAAGATACAGAGATTTAAAAAAATAATTAATGTAATCAAAATAATGCAACTAAATCTCCGGTAGTTTGAAAATGCATGCGACTCCAAAAGTACGGAAGCTTGAATATACTTCCGGTGAGGTGCACTTGCCTTAATTTCCTGCAAATACACGCTAAAATACGTCAACAAAAATTGTTGGTGAGCTCATAGGTTTACACGTAAATCTGACTTGTATGGACAACAACAGTTGAGTTTGAATTTATAAAATCATTAATTCCATGTTATGTATTACATATAAACCATCATGCGACCGAAGCTTAGTTAAATGAGTTTGCCCTGTGCAGTATTCCCATACGTAATATCGTGTGTTGAATATATATGCACCCGCTGTTAGCGGAGCTGAACTAACCCGAATGGGGGACATGACTTCCGATAGATCTATCCACAATATATTTGCGCTTTCAAATAAATACAATTAACGGTTCATGATTTGAGGGCTGATGGAACCACATGTGTAATACATAATAGAAATGAAGTTGTTTTCGTGTCCATATGAAAACGTAGCATGTATTTCAACCCCAAAACATAACGGTGTGAAAATAGGGGCTATGAGGACTCACCGTGAGTGCAATGGCAAATACGAGCGTAAAATGCAAATTGGCGTTGTTTGATGGGTGATGAAGCCGGATGTGTTTAATCGAGTCCTAAATGATCATAGGAACTTAATATATCTAATATATGATAATATGTATATTTATAGATTTTAATGTCTTAAATCACCCAACATTACAAGTTTTTAAATAAAACCCACTTAAAACGTCAAGTTTATATATATATATATATATATATATATATATATATATATATATATATATATATATATATATATATATATATATATATGTATGTATGTAATTTTCCAGCTTTTTTGAAAGTTTTTCGGCCTACTTTGAGGCTGTTTTTGACCAAGCTCCAAAACGTTTTAGGCTTTGGTTTTCTTGGACATTAAACTACTATATACAAAGAATTTTTAAAGTCAAGAACGGCCATTTTTTGAGATGTTTAGGTTGTGGAAAAAGCTTGTTGAAAACCCTATGTTGGCTATTTTTGAGCTGTCAAACTTTCGGTTTCCCAAATAATTTCTGGGGGTCTTAAACTCCAAAATAAATTATGAAAACTTTCAGATTTTTAGTTAAGACATAGATCTAACTTTTGAGACAAGAATCAACTCATTTAGTTAAGTTATGAATTAGTTATGATTTTTCAAAGTCGATGTAAATTTTCTGCCGAAAATCCGTCGTTTATAAACTTGAAATAACTAGTGATTCTTGTTTATTCAAAGACTACTTGTATAAAAGTTATAAAACACATATATATCAATTGTTTTCATAATATTTACACTTATATGATGTGTTTATATATTTATAAACACATTTAAAGAAAGCGAATTAAAAACAAAACTAGTGACTTATAAACTTGAGTTTTTTTTATGAAACTTGTTGTTGTTGGTGATTATATATATTATGCAAGACTTATATAAACATAAATATAAGATGTAATAAGCTAGTATTTACTTACTTTGAAGCATTTGGTGAATGAAAATGAGTAGAAGTTGAGTTCTTGAACTTTGTTGCACCAAAAATGCTTGAAATAATGCAAGAACACAAAGTTGCAAAGTTTTGGTGTTCTTGCACCCTTGAGGCCGGTTTTAGAGAGAAAGAAAGGAGAGAATTTGATGCTTGAAAGTGTGAATGAAATGAGGAAATAAGTCGTCTATTTATAGAAGAGTTTTAGTCTTGCAAATGATGAGGATAAATGTGGTGTTTAATACTTTACCAATGTCAGGATGTGAACTTAACTACCTAAGATTAACTGATTTGAATTGATCAGAGTGTAAACCAATAATCTTGTATTAAATCAAAATCTAATTAAGAAGTTTGTGGAATAACACTTAATTATTTTGATAAAAGCTTTCAGAATCAATAACAAATAAACAATAGTAATAATCAAAACTGCTTGTATTGCTGAATCAGAATGATTACAATCTGTTTGATTAGATGAAGAACACAAATTGTTCTTAGGGTTTTACAACCTTAGAGGCTTATGAAAACTTAAACAAAAAACAATTACAAACTTAAATATGCACAAACTTCTGATACAATAGAAAAACCTATTCTATGTATTTATAATGCTTTCTGATTTGTTTCCTTGAAGGACTCTGACTTCTCTGATAGTAGATATGCTGAAATCTTCGTGTAGATATCTTTTCCTGAATATCAGCACTTTCTGTTTATGAAACCGTTGAGCAGCTTGAATCTCTTAGCAGTTTGAGTAGGGCAGCTTGAGTGAAATTACTCTGGCAGCATAAACTTTTACACTAGCAGCTCGAGATTCTTTAACTAACAGCATGAACTTTCTACTTACATAGAAATTCTACTAACAGTCTGAGAAGTCTAACTAACAGTTTGAACTACTTAGAATATTTCCCAACAATCTCCCCCTAACTTAAATTCTTTACACAAGATTTTAAGTTCTATACAAATAAGGAAATAAACAAGTATACTGTTGTTTACAAACCAAGGCTTTCAAAAACTTACAACTGTGCAAGTTTCTGATTGACAGCCTTCAAAAACTCTTTCTTCAAATCTTCTCTATCACAGTATATTCTTACTGACCTCATTTGAAGTAGCATATCCTTTGGAAGATCAAAAAATTCAAAATTGAAGAACATACCAGATCCATCTGTAAATCTGATTCTGTAGGTCTTTGATTTGACAAACAGATCAACCTGTTTGATCTTCATCTCCTTTGCATTCTCTATATCTTTCCTTATAGATTCAGGATCAAAAATACTTTGCAAATCTTTAATGGCTTGCTTGACTTGTGGGAGGGAAGATCTGACTTGAGTTGCAGTCCCAACATGATACATTCTTGTTAGCTCATCTCTGGTCATCCCTTCAGCCATATGCATCAAACTTTTATATTCTTCCTCAGGACCAGTTTCTCTTCTTACTACAAAATGATATCTTGAGTCAATGTTATCCATTGGATTAGCATACCAGTAAGTAATAAGAGGTTTGGAGAAATCATGCTGGTCAAGGGACTTCTCTATCTCCATTACTTGTTGCACCTGATCAAGCTTTGCTTGTGAGATTGACTCTGATTGAGGAATAGGAGCAACAGCTTGAACAGAAGGAGCAGGATCACTGGCAGCAGCTTGAACTGAAACTTTTGATCTTTGGACTTCTTGGGAGACTTTGGCTACCTTACGTTTTTCCATTTCCTTGTCATGGATATCTTGCAGCCTTTCTGTGCTCATGGACTGAGCCATCTTCTTTGGGATACCAGCTGCAAAGGCAAAATTAATCAGAAATTTTCTATGTTCAGCCTTTGAATGCCCTGTTGGCATCTTTCTCTTCCTTTCTCCTTGCTTGACCACAAACCCTCTTAGGTAATCTCCTACGGTCTCATCATCTTGCATTGGAGCATGGGTTTGCTGGTCTAAAGCCTGATCTTGTTCTTCTGCTAACTTTCTGGCAATCTCAGCATCAAAGGCAATCTGGGCTTCTTTGGTAGAAAATTTGTGCTTTGGAGACTCAATAAGAATACCCTTGGCCTTATCTTTTGTAGCAGAAGATGTAGCTTGGACTGAACTGCTGGGAGCTTGAAATCCTTCTCTGATCACCACACTAGTTACTCTTGTAGAGGCAGCTTGAGTTTCTAGGCTAACAGCTTGAGAAGCTGTTGGGACTGCTAGCCTAGAATGTTGAACTGTTGGAGCTGCTTGGACTGTTTGAGGGATCTTCTGATTCTCCCCCCTTTTTGGAAGCATTGGTTTGGTCAGGAGGACCTACAACCTTTGCCACTTGGGATTGAAACATCTGCTCTAATTTAATGATCTTATTTCCACAGAGGGTGAACCCTTTATGAAGATAATCCATTCGTTGATTCTGAGCAGCTTCTGTCTGTCTGAGTGCAAAAAGTTGTGCTCCCTGTGCAGCAATGATGGACTGTTGGTATTCCAACATTGCAACAACAGGTTGCAGCTTAGGATCCGTCAATAACATGAGTTGCAGACTAGCCTCAAGATCAGCAAACGAATGTGGTGCTTGTGATCTATCACTGGCATGAATACCAGAAGTAGAAACCTCTGGGCCCCTCTGTTCTTGGTACTGGGGACTTCCAGATGGTACTTGAACACCTTCCGTTGCCACAGGCGTGGTCTTAATGATGTTGGCACTATCATTTGCCTCTTGTGCAGAAGCAACAGTAGTGTCAGCCACAAAACCCATATGGACAATCTCTGGTGAGATGTCCACCTCCTGAATGAGGTTGGGAGTGTCCTCAATTGGTGCCCTTTGGATATTCTGTGCAGAAGTGTCCTCCTGCACAGGGTTATTTGGCTCTTGTATGAGGACTGAGGAGGAAGGAGCTCCTGGACCTCTTTTCCTTTTGTACAGTTTGAGTGGGGATGTGGGCTGAGCAACAGGAACAGAAGGCATTTTTGTATCTTGAGGAGTGGGTTGGGGTCCTGGGGGTGAAGCAGTAATGTTTGGCTGAGCCTGCTCAGGACCCTCTCCTCTGTTTCTTGGAATGATGTCCATCATTGCAGAAGGCAATGAGACATCTACACTCAAAAAATTGGCACTTGGCTTTAGAAGCCTTTTGATAGAAGATAGTGAGTGCCTATGGGAAACCTGTATCCGCTTATGTATATGAAAATTTGTGCAAGTTTTTGCAATTATTTCTGTTAAAAATCTAGGATACATCAAAAATTTCCCATTCTTTAGGGAATGATGCCTTAACATCCCCTGGAAAATCATATTTGAAAAATTGAACTGTTGGCCTGTTGAAAAGCACACTAAGGCAGTGGCAATGTTTGATGAAAATTCTGACCAACCAGTTCTTTTAGGGCTAATACACTGCTGAATGATGTGCACAAGATATTTCCATTTAGGTGAAAAGTGTGCTTTAAGGAAAGTAAAAGAATCAGCAGGGCCCCTATATCCAATATTATAAAGACCAAAATGTAAAGCATTAAGGGATAGGTCTGTTATACCTGAGGCATCTTGAAGATGCAAATGTTGTCTGATGGATTCCTCAGTGACTGTGATAATATTGCCATCGATTTTGGATGTCAAAGAGGAGATTCCATTGATGGTTTTTAGTGAAGCATGGTTCCAGAACTGCTCAATATGTGAGATGTATATGGTGGGATTGATATTGAGGGCATGATGGATATGGGAATTTCGAAGGAATTCCATCATGTCATGGAACGGTTTAAGATCAGCGTGTTTGAGAGAGTAGGGTAAACAGTTATGTTCTTTGACAAACTCCATTGAAGATCAATCGGAGATTTTAGGGTTTCAGTGATGTGCGTGGGAATTGTTTCAGAGAATCAAGAAGGGTTCAAGAAGATATTTTGCAACTGGTAGTTACAATAGAACGAAACTGGAACCTTTAAAGGTTTTGAAAATATCTAAACCCGCGCACACACTTATGGAAATGACCATATTACCCTGCACACTTTGACAGATCAAGTGAAACAAATAACAGTCCGAGAAAATGAACTAGCAGCTTGAGAAAATACTCAAGCTGTTAGTTAAAAATTAGGCGACTGCTTAATGCAACAGTGACTCCCCCTTAATCAAGCATATGTACAAAGAAAACAAATTAATCCATATTAACCATACCAATATTTGATACTAGGAAGGTGAATCTTCCTACATCAAATGGTTTTGTAAATAGATCAGCTAACTGATCATCAGTGTGAATTTTGGTAACTTGGATTAATTTCTTCTCATTGCAATCCCTTATAAAATGAAATCTAATTTCTATATATTTGGTTTTGGGAAATTTCACTGGATTTTGTACAATGCTAATTGCACTTGAATTGTCAATATAAATGGGAGTGGATAGGAAGTTCATACCATAGTCTCTCAGTTGGTTCTGAATCCACATCACTTGGGAGCAGCAACTTGCAGCTGCCACATACTCTGCTTCAGTAGATGAAGTGGAAACAGTTGTTTGCTTTTTGCACTGCCAAGAGACCAATCTTGTTCCCAAGTATTGACATCCACCAGTTGTGAATTTTCTGTCAATATTGGATCCTCCATAATCACTGTCAGAATAGGCTGTCAACTCAAGAGGAGAGTCTTTAGGATACCAGAGGCCTAAATGTGGTTGGCCTTTAAGATATCTAAAGATTCTCTTAACAGCAACCAAATGGGAGTCCTTTGGAGAGCATTGGAACCTAGCACACACACAAACAGCAAACATCATATCAGGTCTAGAAGATGTTAGATACATAAGAGATCCTATAAGAGATCTGTATAAATGAATGTCCACATCTATGCCATCTTTGTCTGTATGGAGCTGCTTGTGAGGATCCATAGGAGTACTTGCAACTTTGGTATCTTGATATCCAAACTTTTCCAGTATGTCTTTAACATACTTTGATTGACTTATGAAGAGACCAGTGGGCTTCTGCTTGACCTGCAATCCTAGAAAGAAAGTGAGTTCTCCCATTGAACTCATTTGAAACTTTTTGTGCATTAATGCCTCAAACTCTTTGCACAGACAATCATTTGTTGAGCCAAAGATGATATCATCAACATAGATTTGTACAAGCAGAATCTCAGCTTTGATGGACTTTGTGAAGAGTGTTTTGTCCAGAGTGCCTCTCTTGAACCCATTCTGTAGAAGGTATGATGACAGAGTGTCATACCATGCTCTTGGGGCTTGATGGAGTCCATAGAGAGCCTTGTCTAGCTTGTAGACTCTGTCTGGATACTTATAGTCCTCAAAACCAGGAGGCTGACACACATAGACCTCTTCTTCAATTGTGCCATACAGAAAAGCAGACTTCACATCCATTTGATACACTTTAAAACCTTTAAAGCTTGCATAAGCCAAAAACAGTCTGATGGCTTGAATTCTTGCTACTGGAGCAAATACATCATCATAATCTATGCCTTCCTCTTGAGTGTACCCTTGTGCTACTAGTCTTGCTTTGTTCTTAATGACTATCCCTCTCTCATCCTTTTTGTTTCTGAACACCCATCTTGTACCAATGGCTCTCTTTCCTTTAGGAAGATCAACAAGTGTCCATAAATTCTGAATCTTGAATTGTAGCAGCTCTTCCTGCATTGCCTCAATCCAGGATGAATCTTTCAATGCTTCTGATGCCTTTTTAGGTTCTAGCTGAGAGATGAAATAGGCATGTTCAAAAGCAGCTAGACTGAATTCAGGAACTGCTTGTTCAACAGCAGCAGTCTCATTTTGAACCATTTTCCTTGTTTGCACAGGTGTATGTGGATCACCCATTATTTGATTGAGAGGATGATACTTGTGAACTCTGAGTGTAGGCTCTCTTTCTGTCTGAAAATAAGATCCAAGGTTTGTATCATCTCCATCAGAACCAGTGGATGGTTCAGCTTCTGGAACAGCTTGACTTGAATCTGGGACTGTTTCCCTTTGAGTTGGAGCTGTTTTCTCAGGACTTGGGAGTTGCACTTCAGTGTCTGAATTTGAATCGTGTTGAGCATTCAGGACCCCTGGAGGGTCACAAGACAGAAGTGGTATGATTGTATACTCATCCCAATTATTTGAATCTGCAGCAGCTTGAAACTTTGTTCCAACAGCTTGAGAATTTTTATTGACAGCTTGAGAATTTGTATTGACAGCATGAGAATTTGTGTTGAGAGCATCAATTCTGTTTGCATCAGCTTCTGCAGTATACTCAACAAAGCTCATAGAATTTGTTAGTGAATCTAAATCAAACAACCAATCAGGACCAGTGCCTTTGACAGTTGCAGTATTTTCATTAAATTTAACATTGGCACTTTCTTGAATGGTTTTAGACACACTGTTATATACTCTATAGGCTTTGCTTTTGATATGAGTATCCTACAAAGAAACCTTCTTCAGCCTTACTTTCAAACTTCCCTAAGTGAGTCTTAGTGTGAAGAATGGTGCATGGACAGCCAAATTACTTGAAAAAGGCTATTAAGGGTATTCTATTATGGAATAACTCATATGGAGTTTTCCCTTGTGATTGAACAATCTGAACCCTATTTAGAACATAACAGACTGTGTTGACTGCTTCTGCCCAAAAGGTCATTGGCAGTTTTGAATCAACTAACATGGTTCTAGCAGCCTCAATTAATGTTCTGTTCTTTCTTTCAGCTACACCATTTTGCTGTGGTGTTCTTGGTGCACTATATTGCCTAGCAATACCTTTGGACTCACAAAAACTGTTTAGAGTATGATTTTTAAACCCAGTCCCATTGTCTGATCTTATCACCTTGACTTTTGAGTTGGATTGGTTTTCTATCTTAAGAATAAATGACTTAACTAGCTCAGCAGTTTCATCTTTAGACCTAAGAAAGTAAACCCAAGTAAATCTGGTGAAATCATCAACAATAACTAAACAGTAGGCCCTTTTATTTAAACTCAAAACAGATGTTGGACCAAATAGATCCATATGAATCAGCTGAAGAGCAGATGAGATTGAATTTACTTCTTTGGCCTTATGAGAAGTTTTGTGTTGCTTGCCTTTAAGACGTGCTACACAATGATCATCACATATGAACTCCTTTTGTGGTAAACCTCTTACCAGATTCTTTTTGACTAAAACATTCATGGACTTGAAGTTCATGTGACACATCCTTTTATGCCAAAGAGCAGACTCATTGGATGATGCTTTGGATATCAAATAGCTTAAGATACTTGATTTGGATAAAAGTTCTGTGTCCAAACAGTATACATTGTCCTTTCTTGGTGTTCTTAGTAAAACAAGATTTTCGGAAATTTTAAAATCTTTTGAAAGGAAATTGCACTCAGAATCTGTAAACAAAACAATATTTTGTTTGTCACAGATTTGAGAGACACTCAATAAATTATACTTAAGCTGTTCAACGTACAAAACATCATTGAAAATCATGTTGCCTGCATTAACAGTACCTTTACCTGTAACCTTACCTCCTTTGGAGTTGCCTCCAAATGAAACAAATCCTCCATCAAAGCCTTTGAAATTTGACAAGCACTAAGAATTGCCTGTCATGTGCCTAGAGCATCCACTGTCCAAATGCCATCTTGTTTTATGTGTTGACCTGTGGTTGTCCTGCACGAAAAAGCTTAGTTAGTAGTGGAGTACACCCAAACCAAGTTGGTTTTGGGTTGTCCTTGTGCATTAACATAACTAAATACTGTCTTGGATTTCTTATACTTAGTAAGATCCACTGATGGATTTTGTGGAGAGTACTTAGTTAGCACATGAGGTATCCAGGTATTTTGTCCATCCTTTTCAGTAACAGTCTCAGATGATCCATTACCAGTCCCAATTTTGAGCCTACCAGTCTGAATTGAGTCTGTAGTGCTAACAGTTTGAGAATTTGCACTAACAGTCTCAACTTTAGACTTGGCAGTTTCAACATATGTATCAACTTGTTTTTGGTGTGTGGACTATTTCTTATTAACTTTTGTGAACCTGTGGTCTACTGTTTTCTTTAGAACTGATGCAGTAGGAGGTTTGGCCTTTGGATTTTTTGAATTTTGAGAGTTTTTCTTTGGATGTTTCACAGTCTGTTTTGCAACAGATGGTTTATAAAAACAATCTCTGGCCAAGTGATTCTTTCTGCCACAATGAAAACATTTTTTGACTGTTTGAATTGGAGAACCAGTTTTATTTGACAATTTCTGGTTCTGGTTCCTCTGATTTCCCCTTACCTGCTGTTGTTTGGGAAACTTTTGGACACCATGCTTTTGGCATGTGCAGACTGGAACATTATTACCCTTTCTATTATTCTTTGAAGAGGATGCAGTGTTACAGTTAGAAGGTACAGAAACCTGTGGAGCAGCATTGCACACACTCATCTTCTCCTTTCCTTTCTTACTCGGGGCTTGGATTTCTATAGGTGCACTCATTGTTTTGTGTTCTTTCTCAACTGCTGTGCACTCACAGTCTCTATTTTGAATCTGAACTTCTTTAGATTCAGGACTGTTATCAAGGATAGGATCTACAGTAGTCATAGACTCATCTAATGGTTCATTGACAAGCCTATCAGCAACCTCACTCATTTGATGAATGTATTTGTTGTTATATGGAGGTGGAGTAGCTCTGTAGCCTATGCCTTCTTTGGGATTAACCTGAGATTTTACCCTATCTTTAAATTGGACTTACATTAGGTGTTCCAGCTTTTGATTAGCCAATTTGAAGTTACCTAGATCTATATTGACAAATTCTAGTTTTTTATTAGCCTCTAACACCTTTTGTTCAGTCTCTTCTACCTTTTTATTTAGGGATTCTATTTTCTTATTTAGCTCCTTTTTCTCCCACTCATGATATGTTCTATCATGCCCCATTTGAATCTCATTATCCTTATAGTCATTGATCTGTTTTTCAAGATCTTCTATGGCTTGCATGTATTCATATCTCCTCTCTTCCATCTTAGCTAGAGTTTTGCACATGCTCTCATTATGGTCTCTGTACTTTTTAACCATATTTTTGCATGTTTGAGAGCAGAGTTTAGAATTTACCTCAGATGGTAGTTCAGTGGAGGAGACATTTGATGTTTCTGCCATTAGAGCTTGATTTTGAAACTCTTCCTCTGTTTGATCACTCCAGTCAAACACAATGTCTTCTTGAGAGACAAGGGCTTGTGATGATGAAGCTTGATTAGTCTGCTGATGTAACATCCTCGGATTTAAATTATTATATTTGAAGTTTATTAAGTTTAAATTTTGTATTAAGTTAAATTATTGAAAATGATTATGTATTTGAATTTATGAAAGTTGATTGCATATTATGGAAATTTAGAATTTTTATTTATTAAGTGAAAATAATTATTAAGAATGATCATTAAAAGGCTATTGATGAGAATTATGATGAAAAAAAATTAGTATTTAGATAAACTAGTTGAGTTGAGGGGCTAAAAGTGTTAAAATTCGAAATTATGGAATAAAAGACCAAAGGGTCTTTCATTTGAAATATCACACTCTCTCTCATCCTCGACTCTCTCTCTCTCTACAAATTGAAGAACATCAAAACTCGGATTTGAAGTCTGAAAATTGGAATTAAGATTGCTTGGAAGGATTTATAAACACTGCAATTGAAGATTTGAGGTAAAAATCCTTTAAATTCAGATTATTAAGCATTTTTGGTTCGGTTTTTATATAAACCGAAAATTTGATTTTGGGGATTCAGATGTTAATGCATGTTTAATGTTGTTATGGATTAATGCAAATCGAGTATCTGAGATGTTATATATAAAATTTTAACTTCTGAATCAACCTCTAAGTATGATTTTTAGAGATTTGTGTGTGTTTTAGTGTGTGTGTTCTACGGATGGAACAAAACGAACAGAATGGGTTTAATTTGATATGTGATAGTGTTAATATTAGTGTTAAAAGTGTTGAAAATAGATGTATTTTAGTTTGTGTAAGTTATTCCATGTATTGAACTAGTACCAAAAAAACGATGGAATTAAATCTGAAATTGACAAAACTGCACATGTATGAACACAGTGGGATCCGAATTCGGATCCGAGATGAACTCGGATCAGGTCCGAATTCGGATGAGGCCCAAACTTCAGGATATTTAATATAGAAAAATTTACAAGTGTTGTACGTCGGTAGGAATCCGAATTCGGATAGGGCCCGAATTCGGATGTGTCCTGAAAAGTTGATTTATCAAAACTGAAAGAAAATATTTCTAAGTGTTGGAATTCGGATGAGGGTCCGAATTCGGTTGGAGACCGAATTCGGATTTGGTCCGAACTAGCATGTGGTCCGAAATTAAAAGGTGTCCGAATTGGGGCATATAGGTGGACCGAATTAGAATTCATACGAGAACCGAATTGGGGGTTCGAATTCGGACATGGATCCGAATTTGGGATCAAAAATGGTAAAAACTTATAAAAATTAAGTTTTATGGAATTAAACAAGATATTAACACAATGTGTTGTTACAAATGACTTACAGGTCCCTTGTGGTGTTGTTTAACCCACAGTGGGGTACTTGGTTGATCCGGTTGAAATCCCGAGGAGAAATAAAAATTTGAATAAAGATAATAACGCACCCACTGTGAGTACCTTTGATTTTAACATTGTTGCATCTGCATTATGTTTGCATTGCCTGCTGAGGCATGTTGTTTCATGTTCGTTTGGCATTCTACTAACATGCGTTTATGTTGATGCACATTCATATTTGTTGCATGTCCGTTCATTTGTTGTGCATCTTTTCGATGGACCTGCGTGGTCGCATCTGTACTCTGATGTTACTGTGCTATATGACCAAGAGTTTGACACCTCTGTGGTCAGGATAGACAGTAGGTCATCCCCGATGTAATGTCTGCCTCAGATGGTTGGTTGTTCTTATGCCGAGTGTCAGCTCGAAGGAGCTGCGGCTCGGGTTTGCGTACTTGGAGTACGTGTGGGGTATACGGTATGTGTTACCGCGGTTACCCTGGGTGGCATCATAATGATTTGTAGAATGTGTAAAATCATACGGTATTCACTAAGCTTTAGCTTACCCCTTCAGTTGTTGAATTTTTACAGGAAAAGGGAAATCCGCTGCGGGACCGTCTAGCTAGGACGTTTATTGAAGTGACTTGAAGATTTCCACTGTTTATCTTGGTATTTGTTCTATGGAAACAATGTTGTAATAATTTTGGGGATGATGTAATACATTTGGATTTGTAGACTAAGATGTGTAACCTATGTAGCACCATAGGGTGTTTGACACATTTGTATTATTTTATTATGTATTTTGCTTCCGCACTCTAATTAAGCTATCAAATCATTATATATCTGTTTGTTGGTGAATAATCCTGGGTGAATGGTAATTGGTGGTTAATGTGGCAAGGGTGTCACAGCTGAGGCCTTGATGATAGTTGACTTTGAGATCTGCATTCTCTGGCAAAGTGGCCAAGTTTGTGACATTTATAACACTCAACTTTTGACTTATCAAAAGCTGGTTTGCCTTCTGCTCTGGCTTGAAAGTTGGTCCTGCCAGTTCTTTTAAGAAACCATTTAGCCCTCATAGTCAGCATTGCATGTTGCCACTTCAGATCCATCTCTTCAAGATCATCTGGATGAATCTATTCTAGATCTTCAGCATTTAGTGCAAACAATCCATCATTGGCAACAAAAGCCTCATAGTGAGCTTCAGTAGAGTTACCATCACCACCTGAAAAGGAATCACTGCAATTAGATTTTTCTGATGACATAAGTGCAGTATTGTGATTATAAGAAAGAGATTTCTTTTTAGTATCAATCTTAGTCTCAAACACTCTCAGACTATTATACAGATCATCCAGTTCTATTTCATCAAGAGTGTCTTTTGTTCTCCATTGAGCAGCATAAACTGTCCATTCTTCTCCAAGAGATCTGAGAAACTTTCTGTTGACCTCATCTTGATCCAGGCTGACTTTTGCACTTTCCAGTTCACTTATCAGTTTGTTGAACCTGTCAAAGATTTAAGTAAGGTTTTCATTCTTGCCACCAGAAAAGTTCTCATACTGCTGTTTCAAAAGATCCTTTTGATTTCTCTTGGTACTAGCATTACTAGCAATTCTTTTCTCTAAAGCATTCCAAAGAGAATGAGCAGTATAAAACTTTTTGAACTGATGTTGATAAGCATTAGGAATGGCTATCTGTAAAAGTGTAAGAGCTTTCACTTCATTCATTCTAGCCTTTCTTTCAAGTTCAGTTTTTGGAGGAGTTTTGACTGGTTTTCCCTCATCATCAAGTTCTGGATCAACTACAAGAGGAAATTCAACAGCTTCCCATATGGCATAATCAATGAATTGAATATGCTGTTGAATCCTGAGTTTCCACATCTCAAACTCAGTGGGCTTGAGCATAGGCACTTTGAGTCCTTGCCCAGATCCACTGCTGCTATTATCAAATTCCATTGCAGAAGATTAAAAATTTAAAAGAAAGCTTTCGACTTTGAAAAACAAAGAACGACCTGTGGCTCTGATACCACTTGTCAGGATCTGAACTTAACTACCTAAGATTAACTGATTTGAATTGATCAGAGTGTAAACCAATAATCTTGTATTAAATCAAAGTCTAATTAAGAAGTTTGCGGAATAACACTTAATTATTTTGACAAAAGCTTTCAGAATCAATAACAAATAAACAGAAGTAATAATCAAAACTGCTTGTATTGCTGAATCAGAATGATTACAATCACCTCTAATCTGTTTGATTAGACGAAGAACACAAATTGTTCTTAGGGTTTTACAACCTTAGAGGCTTATGAAAACTTAAACAAAAAGCAATTACAAACTTGAATATGCACAAACTTCTGATACAATAGAAAAACCTATTCTATGGATTTATAATGCTTTCTGATTTGTTTCCTTGAAGGACTCTGACTTCTCTGATAGTAGATATGCTGAAATCTTCGTGTAGATATCTTTTCTAGAATATCAGCACTTTCTGTTTATGAAACCATTGAGCAGCTTGAATCTCAAAGCAGTTTGAGCAGGGCAACTTGAGTGAAATTACTCTGGCAGCATGAACTTTTACACTAGCAGCTCGAGATTCTTTAACTAACATCATGAACTTTCTACTTACATAGAAATTCTACTAACAGTCTGAGAAGTCTAACTAACAGTTTGAACTACTTAGAATATTTCCCAACAACCAACATGTTGGAAAAGTAGAAAAAGTGAATAATTCTTTTCAATATTTTTTTATAAAAAGTCAAAGGGACACAAAAGTGTGTTCCCTTGTGATGTTGGCCGATTTTTATGTATAAAGATGATGTATTTTGTTTTTTTTTTGTATAAAAGTATTTAGAAATGTATTCTTGTATTTCCCTTTTCTTTGTAATTTCATAAACACTTTTGGATGCATTGTTTTAATGAATTGTTTTAGTCTTGCATAATTAATATTAAGTAATTGTATTAGTGTATGATTAGTGTCACTAATCATAATTTAGTTATGTACTTAGTTTAATTAATCCATCATATCGTAAATCGATCGGATTAATTGATTTCCAGATTCATCGCACCGATGAATTTGATTCTAATTGAGTTGAATTTTCTTATGAGCATTGTTAATCACTTTGATTAATTGCTAATGACCATTGATTAGGTTATAATTGGCTATTAAATACAGATTAGGTCATAGTTTCTAACCTGGTTTAATGCCGGATGTTACAGTCACTGACTCTTTTGCAACCTCTAACAATTTTCTTTGAACATCCAAGGAGAGCATTTTAACTTTTCTTGCCTTCTTGAATGCAAAGGCCTTGGCAGCTTTGGCAGAGGCTTCTTCCTTCTTTTGTCTTTCCAAAATCTCAAGCTGCCCTTCTTTGAATGTGTAATAAGTCTCCAATGAAACGCCCATTTCTTTGGCATGAGACTTGTCAAATTTGAGCTGAGCAGCTTTGAGATAGTCAGTGTCCACAGAGGCCTTTTCTTTTCTCTTTGTTGTTTTAGCTGTAACAACTTCAGTCTCCTCTTCCTGCTTTTCTTCAGTTTGTTCTAGAGTCAGATGTCTCATTTTGCTTGCCCTGTCCTCAGGAGTGGATTCCTCCCCCTTAGATGGTGAAGGGCTTGGAGATCCAGCCTGAGTAGACTGAGCAGTTTCAGAAATTTTGGAGATACCTGCAACAGGACCTGTTTGGGAAATACCTGCTGCTTGCCCTATTGAAGTTGATTTCTCCATAGAGGGAGATGAAGATTTCTCCCCCTTAGACTTGGTATTTGAGGCAGATATCTTCTCCCCCTTTGAAGGAGATGGCACAGAGCCTTCAACAATAGGTCTGCCTGAAGGAACGGATCCCACAGGCTGAGTAGCAGCAGTTTTGGCAGCAGGTTTGGAACTAACAAGGATATGCACTAAGAAAGCCAAATTGTCTTTAACCTTAGCAAGTTGGGTAATACAGGTTTGAAGAGAAGAAGAATGAGAAGTTGCAAGGGATGACCGCTGGGAGATATCTTCCCTGTCAGATGCTGTGAACACCAAACTTTGAAGTTGTGCAAGAGCCGGTTCAAGAGAATCTTGCATATCATCAAAGTTTGAGGACACAGAATTGGACAGAGAGACCACTAAGGTATTCAGGCTGGCCAAAGTGGAAGGGAGAGTGTTTGAGCAAGTATCAACAAGGGCTGACAGCTGTTGGGAAACAACTGATAGTGTGGACATAGAGTCTTGTGGATTAGTAAGAATGGATGAGAGGGAGGAGGACAGTTGTTGCAAGCAGCTGAGAGGAATGATCAGCTTGGGGAGCAGCGATTGAGAAAGAGGTCATGAACGAATCAAGGAACCCCTGAAGCGGAGCAGACACAGAGTCTGAAATGATAGAAGGTAGGGAGGTCATAGAAGTTTCCAAAGAACCAGCTTTGTTGGGCAGCACAGATAATTGATCCTTCAAAGATAGATCTTTAGGGGATGGAGGTGTATGGGTTGACTATTTTGATTGGGTGGATGGTGAGGAATGTGATGGTGAGGGAGAGGATTGAGGAGTATGGGCATCAGTAGGTGAAGGTAGGGAGACTTTGGATTCTAATTCCATAGCCTAGGCATAAGTTAAATGACCCAGCTTGGAAGGGTCCAGGGGACCTTCATCAGTGGGTGTATTTGCATCATGAGGTGAAGGGATAGGAGTTTGTGTCCTTTCAGATGTTACTAGTAATATAACACCTTCATGAAGACCAGGGTGGTTCCCTTAGTAGTACATTGGTTTATTGGCACCTCTTCATGGGGAGAAGGGATGTGCATTTCAACATCATCAGTGGTGAAAGCTGATGATGGAATTTGCACTTGGGAAGAAGCCTCAACAAAGGGATGTTCTATTCCCTGAGGTTCATCAGATTGGGTTGTTGGTCCTTCAACAGCTGATGGGTGTGAAACAGCTACATCACTAGGAGCAGAAGTGAAAGGCTGATCTGCTGATTGGTTTATATCAGCAGCTTCGGCACCTTGTGCAGACGCAGTATGTGGATAAGAATTACGAGGGGTTGACTGTGTGGACTCAGTGGGGAGTGGAGAGGGCTCCTGTCTTTCAATGTCTTTAGCCAATTGGGAGGTTTGGACAGTGGATGGGGTGGTCTCCTTTTGTACAACTGGTTCCTATTGGGAGGAACCAGAGGGCCTAGGCTGACTTAGCGTGGACTCTTGTTGGAGTGAAGCCTGCTCCAAGTTTGCTGCACTCACTTCTAAAATAGGAGAAGTAAAAACAGCTAGGGTTGCTTCTTTGTCAACTGACTCCTGTTAGGAGGGGTCAGAGAGGCTAGTTTGGGAGGATGATTTCTTTTTGGCTAACGATTTGCGTCTGTTATAGGATTTGAGGGATGAAGTAGAGGATGGATGTTGTGGGGAAGTGATGAGGGGTTCTGTTTGAATGGGAGGTGAGACTAGGTCAGGAACAGGAGGGTTAGCCTGTTCCATGGTCCCAGGTGACACAGAGGCACCAGCCATAAACGCTTCAGCCACAAAGGCTTCAGGTTCAACTGATGAACCAGGGTGAGTAGTCTGCTCCCCCTCAGCCACTTAGGCTGATGGGGCAGACTTAGCTGTTTTAGCTTTCTTGCGGACAGTCTCAGCTTCACTAGATTGCAAGGCCTTTTTGATCAGTTTGGGCCTTGATTTAGATTTTCCCGTGGGAGCAGTTACTGGATCCACCTTCTGAGTAGAAGGTCGTTCCACTAAACCAAGCAACCTCCTTATTGGTGCTGATAGAGGAGGTTCATTTTCAAGAACTGGGGCATAGAATACCCTATTTCCAGTAACTAGAAATGTAGCAGTAGACAGGTAAGGTTGAGTATTGTAAAGTTGCTCACCACATACATGTTTGAAAATGAGGCTGAGGAATCTTGGATATCTGACAGTAGCTGGTCGTTGTTGTTGTTCCACCAGATTCCTCAGATTCAAGAAACTCCATCTTGCCATGTTCAGGGTTGTCCCATCCACAAACTGCAGGACAATGGGGATCTCATTATTGCTGAGTTGATCAAATGATCTAACCTTGCAGCTTAGGCTCATCACCAATGAGGCAAATAGAATGATGTAGGTTGGAGATAGATCCCTTCTGAACAAGGTAGCACCCACTTTTGGTTCTGCTACGCCACAGAAGCATAGCAGGTTGCCCATCTGTTCATCCTGAGGTTGTGCTTTTTCATATTTGTTAGCAATGGGAATATGAAGTACTTCCCTGAGAAGAGCAGTAGTGATCTCAATGGTTTGAGTGCCATTAAGAATAGTTCCGCTGATGGTTTTTTTAGATTGGTCATATGAACAGGTATACCAGAACTCATAGACCATCTCTTGGTACAGGACACTAGGAGTGTCACACCCCGTTACCCCGGTTGGCAATGAAACGTGACGTCGCGGAAGCGTAACCATAATCATAACGAACAACCACTATATGGACGTTTTCAAAAATACATCGATATAACTTCAATATATAGAAATGTTTTACAGAACCAACAGAAAGTGTAATTAGTTCGCAAATTACAGAGATTTAAATACATAATTAATTTAACCAAAATAATGCAAATAAATCTCCGAGAGTTTGAACATTAATGCGACGCCATATGTACGGAAGCCTTGAAATTACTTCCGGTGCAGTGCACTTGCCTTAATTTCCTGAAAATACACGCTAAAATACGTCAACAAAATTGTTGGTGAGCTCATAGGTTTACACGTAAATATGACTTGTATGGACATCAATAGTTGAGTTTGAATTTATAAAATCATAAATTCCATATTATGTATTACATATAAACCATCATGTAATTTCCGTGTCCATATGAAAACGTAGCATGTATTTCAACCCCAAAACATAACAGTGTGAAAATAGGGGCTATGAATACTCACCGAGCGTGTGATGGAAAAATATGCGCGTAAAATGCAAGTTAGCGTTGATTGATGGGTGATGATCCGTATGTGATTAAATCACCAAACATTACAAGTTTATTGTCTCCCATATATGATTATATATATATATATATATATATATATATATATATATATATATATATATATATATATATATATATATAAAGGTTTTTATGTCATAAATCACCCAACATTACAAGTTTATAAATAAAACCCCCTTAAAACGTCAAGTTTATATATATACTATATATATATATATATATATATATATATATATATATATATATATATATATATAGATATATATATATATATATATATATATATATATATATATATTATATGTATATATATATATATATGTATATGTATATATATATATATATATATATATATATGTATATATATATATATATGTATATAATTTTCCAGCTTTTTGAAGGTTTTTCGGCCTACTTTGAGGCTGTTTTTGACCAAGCTCAAAAATGATTTAGGCTTTGCTTTTATAAGACATTAAACTACTATATACAAACAAATTTTAAAGTCAAGAACGACCATTTTTCGAGGTGTTTAGGTTAGGGAAAAAGCTCGTTAAACACCCTATGTTGGCCATTTTTGAGCTGTCAAACTTTTGGGTTCCCAAACAATATCTGGGGGTTCTAAACTCCATAATAAATTATGAAAACTTCCAGATTTTTAGTTAAGACATAGATCTAACTTTTGAGACAAGAATTAACTCATTTCGTTAAGTTATGAATTAGTTATGATTTTTCAAAGTTGATGCAACATTTCTGCCGAAATTTCGTATTTCATAAACTTGAAATAACTAGTGATTCTTGTTGTTTATTCAAAACCTACTTGTATAAAAATTATAAAACACATTTATATAACTTGTTTTCATAATATTTACACTTACATGATGTGTTTATATATTTATAAACACATTTGAAGAAAACAACTTAAAAACAAAGATTAGTGATTTATAAACTTGAGTTTTTTTGAAACTTGTTGTTGGTGATTATATATATTATGCAAGACTTATATAAACATAAATATAAGGTGTTATAAGTTAGTATTTACATACTTTGGGGTATTAGTAATATGCAAATGAGAAGAAGTTGAAACTCTTGCAAAAGTTGCACCCAAAACACTTGCAAGAATAAGAAAGTTGCACAATTTGGTCTTGCCTTGAGGCCTTGGCCGGATTTCAAGAGGAAGAAAAGAGAGTTTTTGGCTTGTGAAGTGTGTGGAAATGAATGAAGATTTGGTCTCTATTTATGGAGGAAAAAAAGTGGTGAAATGATGATGGATTTGAAGGTTGAGTGTGAGATCCTGTTTGAAATTAAAGAGGATGGTGAAGAAGGATTTGATTTTGATATGTTAAGTAAAAAATATATATATATATCATGGTCCTTTTGTCCTCTCCTATGGCCAGCCCTATATGAGGTATTTATGGGGTATTTTACTCTTTTTTTTTTTGTATAAATGTATTTCAAATGTATTCTTGTAATTCCCTTTTTTTTTTTGTAAATTCATAAATACTTATGAATGCATTAGTTTATATAATTGTTTCAGTCTTGCATAATTAATGTTAAGTAATTGTATTAGTGTATGATTAATGTCACTAATCATAATTTAATTATGTACTTAGTTGAATTAATCCTTCATATCGTAAATCGATCGGATTAATTGATTTGATGATTCATCGCACCCATGAAATTGATTCTAATTGAGTTGAATTTCCTTATGAACAATGTTAATCACTTTGATTAATTGCTAATGACCACTTATTAGATTATAATTGGCTAGTAAATACTGATTAGGTCATAGTTGCTAACCTGCTTTAATGTCGGATGTTACAAGGAGAGGCAGTCATTGCATAGTGTAAGGGATGGGCTTGCAGAAACTCCACCATTGGTTCATAGCCTTTTCCCACATAGTTCTTTGGAATGGTCAGATTGGCAATGTAGTTGGTGGGTTTGATAGTGAGCATTGTGGTGACGGAAGGATGTTTTTCAACATCATCACCAACGAACACAGGTAGAATGGGGTTATTTTGGTGAGCCATTTGGAGAGTAGTAGTGATGCACGATATATGATACTTAGTCGTTTTAGGATTTTGTAGGTAGTTATGGAAGCAGTAGAGAAGAAGAAGATGATGAAACAGTGGTTTTGGTATTTATAGGATTTGAATGTGAGTGAGTAGGAGGGAGAAAGGTTTGGGCGATTGATTTGAAATGTTCTTTAACGGAAAGGTTTGCCATGTCAGAACAGTTGTCAGACCACTTGACCTTTTTAACTACTAACACACATTAAAAAACATCATCCATAGGTAATTAAGTGAAATAAATACGTAATTTAAGAAACTTAAATGTGAAGAAAGTTAATTAAAAAATGATGATCTAAGTTGTTGTTTAAACTTGTGAGGAACAGGTTTCATCTCATACTGAGCAGTCTTCAAGCTGATCATACAACCTGTGCAGCTATGTGAGAACAGGTTTTATTGTGAAACCTGTTCAATAGCTGAACAGGTTACAAGGCATTGCCTTGTATGACAGAGTTGGAGAGTGAGTAGGTTGAGAAAATTTACAACAGAACAGGTTTGAGGAGAAAACTTACTTTGTCAAGCCTGCTATATGTCCAAGCTGTTCAAATTTTCAAAAACTGGCTAATTATAGGACAAGTTAAACCTGTCCTGTCCAAGCTGTTCTGAGAAATTTTGATAGATTAGAACAAGGAACTTTAGATCATCAGTGACACTTAGTCACTTTTATTTAACATGCTCAGCTTGCTTACAAGGTAATTAAACCTGTTTTCATCAAGAGGTTTGGTGAAAATGTCTGCAAGATGTTCTTCTGTGGAAATAAAACTTACCTGTAAATTCATAATTTCAACAATTCAATCACATCTAACAATTCATATGAACAATTGTCAACAATTCTCAACATATTGAATGATTAAAGAGAGAATATTACATTGAAGGTTTCGGTGACTTGCACAACACTTCTATTCTCTCTAGATCTGTGTACTGCTTTTGTGATCTATGAGATTCCTGAATTGTTATGTAAGCAGTAGCACCTATATCCTAATTATACACAATACACATGTATTGTGTATTTACACATCCAACCCCTATACTATTGAGTATTTACACTAAAGCCATGAACTTATACAATATAATTGTTTCATCTCTATTATTTAATCCCAACATTCTCCCCCTTAGAGATGAACACAATTATTAAAAGCAAAATGCATTTCAACTCTACAAATGTTGTCCCTAACAATCTCCCCCTTAGATATGAAATCAATTTTCCGATGAAAGATCAATTCAGAAACTTTTTCGTGAATCTTCTTCTTTTCTTTGATCTCTGAATCTTCTACTTTTCTTTATTAGTCTCTTTGAGATCTTCACATCTCTTCTTCTCTAATCTTCTCTTTTCTTATATTTTCTTGTAAGTACACTCCCCCTTGAATCATCAATCGCTTTTGATTCTCTCCCTTTATCAATTGTCTTGATATGATGTAGCAATTGTCTTAAGTTGTCTTCAACTACTCAACAATTGTTTCTGAAATTCAGCTTTTCTCCCCCTCATGATGATCATAAAAATTATGAACATCATGCAAAAACATCAGAAATATGAATTCAATGAAATTACAGTAGAAGAAATACGACAACAATTACAACTCAGAATTTATTACAAATTGATTTTCTCCCCCTTAAACAGATATCATCTCCCCCTATACTAAATAAATCTCTCTCACTCCCCCTCGAATTGAAACTACATCTTTTCAGAACAAAAACAAAGCTTTTCAACTTTGAGGAAAATGAAACACATTCATTTTGTGAGATAATGTGTCCAAGTCCACATAAGTTTCCTGTTTGCACAATAGACATAATCTATGTGACCTACATTCAGCGCTGGCGTGATGTTAACACTGGTAGGATTTCCAAATAGTCATCGTGAAATCCCTTAACATGAAAGAATCACTCTTATTTGTTCCGGCTTAGTCACTTTGGACTAGCAGTTTATAGTCACGCAGACTGTCAGACTCAATGTGTCCTAAAAGTGTATATAATCAGCTCTAGACACAATGTGCATTAAATGAAATTGGAGACGGGAGCAACTGTCTTCCTTGTTTCAATATCAATAATATCCAAATGATATATCGATAGAAATGAGGTATAACTCCGTGATTATTGAAATAGAAATCTTTTGAGAGATAACTGAGTAGTTGGTGGGCTTAAGTGCATGCGTCACTGGGTCCATGACGTCTTTTTCAATATCAAGTCGCCTAGGGCTTGATAGATTATGTGGTTTACCCAGCCGACACAGTTTAGGTAGGATTTTCTTTTCTTTTAATCCTTTCTTAATTCTCAGGACTCAGCATTTTTCAACTAAGCTCCCTCCGGCTCACTTTTTCTTTAAATTCAGTCAGCTTTATAAGAAAAGCATGATTTGATGCACCACCATCTCTTGTCAATGTATCCTTCTCATTAACATTTTACCTCTGATCGACCCTGTCAGTATCCCATGAAAACTGATACTTCTCAACTAATAGACCTAAAGAACCCTAACCCACACAAACTATAAGTGGTTTTCTTCCTGGGTAGGTCTTCCGGTTCTGGTTAGACCATAGAAGCGATATTTATGCCTATAACACATATTATGTGCAAAATCGGAGTCAGCAGAAATAACCTTAAGCGTTTCAGCTCATTGGATACCAAGAAATTCAGCTCATATGATATCGGAGATGATATTCAGATAATTTGGGAAGTATCAGAATGAAATGGAAAATCTGATATATGATATGAAAAGAATCAGATTTTCTTGAAAGAATTAGCACATGAGAGATAACGGAAGAATACAGTATGAATTAGAAGAGTTATAACAAAGAGAATCTCAGAAGAAATGAGATTATGAAAATCAAAGAGATTAGATCAATTAATCTCAATGATATATTTAGAGAATCATAAAAAAATTTCTTTTCAGCTCAAAAATTATTTTTATGTGTGTATCAAATCTTTTCGTGAAAAATCACACACCGTTTTTAAAAAATGTCATCGTCAAAGTGCATCTGAAACTCCCCCTGGAAATAATCACAAAAAGTTAGTCAACTCATGGAAAGTAAACAGGAGCAAAAAAAATTATGAAAATAAAACTCCCTCTTTGTCAATTTCAGCTTCGGAGTTGAATTGATGACAAGAATTTCAGTAAGATTTGTCTCTCAGACTCGGGTTCTAATCTAAAATGAATAGAAGCCATATGTCGCGGAAGCTCGGGTTTCAGTCTGAAGTAACTGAAAACCATTAGTTTGGGTTCTGTACTGGAAAGTACAAAATCCAATTTCAGTGAAGATCGGGTTCTACTCTATTGTGAGTAGAAGCCTCTTGAGATGAAGTCCAGGTTCTAGTCTGATATGACTAAAAACCATTTTGGCTTTGAGAAGTGGGGCTTGATCTGATGTAATCAAGAGCCTATGTTGAATTGAAGAACGAGTTTTTATCTAAAATGATAAGAAACCTATAACCTGCAAAATTTAAGATGTCTTTGGTATCCAAACAGATTTGGATCCAGACTTGTTAGCACTTTTGGGTACCCATTTCAAAACAGGTTTTGGTACCCACATGTACTTGGGTTTAGGTACCCACTTGTACTTGGATTTGTGTACCCATTGCAAGTTATAACTATCAGCTTCTCTTTCAAAAGCAGAAAACAAATTTCTTTGAGTATTTGAAAATTTAATATCTGACTGTCTAAAGAAACTTGACTTTGTATGATTAGAATTTTCTGAACTCTTCTTCCTGAAAAACTGTCCGGTTCTGGCATGTTTTTGGTAATACGTGGTTGTTTTCTTTAAAAATGTTTTTTGATCAGACGGACCAGTATTTCCAAAAATCTTTAAATCATTAGGTTTTGAAGATTCACCTGTGGAAATTTTAACCGGAAGTTGTTTAACGATTTTGTCTTTGCCTTTATGTATCTTGAGAAGATACTTAAGTTTCAAATTTGAAGATGAATCAAACTTAACAGAGTTAGTTAGATTCAGTTCACTTTCAGAAGACAAACCAGAGTGATCAACATTGGATTTTAAACACGCTGAAGAAGGGGTCTTAACCTTTGACTCAGTTGATGAAGTAAACACATGTAATTGTTTTGTAAGATAAAGTATCTGATCTTTCAAACTTTTGATAATGACTAAATTTGAATTTCTGTCATGATCAAATGACTGGTAATCAGATTTAAAAGATTGATCTTTGATTAAGAACATTTGTCTTTCATCTTCAAACAATTCAGATTTTGATTTAAAATCTTGTTCTTTAAGTAAGAACGCATGTCTTTCCTTCTCAACCAAATCTTTAGTTAAAGACAACTCTTGTTGAAGAGCAAAAATTTCTTCAATTTTGTTTAAAATACAATTCTGATCAGTTTGTTTTGTCTTAGAAAGTGTATCTTCAAGATCCTTAACTTTCTTGTTTAGTTCAGATCTTTCAGACACAAGACATTTTAGTTGAGTTGTACTTTGAAATTCTCTTGTTTAAGCTCATCAAGTTCTTTATTCAACTCAGATATTTTCAAATTAAGGACAGGACTCTCAAAACTTTGTTTTTCTTTTAAGCTCAAAAATTCTTCGTTCAGTAATCGTACGTCACGTAAAGCCAAAACTTTATCAGTATTTAACTGAACAAGAATGTCATAATTGTTCTGACGAATATTTTCAGAATCAGTAAGTTTTGTAATAAGCTCAGACTTCTCCTCTTCAAATTTTTTATTTAAATCAGATATTTTTATCTGATAAGCAGAACTCTCAGACTTTTGCTTATCCTTTAAGCTCTGAGTTTTTAATTCCTCTATTAAGATTTGAATTTCTTCGTTCAGTATTCTTACATCACGTAAAGCCAAAGCTTTATCTGTATTTAACTGAACGAGGATATCATAATTGTTCTTACGAATCTTTTTAGATTCAGTAAGTTTGACAATCAGCTCAGACTTTGAAAAATGTTCATATGCCATTTTGAACTGCCTGAAATTGAATCTTCCAAGATCTTTTATGGAAAAATTGAGTGAATTCTGATAAAACTTTGAAAAATTATTTCAGTAAATGATAACTTGTGAAAAATTAGCTCTGAAATGACTTTCTGACGTTAAAATTTCAGCTTTTCTGCATAAAATTGCCTGTAACTTTTTTCTGGAGTGAAATTGGGCCTCGAAAATTTACCAAACCGGCTTTGTCTATTCTAGAGTGTAGATCTCTTTTCAAGCTTCGATTTGACGTATGGTAGGCCTTCTAACGATGTTCCAGTCAAAAGTTATGGTCAATTTAAGCAGTAAATGTCAAATAGTCAAAACTCGAATGCTTAATGATCAATCTCGAATGAAGCATAAAGAAACTCAATTGAAGCTTAATAAAACTCGATTGAAGAAGGTTGAAACTCGATGAAACAAGTATGAAACTCGGATGAAACTATATGAAACTCGGATGAGTCTAGATGAAACTCGAATGAAAAGAACTTGAAACTCGATTGAAGGCTCAACAAACTCGATTGAAGAAAGGACTATTCTCGAATCAATACTTGAACCAACTCGAATGTACCTTGAGTTTTCTTGAATGTTTTATGAATAAACTCGAATAAAGCAAGAACTTTTCTCGGACAATACTATGATCAACTCGAATGAAACATGAAATTTCTCGATTAATGCTTTGATCAACTCGATCAAAGAAGTATAAAACTCGAATATCAAATTAACCAAACTCGATCGATTCTTTATACAACTCGATCAACTCTTGATCCAACTTGAATGACTTCTTTGTAAAACTCGATTAAAGCTATGAATGTAGTATTATCCGAGTTTTATCGTTTTTCAACAAAAACAAGTTCAGATTCAAACTTTTTCTACAAAAATTCATGAATTGACCTCAAATTGATTTCGAAGGTTCGTTTTAATAGCAGAAACAACTTTTGTGAAATCACTTTGACTAATTCACGATTAAAAACCAAAAATCGACCAAAAACCTCAAGAACACAAACTTTTTCAAAAACTCAGAAAAATCAAAATTAAAATTTGTGTGTTTGGAGATATTATTTGATGCTTATATCATCAGATTCGCCATTAAATTTCACACCTTCGATCCAAAATTTATTCCATTTCATCCACAAAATCAAAATCCAAAATTGATTTTCTGAATTTTGATAAAAACGAATAAAACAGTGTATGAATATTTTTCAAAATTCAGATTTAAAATCACTCAAATTCAACCATATGTGGCTCTGATACCAATTGTAAATTCATAATTTCAACAATTCAATCACATCTAACAATTCATATGAACAATTAACAACAATGATCAACATATTGAATGATTAAAGAGAGAATATTACATTGGAGGTGTCGGTGACTTGCACAACGCTTCTATTCTCTCTAGATCCGTGTAATGCTTTTGTGATCTATGAGATTCCTGAATTGTTATGTAAACAGTAGCACCTATATCCTATTTATACACAATACACATGTATTGTGTATTTACACATACAACCACTATACTATGGAGTATTTACACTAAAGCCCTGAACTTATACAATATAATTGTTTCATCTCTATTATTTATTCCCAACATTCTCCCCCTTAGAGATGAACACAATTATTAAAAGTAAAATTCATTTCAACTCTACAGATGTTGTCCCTAACATGAACAAGTAAGCAATCTGATTTTTGGTGTTTACAAATTTTAATTTTACGGTACCTTCTTCAACATGATCTTTTATAAAATGGTACCGAATATCAATGTGTTTAGCACGAGAGTGTATTACAGGGTTACCAGTAATGGCTATTGCACTCATGGAGCCGCAATATATTGGAATTCGACTTAGTCTGAAGCCATAGTCTCGGAGTTAAGTGCGCAGCCATAGGAGTTGTGAGCAGCAGCTTGCGGCAGCAATGTATTCTGCTTCAGCGGTAGACAGAGAAACACTGTATTGTTTCTTTGATGCCCAACTTACCAGTTTGTCTCCGAGGATCTGGATGTGACCCGACGTGCTCTTTCTATCATGTTTGCAACCTGCATGATCTGCATATGAGTAGGCAGTTAGCTCGAATTTGGTTCCTTTCAGATACCAGAGACCAAGGTCAGAAGTGCCTTTTAAATATCGAAATATTCGTTTGATGGCAGACAAATGTGACTCTTTAGGATCAGCTTGAAATCGAGCACACAAACATGTAGCAAACATGATATCCGGTCTACTAGCAGTTAAATATTATAAGGAACCGATCATTCCTCGATAAGTCGTAATGTCTGTTACCCATTGGAACAGCAACAGGCTTTGAGGAAATGGACATGGGAGTTTTCATAGACGTACAATTTTCCATCTTAAATCTCTTTAGAAGATCATGGATGTACTTTGACTGGTTTATGAGAATCCCGTCAGGAAGTTGTTTGACTTGTAATCCGAGGAAAAGGTTCATTTCCCTCATCATACTCATCTCGAACCTCGATTCCATTAATTTTGAAAATTCTTCACATAGAGAAGGCTTTGTAGAACTGAATATAATGTCAACTACGTAAATTTAAACGAGTAAGATGTCATTACCTTTATGTCGTATGAATAAGGTTGTATCGACCGTACCTTTGGAGAAACTGGAATCAAGCAAGAATTCATTTAAGCTGTCATACCATGCCCGAGGTGCTTGTTTCAAACCACATAGAGCTTTGTCTAGAGCATAGACATATGATGGTCTAGACTCATCGACAAAACCTTCAGGTTGAGAAACATACACCTCCTCTTTTAGAATTCCGTTGAGAAACATCGTCTTCACATCCATCTGGTAGACTGTGAAGTCTTTGTGTGCCGCGTAAGCCACGAAGACGCGAATTGCTGCAAGTCTGGCCACTGGAGCAAACGTTTCATCGTAGTCGATTCCCTCTTGTTGTCGATAACCTTTTTCGACGAGTCTGGCTTTGTTGCAACTGACAATCTCGTTCTCGTCTCATATATTCTTGAAAATCCATTTGGTGCCGATGATAGATCGATCATTCGGTCGCGAGACTAACCTCCAGACTCGTAGACATTCGAACTGATGCAGTTCGACATGCATGAAGTTCACTCAGTCTGGATCTCGTAATGCATCGGTGATTGTTGTAGGTTCGATCTTTCTTAGAAATGCAGCAAACATGCATTCTGTGTTGGTTGCTCGTCTGGTTCGAACCGGAGTGGACTTTTCCCCAATGATTTGAGATTCAGGATGGGATAAGGTCCATTTGCATAGAAGAGATACGAGATCGTCTATGGATTGGGTTGAGTCAGTTTGAGGAGCATCAACCAGTGTAGAAGGGTCTGGAACTATGTGTGGTTTTAGGTTAGGAACAGTGGCACCGGTCGGGGATTTGGGAGATTGAGGTGTGTGGTCAGTGGGTATGGGCTTAGATGTATCTGAATTAGATGAGCTTTGACTGACTTTATTGATATCTGCATCAAATGTAGACAATGAGTTAGCATTAGACTTGGAATGAGGATATAATAAATCAAATAGTGAGTCCAGGTCTAGATCATCTTGTCCAGCTGGCAGTGCAGTGATGGATGCACATGTTGTCTGAAGTGGTTCAGACTGTTGTTGAGGTGCCGGTTCTGAACTGATGTGTTCAGAAATGTTTTCAGAATCGGCTAAATCATCGAATGTGATGTTCACACTCTCATTAATTGTCCTAGTACGCTTGTTGTACACCCGGTAGGAGGCTGAGTTCTTTGAGTATCCGATGAATACCGCTTCATCTCCTTTTACGTCAAACTTACCGAGTTTATCTTTATCGATCATGATGAAACGCCTGCAATCAAAAACACATAAGTGTTTGACATTAGGTTCACAATTATTAATAATCTCATAGGTTTTCTTGCCAAACCGTTTGTTGATGATGGAACGATTTTGAGTGTAGCATGTTGTGTCCACAACTTCGGCCCAGAAGTGTAGCGACAGCTTTGAGTATGTGATCATGGAGCGAGCTGCTTCAACCAGAGTTCGGTTCCGTCGTTCTACACCTCCATTTTGTTAAGGAGTTCTGACAGTGGAATACTGATGCGTTATACCACCGGAATCCAGGAAAGTGGTTAACTCCTTGTTTTTGAACTCTTTTCCATTGTCCGTATGGATGGCTTGGTCTTGAAGTTGGAGATTTACTTGGGTTAGTTTCAGAAACGAGATGATTAAGTCTCGCATTTCATCCTTCGTGCGTAGGAACTTTGCCCATGTGTATCGTGAGTAATCATCGACCATCACCAGTATGTACTACTTGCATTGATGCTCTGAATGCGCATCGGACCACACAAATCCATGTGGATAAGCTCCAGAGGTTGTGTAGTATTGGAGTTTGGCTTCGGTTTGTGCAAGGCTTTCTTGATCTTACTCTTTTCGCAGGGTGCACACAGTTGATCTTTGTCGAACTTCAGCTTCGGTAGACCTCTGCCTAGACTATTTGTTGCGAGTTTGGTTATGTTTTTGAAACTTAGATGAGATAATCTCTTGTGCCATAACCAAGACTATTGAGATGAGGATTTAGAAAGAAGACAACTCGTCTTGTTGACCTTGACCTTTGATATATCGATGGTGTATAGATTGGAACGTCGAGTGCTGGCGAGTATCTCCTTACCCGTTGGAGAGCAAATGCTGCATCTTGTGGCTTTGAAAGATACCTCAAGTCCTTTATCACAAAGTTTGCCAATACTGAAGAGATTGTGGCCAAGACCTTGGACATAGGATACTTGAGTAATCTTTAGATTGTCCATTTCAAGATCCCCAAAGCCACGGATTTGAGCAACACCATTGTTGCCGAATTTCACCGAACCAACATAAGATGACGTGAAGTTGGACAATAGATCTTTTCGACCAGTCATATGACGCGAACACCCAGAGTCTAGGATCCACACATTGTTTGCCTGAAAGCGAAGGTCAGATCTGTGTGTGATGATTGACGAACGGGTTTTGAACTGGGTGTTCAAAATTCATTGAAAATGAAGAGCGGGTCCTAGGCCGAGGTGATTAGAAACCAATATCAACAAGACAGTTAAGTGACTTTTGGTACCCAAATTGTACGGAATTTGGGTCCAGATGGATTAGCATATATGGTTGGGTTCTTAGTGTGAGAACCGCCATCGATCTTAGAGGTAATGCACTTAATGTCTTTGTTCGCAGAGATGCAATTCTTAGGAATCCAAACAGACTTATATCTGATAGGTCTGTCAGATTCCCTTTAACCTTTTGTTTTTCGGTTCGCGGCGACGTTTATGTTTGAGTTTGCGAGCATGGTTTAACAATGTAGGCTTAGACAAACTTTGTGACGCTTTGGACAATTTAAACAACTGTTTAAACAAATATGTCTTAACTGGAATAGCATTCGAAACATTACAATCATTCAAAACATTACTGGAATTTAAATCAACCACACGTTTGTCTTTTATTACATTGGAAATTAAAGACTTTGAAATAACAAAAACTGCCCCTTGACTCTTGACTTTAGATGTCGTCTTTTTAGTTGTGCCCTTTGGCCTTACTCGATTGTCTGAAATGAAATGAACATGTTTGTTAGCGTTCACAGATTTTGAGTTACTAAACTGTGTGTGCGATTTCTGTTTCTAAGAATTCTGTTTGCCTTTATTTCTAGAAGCAGCAGAATTTTCGGGAACAGTTTTGGAAGTGTTGCCAACATGTTCTGAAATAGGTACGATCATCGGGGCTTGGCTGGAGTTAGAGTTATAACCTTAGAGTTGTGAGTGACAGAAACTGGCATTTCTAAATTATGGTGAGTAGAAACAAGTTGAGATTCTAGCCCCTTAATGATGGTTATAAGCTAATCTCGTTCCTTGTCAAATGAGTTAGCATCGATTTTGAAATTCTGTTCTCGAACTGAAAATTATCTTCTTGCCTCATTAAACTCATTTTCCTTTCTTAAAAAATTGTTTTCGTCTGAATCAAACAACTCTTTGGTTTGGTTTAAGGTTACATCAAGGGAATGGAATTTTTCTTTATACATTGAAGTGTCTGCTGAAGAAGAATTAAGTTGAGCAATTTGAGCTTCAAGATCTGATATTTTCTTTATAAAATCTATCCTTTCTTGCTAAAAATGTCGTGATGTAGTTTCCAAAATCTGTTCTAGATCAGAAGTCCGTTGTTCTAGAACAATATATGGTATGTATTCACGAGGTTTTAGCAAGGTCGAATCTGGTGTAGTCTCTTTTGGTTCAACAAATTCATCTTCTCTAAATGATTTATCTAATTTTCCTTGAAGAGAATCATAATTTAACCAGTCATAAACAAATTTAATTTGTTTTATATCAGGTCTTGCTCGTTTTTCTTCCTCTTCGTCTAGCACTTCTGGAAAAGTTTTATTATAGGGCATAATATATCGGCAACCTAGATAACTTTAATCAAATAAAGGACTATGTTGTTTGTTGACCATTTCTTCCATGACTCTTTGGACCAGTAAACTCTAAACCATCTTTCGACTTCAACTCTCTAGGTTTATACATATTTATGGTTTGATCAATTTGACCACATTTGTATAACCTTTCTTCCATGTCCTTGAGTTTTTCTCTTAATTTCATTCTCTCAGCCAGTACATGCTCATATTTGAAATCACTGTCAGATTTATCAGGTTTAAGCACTTGATGATCGTATTCTAACTTGGACAGTTTAGCAGTTATATCCTTTTTCACAGTGTTAGCCTTAGACATTTCGTCATGTAACACTAAAATATTTGTTTTCAAATCAGACATTTCATTTCGAGCATCCCGAAGGGCAGTTTGACAAACTTTTATCTTTCTAGCCTCATTACGTAAAACTTTTAATTCAGCAAGAAATTCTTCGGGAAGCAAACCTACCTCTAGATCTGTTGAGGGAGATTCCTTGCTTGAACTCGCATCTTGAGCCATCGGTGAGATTTCAGATGCTTCGCTCTTATCGTCTGCTGGTTAAGTATCGACAATGAAGCAAATAGGATTTGCACATCCTCTTCATTATCAGTGACTTCTAACCAGAGTTCCTCTTCAGCAAATAGGGCTCGACCAGCATTTTTTGTTTGGCAAGATTGTACTTCGTCTTGTAATAGTTCCCATTTTTCTGCTTCGGAAGACGACATTCGCGTGCAAAATGCCCCGATTTACCACAGTTGAAACACCCATTCTCTTTGTCGTTAGTCTTGCGTTCTTCCTCCTTTGGCTTCTCAGCTACTTCCCTTTTGTCGTCATACTTTTTACTCTTGGCTTCTCGTCGAAGCTTGTTGGACGATATGGGAAACTTCTTATGAAATTCATGGGTGAGTAATGCAATTTGTTTTTGAAGTTCAGTAGCCTCAGGATCATTGTCAGCATCGTCATTATCGGACTCAGAGGACTCAGAAAGGAGTATGAGGAGTTTAGCAGCTTTTGAGGACTTAAGTTTCTAATCTATGAGAAGGGCAAGGGAATCAGATGCGATGGGTTCATCTACCTTCTTAGGTTCAAACTTACTAGAGACTTCTGATTGATAGACTACGAGACTATCAAACAGATCGTGTATATTGATGTCATTGATCTCGCGAATCAACCAGACGAATTGTTTCCATTGTGGTTTCACAGAATTTACGAAATTTCCTATTCAGCTCTACTTGAGATTGTTGACTCCATTCTTTCGGAGTTCGTTTATCAGTGTGCAGTACCGATGATATGTAGTCTCCAGTGATTCTCTATCCTTTGCCGAAAACATGTCGTAGTTGTTGAGAGCATTCGCTTCATCTTGTTTGGCATTCCGGTCATTGCCTTGCATTTGCCTCTCAATTTCCTCCCACATCTCTCGAGTAGTCTTAAAACTATCTATTCTGATGTAGATTTCATTTGGAACAGCCTGGATGATGAATAATCATGCAATCCTATCAACCTTAATTCGGTTGAGTTGAGCAGGTGTGTGAACTGTCTTGGTATTTCCATCTTCTTCGGCTTTAGCTTGAGCTGGAAGAGGATGGTTGAATTGAGTAGGGTCGTTGTAGATTGAGTCCAGTATATATTCAGCCAAGTCATGACGTACTATGAAATCTATGAATCGGGATTTTTACAAAGAGTAGCATCCCCGATACAATGTTGGAGGCCTGACGTCGGATCCCATAGCGAGAGTGTCGCGGTTCATGTTGAATTCTTCTTTAGACCGAGCTTAATAAGTGATTATAGCTTACTTGCAAGACACAGCTAAGTGAGACTCAAGAATATTCTAAGTGTTATGGAGTAAACCTGCGGATGAAGTGAGACAATCCGCAGATGAAGTTATATCCGAGAGTTGTGACTCACGGATGAAGTTGAAAATGGAATGACTTATAATATTGAGTAGCCTCGTTGTGTGTGCCTTGTGATCTGGAGGTTGTAACTTGCGGATGAACTTATACTCTTAAATAACTTAGAAAAATTTTGGGTGTGTTGTGTGTGTGCCTTGTGATCCGCAAGTTACCACTTGCGGATGAAGTTATGAATACTTGGGCAAAAACACAGATAAGTCACAATCAGTATGATCCGAGAGTTGTAACTCTCGGATAAAGCATGAACTCTAATATGGACTTAAAAATTTTAATAAGTTAAAGCAATTTTCTGTTATATCCGATAGTTGTAACTCTTGGATGGAGAACAGTTCGAAATTTCAACGATTTTAACAAATATTAAGCAGATTTGAATGATTTTTGGAATCAAATATACTTTCTTTCACGAATTTGTGATTAAACAGTAAAATGTTCACCCGAATGAATATAGTATCAAACGATATTTAACCACAAACAGTTTAGAAATTTTGATTTCAAAGATCAAATAGAGGTGTTCTTCAAATAACACGAAGAACTTTCAAGAACTTTAACAATTATTCAGGAAAAAAAAAATTCAGAATTTGCATGCAAAAATTCAAAAATAGAGGATATAAACACTTTAAAACCAATCTCTAGGCTTTGATACCAATCATAATTCCCATTTATGAAGCATTCATTCAAGATTCAATATATATTCAACAATATTATCAATAACATGAAGAACAATATGATAATAATACTAAGAACAATAAGAACATTCTAAGGATTAGGAAAACCTTAGTATTGCAAATCAACGTACGTACAATGTGCTGAATGATTACAATGAAACCTAGAAAAACCAACTATTTATAAACAAAGAAATGGATTCAAATACTATCCAAAACCCATGGGTTGACCTTTTGGTCTTTTAACCCATTGATATCAAAGTTTGAATCCTTACAAAATGGACACAAAACTAAGTTTCATTAATTACATTTAGATCCCTGAAACTATCACAATTCTAGATCTAACAATTCTGGTTATTAACAAGGTGATAAGAAGTCAAATATGATGTGATATTTTTTTACTTTGGCTTTCTAATTTTGAATTTTTTTACAGTTTAATTCTCTTTTTTTTTAGATTTGTCTTTTATTTTTCTGGTCAATTTTTATTCTAATACTTCATATTTCTTAACTTCAAAGTCTATTCATTCAAGATTTATTTTTCTGACTTTGAATTTGATTCTTGTGCAGGTTACTGAGCTTAAGTGGAATTCAATTTCTAACTACATTTTAATTTAAGCTTTAATTGTTTGATTTTAATTCAATTTGAATATCCACGAATCTAACCAAATGGAATCCAATACTCATTTTTGTGATGTAGATTTTAAAGAAATGAAACTGAATTTATCAAACTCTAATTGACTTTTAAATAGAAATTTGGAAGGCGGTTATCATCAAAGAAACACAATATTAAGTTTGAAGAACAGAACAATAAGAATATTTCATAATGATTCATGGCTACTACTGAAGAATTTGATGATGTAACTGTACAAATGAAGGAGTCTGAAGTTAATTTGAAGAGTGTGACAACATTGTTAAACAAGCAGATGTTACACCACAAGATGAGAAGAAGAAGGTAGTTTCTCTGGAACTTAAACAGACAAATGAACATGATCAATTCAGAAATCTCATAGTTGAAAGTTCTAAGCTTATTGAGAAGCTTAAACTGTTTGAAAAACATATGATTGATCATGATCTAATTTCAAAGTTAACATCTGATTAGCCTGTAACATTCCTAATTTGATTTATATTTAATGAAACAATTAAGATTCAATTTATGTAATTTTTTATGATTTGAAATCCAAATTTAAAATACATACAGACAAAATGAGTTGGATTTCTTGTATGAGTTAAGCAAATTAAATTTAATAATAAATTACTGATGAGGGATCATCATTGTTATTCGAGAGATTTTTAAAAGGTGAACCCCGAGTTGTGTTAAAAAAATGAGTGAAAACAAAGGAATCAAAAAATTAAGATGATAAAATGGGAATGTATAAGTCAAAGGGGGTATTATACAAATATTGAAAATTTGAAAAGAAGCCAAAAAGGTGAAGAAAGAAAGTGACCATTCATTTTTTATGAACCCACTTTCTCTCTCTAAATTTGCATCTAACTCTACTCTCTCACGGATCTCTCTCTCACTCTCACTCTCTACAAATCTAGAACACAAATTTATTAGAATTTAGCGCTTTGGAAGTACGTTACTTGGAAGGATCTATAAATACTGCAACCGACGATCTTAGAAAAGATTCATCCAAATTTATGAATTACTGGGTTTTTGGGTTTGGGTTTTTTGAAAATTGAATCATAGATTGTTTTAATTTTATGAATGAATGTTGTAGTTATCAGTTGGAATGTTAAACTCGAGTTATAGGCATGATATAAAAAAATTTCAGCTACCAATTCAACTCCTTAGTATGATTTTGATTTTACTATGTATTTAAGTGTGTGTGTCGAACAATTGAAAACATGGCATGTATGGTCTGATTTTGGTACCTTAAATGTTAATTTGATGTTAATAAGTGTTATGAGGGTATATCGGGTCTTATACTGATAGATATTAAGCATAAGATAGTACAAAATGAATGAAGAATATTTGATTATGTTCAAACATTCACACTTAATATCTCTTCACTTGTAAATACAAACATGAGGACATGTTTGGCATAATAATAGACACACTCTGATGTGACTTTAGTTGAAGTTGACAGCAGGCCACTATCAGGGACTAATCATCCCATACTCATTTCGAGCCTGGTTGCACATCCCCGATCCTATTTTAACAACCATTGATTTGTACCTTGGAAATCCATGATTCCCAGAATGAAGAAAATTTTTTATCCGTACACTCTGTACGAAGCAGCAAACATTGCTCAATACACGTTACTTGGCATGACTTCTACCGAAGAAATGTAATATGCTATCTCGCTAAGCTTATAGCTTACCCCGTTGTTGATAAATATTTTTCAGGCGAAGGAAAAGATATTGTTGTGCCTTATACTTAGGATTCCTAGAAGCCATTGGTAACTATAAGGGTTATCAAGCTTTGGGTTTTGGAATTGTAGTCGATGTTGTGAGAAATGTTATGTTGTAATAGACATATATTATTCTTGTAGAGTTTAATTACTTTGTGCTTTAGTGCTAATGAAATCAACACTTGTTTAATATTTCGATAACAATCATATCATTATTCTTTGGTTTGTATGTTGATCCTAGAGGTTGTACTATGAATGTTTGGGAGGATGTTTCAGTTTGATATCAAATAATTTGTTTGAGATCTCAAGTGTCTGCGAGGTCTTGGACTCGAACTTAGGATATCAATTAGAATGGACTCCTAGGAAATGATCTGAACTAAGATAGGATTGACATGAATAATGGGGAAGTAAAGGGTAACTATAAATATGTAACTCTAAGTATATGTTCTAAATATCATATGCTATATTTCAGAACATGTCTGGAGAAGATTTCACTCCTCAACAAATATCCAAATGATGTATAGCATGATGGAACAGAATAACGAGCGTCATTCCAAGATTATGGCTGACCAAGCTTAATCGTTTACTAACCAGCTTCGGGTTCAGGATGAGGCTGAAGCTAAACGTAAAGCTGATAAAAGAAAAGAAAAAGAACACCAACACGGTGATCATGGTGATATAGAAGACAACTCTGGTTCTTCCAGCAAAGCTAAAGGTTGCAGGTATATGGATTTCAAGGGCAATAAAGCCATTGTATTTGACGGTACTAGGGATCCCGCTACGATATTAGAATGGATTACTGCTACGGCACTAACCTTACGGATCATCGATTGTGCTGAAAAGGATAAAGTTTGTTATGCCACTACCATGTTTACAAATGACGCTATAATGTGGTGGGATGTTGTGGTGAACGTTTTATCAATGGAGACTATACCAAGCATGTCATGGGCTGAGTACAAGGTAGTATTCACTCAGCAATACTATCCTGCTGATGAGAAATGTCGTCTGGAGGCGAAATTCATGGGATTCACTCAGGGAACGTAAACAGTTTCCCAATATGTTGTTGAGTTCAAACGATTGAGTTTGTTTGCACCCCATCATATTGACATAGAGGAGAGGAAATTACATTAATTCGAGGTTGGTTTGGATCTGGAGATATGCCAAACAATGAGCAGTGTTCAGTATACTACTTTTCCTAGAATGTTGGAAGCTGCTCGCAATGTGGAGCAGATTTGGGTACTTTCGGGGTATGTTATGGGTTCAGCTGCTGGGGGTCCAACTCAACCGTTACCACCAAAGAGGAATCGAGAGTATGGTTATTATGGATCATCACGATCATCACAACACACGTCTCAACAACAGGCAGCTTCACCAAGAAAGGGCAGTGCCTTCTCAGCCAATACCGAACAACGGGACTGTCGTTGATGCCGAAAGACTCACTCTGGGGAATGTAGAATCTAGGATATTTACTACTACTACTGTGGGAAGAAGTGGCATCATGGGGATAACGGTCCCTGAAAAGGTGAAACATGCTACAACTGTGAAAAAATTGGCCATCTTGCACGGGACTGCCGTAAGCCACCACGATCTAAATCAACACACTAATCAACTGTAAGATCTTTAGGAGCTTCTACTACTCGAAGACAACAGGCCTCAGGGGCACCAACTAGGGATTTCCAAATTACAGCCGAGGAGGCAAAGGATGACCCTGAAGTGGTCACTGGTACGTTTTTGATAAACTCCATTCTAGCACGCATATTATTTGATTCTGGAGCGAATTGCTCATTCGTCTCTACTAGATTTGCACAACAACTAAACATGCCTACATCCAATCTGAAATTTGTGCTCAGTATTGAAACTGCTAGCAACAAGTTAGTTAAAGTTGATGAGCTGTATATAAATTGTATGTTACTCTAGAGGGTCGCGATATATGCATTTATGAGGATGGGCAGAAAGGCGATATATGCGTAATTTTTATTGCTAAAGCCCGTAAGCACGTTGCTAAGGGTTGTTCAGTTTACTTATCCTATGTTATTGATGCGAAGGATAAAACAAAATCTCTTTCTAGCGTTCCCGTCGTATCTAAATTCCTGGACGTCTTTCCGGAGGATATCTCAGGGTTACCACCAGACCGTCATGTGGAATTCCTCATCGATTTTGTTCCACGAGCTGCTTCGATAGCAAAACCTCCACATCATTTGGCTCCTGTAGAGATGCATAAAATGATGAAACAGTTACAGGAGTTACTTGATAAGGGCTTCATACGTCCAATTTCTTCTCCTTGGGTGCTCATGTACTTTTTGTAAAGAATAAGGATGGTAGCTTTCGCATGCACATAGATTATCACGACCTCAACAAGCTGACCATCAAGAATAAGTATCCTCTACCCAGGATTGACGATCTTTTCGACCAATTACAAGTTGTAAGCTACTTCTTGAAGATTGATCCCCGATCGAGGTATCATGAATTGAAGGTTCATGAAGATGATACCCTAAAACGGCTTTTCCGAACTCGTATGGACACTACGAGTTTCTGGTGATGCCCTTCGGTCTTACAAACACATCAGCTGCTTTCATGGATATCATAGAGTTTGTCGGCTGATGCTCGACAAATCTATCATCGGTTTCATTGATGACATTCTTATTTATTCGAAGACCAACGCACGTACGTCTCCACAGGGATTTGCCTGAGTTGCTGCGAAAAGAGGGACTTTATGCCAAATTCTTTAAATGTGAATTCTGGTTGAGGCAGGTACGTCTCCGCATTTGATAGAAATTCATTCTTGAACTCATAAAACTCAATCATAAACTCTTATTGACATTGAAAGTTGTTAAACTATTTAGATCCAATTCTTGGGGCACGTGATATCTGGTGCTGGCATTTCTATTGACCCAGCTAAGATTGAGGCTATCCACGTAATGCCTCTGAAATTAAAAATTTCTTGGGATTGGCTGGATATTACCGCTGATTCATCAATGATTTCTCTAAGATCGTGGTTCCACTCACCAAACTTACATGAAAGAATGCGACTTTTATATGGGAAGAAGATCCACACGTGGCCTACGAAACTTTAAAGAAACTACTAAGTGAGGCACCAGTATTGGCCCTGCCTAAGAAAAATGAAGACTTCCTTGTCCAAACTGATGCATCAGGCATGCGTTTGGGGGTTGTATTAATTCAGCGAGAAAAGGTTATAACTTACGCTTCGAGACAACTAAAGTTTCATGAAAGAAATAACTCTACTCACGAGTTGGAGCTAATGGTTGTAACTTTTGCTCTTAAGCTTTGGAGGAATTATCTTTATGGAACCAATTGTCAACTGTACACTGACCAAAAAAGCTTAAAATAAATATTCAGTCAGAAGTACTTACACATGAGACAACGATGATCTATGGAATTGATTAAGGATTACAATTGCGAAATCGTGTATCATCCTAGAAAGGTAAATGTGGTTGCTGACGCCTTAAGCCGAAAGGTTTACTCCAAGGCTTACTGTTATGTCTTAACCTCTATGGTGCTGACTTCAACTATCATTAGTGATGTTAAAGCTACTCAACTGGAAGCTCTGTAAGAGGAAAATGTTAAGGATGAGAATATCAGGATTCAGTTGCCACTTATGCAAGATGATGGATCAGGATTGAAGGGTGTATATGGAAGAATATGGGTTCCTAATTTTGGAAGTATGCGTGGGGTGATTTTGGAAGAAGCTCGTCATTCGAAATTCTCAATTCACCTTGGAAGTACAAAGATGTATAACGATGTAAAAGTCGATTTCTGGTGGCCGGGTTTGAAAAAAGACATTGGTCAATATGTTGAGAAGTGCATAACTTGTCGATTGGTCAAAGCCGAGCATCAACAACCCTATGGTAGTATGCAACCGCATCCTGTTCCAGAATGGAAGGGGGACCATATTACTATGGATTTCAATACAAAGCTACCAAAGACTCACCGTTAACATGATTCGATTTGGGTCATTTGATCGGGTCATTTTATATAGACTTTAATGTCTTTAAATGATATTATTTTATATATAAAGTCTCGGTATAGTGCTATATTTAATTATTTATTTATACATTGAAGGATTAAAGCTTAAATGGAGTTAAAGTGAGTAAATGAGCAAAGCAGAAGTCCAATCGGGGTTAGGAAGTCATTTAGAAGCAGCTCGAAAAACATCAGCGCGAAAGGAGCAGGTAGGGGGGCAGGCCTACGCCGCCCTACGCTGCCAAAACAATGAGTTTGAGAGCTAGAGCGCAGTTCCAGCATACCCCAGCGCAGGCCTGCCGTACCCCCAGGCGCAGGGCTACGCCCCTGCGGCGTAACAATCCTAGACTCGCGTTTTGACATCCAAAACTCTACATAACTCGACCTCTATATATATGGGGCGGCTGATAGTCGAAAATAAGAAGGAAACACGAAGAAAGGAGAGGAAAGGCTCAGATTCATCACCCACGATGTAGTCTATACGAGATTCAACGGCGAAGGGTTAGGGTTTGGTTTCTTCTACACTTTATTGTTTCCTTCATCAATCCGACAACTACGAAACATGTTCCTGAAAAGTTCAATGTTTTGTATGAGTTGGTTGATGATCATACTATTGTCGTTCAAGGATTTGTTTATTTTCTAAGTATTTATGTTTTCCGTTAGTTTATTCTTGTAACAAAGGATATGTTTTATTTAGTTTTCAGTATGATTATTATTTAAATGTGTTATTCCGTTCGTTTCTATTTACATCTTTATTGCAAGACGAGTCGTAGCCGTGTTACATGTCGTTCCAAGCTCATTAGATTAGGAGTTAATACGGACTGTGAACATGACACGATTCGTGCCCAAAATACAAATGGCGATAGATTCGAGTGTCATAACTATGTCTATGTGGTTAGGTTCCAAAGATAATTAATTGGAATCATAAATAATTAATTTATTAGCAACCCTAGGTTGATTATCCATAAATCCACCCAAACCCTAAATCCGAAGTCGTTGGTGTTCTTACTTCATTCTTTAAGTTTTCTTATTAAAGCTATAGTTATTTTTCCAAAACTCTGCTCAATCATTTCTTCTGTTACTTAGTTTTTATTATTAGTTAATAACAACCGTAGAATAATATTGATAACCACATGCTCCTTGAGGACACGAAACCACTTACCCTAGCTATAAGTTAAGATGATTGGTGTTTTTATAAATTATTTGAACGCTTTACGACGAGCGTGTCATCATCGTTGATTGGTTGACAAAAATGCACACTTCATACCAATTAGAGAGACTTACTCATTGGAACGTTCGGCTCAGATCTATATGGACGAGATTATATCACAACACGGGGTGCCAAAGTCAATTGTATCGGATCGTGACAGTCGATTTACGTCTAGTTTCTGGGCTGCATTACAATAGGGTTTGGGTACTCGTATCACTATGAGTATTGGTTATAGACCATAGTCAGATGGCCAAAGCGAGAGAACAGTATTGACCTTGGAGGATATGCTAAGAGCTTGCATTATGAATTTGGGTGGTAATTGCGACGATCATCTTCCTTTAGTTGAATTTTCTTACAACAACACTTACCATTTAACAATGAAGATGGCACCGTTTCAGTTTTTGTATGGAAGAAAGTGTAGGACTCCAACTTGTTGGAGAAAATCAGGTGAAACCCCTATTGCCGTACCCACATTGTTGCAAGAAACGAACGAGAAAATCCAGTTAATTTTAAATGTTTCTAGTTTATTAATAATTAATTAATGAAAAAAATAAATTCAAAATTTAATGCAATTAAGTTAAGGTGTTAAATTTGGAAAAAGATGTGGAAAAATAAAATTTTCTTGTATTGTAGAAGTGACAAATGACATGAATTATTTTATTTTATTATAATATATAGGTTTGAGACTCATGTATTACATGGGTTGATTTAGAAAATACATATTTTTTTGTATTTATAATAAATTATTATAAAATTTATATATAATTAAAAATAAAAAAAAATTGAAAGCTAGTTAAATTAAAGATAAAAAATACTTAGTTGTTTGATATTAAATAAAAAAATATTATTATTTTTGTGTGTTTGCAAAAAATGTATCTTTTAATTTTTATTAATCCTAACAAATAAGACATTGAACTTTTGTGTGTATTTTTTTAATTAAAATTACAAAACAAAAAAAATATTATAGTCAACACTTAAAAACATGTCATATTTTTTTCATTATAAATGCAACACTTAAAAAATGTTATATGTTTTTAAAAATGTGTTGCATATATTTTTTTCATTATAAATGCAACACTCTAGAAATGTGTTGCATTTTTTTTATTATAAATGCAACACTCTAAAATTGTGTTGCATTTTTTATTGAAATATGCAACACTTTAAAAATTGCAACACTTTAGAAAATTGTTGCATTTTTTTTAGTAAAAATGGCAACACTTTAAAAAAAGTGTTGCATTAAGTCATTATATGCAACACTTATTGTCAATGTGTTGCTTTAGAGGGAACTTAAATAAAAAAGCAATAATTTTTTAAAGTGTTGCATCAAAAGTGTTGCATTAGCTTCAATTTGTAGTAGTGAATTGATCAGGAAATATATATGAAGACGGCTCAAGACCGACAAAAGAATTATCATGATCATTGCCACAAGGCAATAGAATTTCAAAAAGATGATTGGGTATACTTGAAGGTTTCAAGATTTGTGAAACGAGGAAAACTATATCCTCGATTTGTTAGACCATTTTGTGTCATCGAAAAGGTCGAAAACCTATCGTATCATTTTGAGTTTCCCAAAGAGTTGTCTGGTGTACATCCAGTTTTCTATTCGTGATATTTAAGATAGTGTCTGGTACCCGAAAGGGAGTCATGGACAGATCACTCTGAATTACAAATAGATGAAAGTCTTCGGTATGTTGATGAACCGCAGTGCATTTTAGAGACCAAGATGAGGAAATTGATGAACACAGAATTTAAGATGGTGCTTGTGAAGTGCAAGGATACCAGGGAGCTAATCACACTTGGGAATCTAAAGAAGAAATGAAAGCTAAATACCCAAGTTTGTTTAGCGCAACATGACTTCACAGACAAAGTATGAGAGTGGTGGAACCCACGCTATAACATCCCTAATTTTGATTTATATGTATTGAAACAATTAAGATTCAATTTATGTCATTTTTGATGATTTGAAATCCAAATTGAAATAGATACAGACAAAATAAGTTAGAATTCTTGTATGAGTTATGGAAATTAAATTAAATAATAAATTAAGGATGAGGTATCATCATTGTTGTTAGAGCGAAAATTCAAGGATAGGGTTCTTTAAAATCTGAACACCGAGTGATGTTAAAACAATGAGTGAAAATGAAGGAGATTTAAAAATTAAGATGATAAAATGGGAATGTATAAGTCAAATGGGGTATTGTACAAATATTGCAAACTTGGAAAGAAGCCAAAAAGGTGAATCAAAGAAAGTGACCATTCATTTTTTGTGAACCCACTTTCTCTTTCTAAACTTGCATCTAACTCTACTCTCTCTCTCTCTCTCTCTCTCTCTCTCTCTCTCTCTCTCTCTCTCTACAAATCATGAACACCAATATGTTGTAATTTGGCGCTCAAAATTTGGAAGTACGTTAATTGGAAGGATCTATAACTATTGCAACTAACGATTTGAGGTAAGATTCATTCAAATTACGAATTTATGGGTTTTTGGGTTTAATTTTTATAAAAATGGAATCGTATATTGGTGTTTATTTTGTGAATGCATATTGTAGTTATCAGTTGGAATGTTAAAATCGAGTTTTAGGCATGCTATATACAAAATTTCAACTACTGATTCAACTCCAAAGTATGATTTTGATTCTACTATGTGTTTTAGTGTGTGTGTGTGTGATCGTTAAACAGTTGAAAACACGTCTTGTATGGTATGATTTTGGTACCTTAAATATTAATTTGATGTTAATAAGTGTTATAAAGGTATATCGAGTCTTATACCGATAGATTTCACTCATATAATTAGTACAAATAAATGAGTGAAATATGGGGAAATTATGAACTGCTTAAACTGCACAAGTATTGAACTTCGCATACGAAGTTTGATGACATGAACTTCGGACCATACGAACAACCATACGAACTTCGGGTCACACATAAATCGAAGTTTGGATCAAATGAACTTCGGATGGCAAAGCTTGAAGTATTAAAATGTCTAAGTCATTAATGATAGGGCATCCGAACTTCGGATAATGAATGCATCCGAACTTCGGATCTAGTGTTAGAAAAATTTATAAAGATGAAACTCTTATGGAGGAAACTTCGGACCACCCGAAGATTTGAGCATGCGAACTGCGCATGTGGTCCGAACTTCGGATCAATATGTTGAAATTCAAATCTAAGTTTTATAAAAACTAATGAACAAATACTGACATTGGTTATGTATACATTGACATAACAGGTATCTTATGGTGTTGACTAACACACATTGAAGTATAAATTGCGGTAAAAGCCCGCCCTGATAAGATTAAAGCATACTGGTATTGTGTAAGACCCTGTATAAGTCTTCCAGGGCATCCTTGCTAAATACAAACCACTGTGAGTAATAGATTACTATTGTTACAAGTTGTTGTCATTGCATACATTCATATATATTGACACTTGTTTGTTCCTATTGCACGTATTTTATTAGGAATTCCCATACAATTCCTTGATTATGTTCAAACATTCACACTTAGTATATCTTCACTTGTAAATAGTTTCTTGAGGACATGCTTAACATGATGATAGACACACTCTGATGTGACTTTAGTTGAGGTTGATAGCAGGCCACTATTAGGGACTGATCATCCCATACTCATTTCTAGCCTGGTTGCACATCCCCGATCGTATTTGAACAACCATTGATTTGTACCTTGGAAATCCATGCTTCCCAGCATGAATAAAACTTGTTATCCGTACACTCCGTACGAAGGAGCAAACACTGCTCACTACACATTACATGGCATGACTTCTATCATATGATATGCAATCCGTTATCTCACTAAGCTTATAGCTTACCCCGTTGTTGATACATATTTTTCAAGCAAAGGAAAAGATATTTTTGGGCCTTCTACTTAGGCTATACATCAAGTCCACCGAGAATTCCTAGAAGTCATTGGTAACAACTATAAGGGTTATCAAGGTTTGGGTTTGGGAATATAATTGATGTTGTTACAAATGTTGTGTTGTAATAGACAGATATTATCCTTGTAGATATTTAATTACTTTGTGCTTTAGTGCTGATGAAATCAACACTTGTTAAATATTTGGATAATCAATCATATCGTTAATCTTAGGTTTGTATGTTGATCCTGGAGGTTGTATTATGAATGTCTGGGAGGATGTTTCAAAGTTTGAGTTGATTGTCAAACTTACTAAATCTAAACAGATTCGTAAGAACAATTATGATATTCTTGTTCAATTAAATATAGATAAGTCATTTGCTTTAAATGATGTCACAAGGTTAAACAAGTTATTTTGAGTTTTGAAGAAAAATATAAAGTAATTAGTTTTGAGAATCATGTTCTTGAACAGAAAGTATCAGAATTATCAATGGAACTTGATGTTTCTAAATGTGAGAATTTTCAAACTGCAACTTAATTAGAATATCTTTTGCCTAAACGATCTGAGTTGTATATAAGAAAACTAAATATCTTGAAGAAATACTTTCAAAGTAAATTTATTCTGATCAAAATTATGTTTCAAACAAATCTAAAGAACTTTTTGCTCTTGAAAAGGAGTTTTGCTTGACCAAAGAATTGTTTGAGAAGGAAAGAAATGAGTTACTACTTTAAGAACAAGAATTCAAATTGAAAATTAAATTATTTGAAGATGAAAGAAAGGTATTCTTAATTAAAGAACAATCTTTTAAAGCTGATTACCAATAATTTGATAATGACAAATTTTCATATTTGGTCATTATTAAAGGATTAGAAGATCAAATATTTCATATTTCTAAACAATTTAATGTTTTTTTTCTTCAATGATTCAGTTTTTAAAGATTCCAAAGTTTGTTTAAAAGATAAAGTTGATCATTCAGATTTATCTTTTGAAATTAAACCTCATGTGTTTGATTTGTATTCAGATCTTAAAAAAATATTTTAAAGATAAACAAGGGCAAAGAAAAGTGAAAGAAAAAATTCTGGTCACGATTTACCTTGGTAAATCTTCAAAATCATTGTTTTTAATCCGAAAATAGTAGTGTTATATTTCTTAGAAGATATCTTCCATGAAAAATAATAAGTATTATCGGAAATAGGCTAGCACCAGACAACTTTTTAGAAAGAAGAATTTTCAAAATTGTCTTTGTTCAGATTTAAGTTTCTTTTATGAATCTGATATTCAATTTTCGTATACTAAAAGAAATTTGCTTTTTGATTTTGAATTTGAAGTAAAGAAAAGTGTTTGCAAATGGGTACCCAAACTCAAGTTGTAGTGGATACCTAAACCCGTAATGAAACGGGTACCTAAATGTGCTAACAAATCTGGATCCAAAGCTGTGTGGATGCCAAAGATATCTTAATTTTGCAGGAGATGACTTCTGTACACCCTAGTGCAGAACCCGTACTTCATGCAAATGGTTTCTGTACACATCACTGCTAAATCTGGTCTTCACTAAATTGGTTTCCAGATCACTTCATAATGGAACCCGTGTTAAGTAAACTGGCTTTCATTTACTTTAACCTGAAACCCGAGCTTCTGCTACAAAGGCTTCTAATCAATTCAGATTAGAACCCGATTTTGTAAGATGAATTTTGCTAAAATTCATTCCCTGAATTCAACTTCGAGGATTTATTGACAAAGACGAAGTTTTATTTTTTCAAATTTTTGCTTCTGATTTGTTTTTATATAAGTTGGATTATGTGCTTATTTCCAGGGGGAGTTTCAGACGCACTTTGACATCGATATTTTTTACAAAACTATGTGCCATTTTTACTGAAATATTTTTATCCACGCATAATGAGATTTTCTAGCTAAAAATAAATTATTTAAAGGATGTTAATTTCGGATTCTCTGAACATATCATTGAGGTTAATTGTTTTAATCTCTTTATTTTCATAATAATATTTCTTTTGAGATTCTCTTCGTTCATCTCCCATACATTCTTAATTTTCTCGATTCAGGCATACTGAATTATCACACAATCTCTACATAATAATTCTTTCATATAAATCTGACTCATTCATATGTCATATCAGCTTTTCTATTTTATTATGAATTTGTTCTGAATTTCATTTCCTAATTCATCTAAGCTGAAAATGCTTACTCGTTCTTTGTATATTACCCTATTAAGATTAATATATTTATATTTCATATGCTGACGCCGATAATGCACCAACTTGTGTGGCAGGCATATATTTCACTTCTAAGGTCTAACCAGAACTGGAAACCTACCCAATGACCAAACCATTTGTAGTTTTTATGGGTGAGGGTACAGTTATCACGGGATGCTGACAAACTCTAGCAGAGATAAAATGTATATAAGTGTGGTATAGAGATAGGAGATGATGGTGCATCAGATCATGTTTCCACTATGAAGCCGACTGAATAATATTTCTTAAAAGTAAGCAGGAGGAAGCTTTGTTGAAAAATGCTGAAAGTTGATAAAGGATTTAAAGAACAGATAAATCTATCTGCATTCTGTCTGCTGGGTAAACCACATAATCAATCAACTCTAGGCGATTTGATATCGAAAACGACGACATGGACCTAGTAACGAATGTACTTAACCCCATCAATTACTAAGTTATCTCTCAAAAGATTTCTATTTTAATAATCATGGAGATTTTGCACATTTCTATCGATATATCATTTGGATATTATTGATATTGAAATAAGGAAGACACTTGCTCCGGTTTCTGACTTCATTTGATGCACATTATGTCTAAAGCCGATTATATACACTTTTAGGACATATCGAGTCACACAGTTTGCATGACTATAAACTGCTAGTCTAAAGTAACTAAGCCGTAACAAATAAGAGTGATTCTTTCATGATAAAAGAATTCATGATAACTATTTGGAAATCCCACCAGCGTTAATATCATGCCAGCATTAAATGTAGGTCACATAGATTATGTCTATTGTGCAAACAGGAATCCGATGTCGACTTGGACTCGTGAATTTACAAATGAATGTGTTTTGTTTTTTCTCTAATCAAGTTGAAAAGCTTTGACTTTGTTTGTTTTATTGTGTAGAGAGAGTATCAATTTGAGGGAGAATGATAGTTTTGTTTAGAATAGAGGGAGAGATCTTATATGTAAGAGAGGATATTGTTTTGAGGGGGAGAGACAAATAAAGTTTGTATTAATTCTGAGTTTGTATCTTGGTTGTAATTCTGAAAGTGTGAAAGATTTTTCTGATGTATTATTTCTGGATGTATTCATTTCTGAATTCACTACATCTGCATCTCTAAAGATTTTGCATGATGTTCATAATTCTTATGACCATCATGAGATGATAAAAGTTGAATTTCAAAGACATTTGTTGAACATTTTGAAGAAAACGGCTAAAGAGTTTTGTTCAAGCTGTTCACCAACTGAAAGAATATTTGTTGTTTTGATTGAACAAGGGGGAGATACGAATAGTGTTCATGTTTCAAGGGTGAGAGTATTGGGTTCAGAAAAGAGAAAGCAAAGATCAGAGGAGACTAGATATGAAAACTACATAGATATTGAAGAAGACATTATCAGGTATTCCAAAGACCAAAGAATAGAATAAAATTTTTTTAAAAAAGAAGTTAAGATTGACTGCAGTCTGAAGAAACAAAATTTGTTAAATATTGGAAGATTTTCATTTTCTTTCTATTATTTTTCTAAGTTCTTGTATTGCATGTATCTGTAGTATTTTCTTTCACCTCTAAGGGAACATTGTTGGGTATTAAATGTAGAGGTGAAAAACAATAAGAATAAGAGTGTAAGGACTATTCTTGTAATTAGCCTATAGTATAGTAGGTTAGTATAAAAGAAAATTTCAAGGGAAATTTCCCAAGTCTAGAAAAGTCTCTCGTATACTTGTGTGTGCTTCTTAAGGTGTGTTTGAGGGAGAATCATTCAATGTGTGCAAGATTTATGCTTAATGTGTTTGATCTACTAGATCCAAGTTTTATCAAATTCAATGATAGACGTGCCTAGAAGCCTAAACAGTTAAGATGAGATTTACATCTCCTTCATTAAGTAGATATTTTTATGCCCCTTGGTGATCGATTTGGAAGGAAATACATGTTTTTTGCTCAGATGGAATTGATGTGTTCTATTTTATTCTTATAGTTCAATTTGAAACAATAATCATGAATACTATAGTTGATCGAATTGAATCCATGCCTAGTACTCATATTAATATATTGTCTTGCAAGGGATAAATGCTCGTTGCAAATTTCTTTTGCTATGGAAAAATCAGTCGCTAATCAGTCGCTAATCCGTCGCTAACACTGCTTTGCGATGGAATGGCGACCAAATTTGTCCTCTCTTAAATGCTCGTCGGAAATTTCTTTTGCTATGGATTTACGACGATTTTTGTTGACGAATTTGCACCGGAGAATTTTTGTGACAGATTTGCGATAGTTATTATTTTGCTATGAATTTGCGATGGAAATTTGTTGCGACGGATTTGTGACCGAAATGTTGCGATGGATTTGCGATGGAACTTTTGATACGGATTTGCGATGGAAATCTTTTACGATGGATTTTGCGACAGAATTTTTTTGTAATGGATTTTGCAACGGAATTAGTTTATGACGAATATACGATGGATCATATTCGTAATAGTTCTCTCGCGAAATTTAAGATTCAATTTTCTTGCTTACGACACAAATCCGTCACAAAATGAAAGAAAATTAATAGCTAGCTTTTGTATTTTTGTTTTTTCCTGTTTGCATACCACTAAAAACAACAAATTAAAACGAAAATGATCTAATATTAAAATTAAGAAACCAACTAATAATATCCAATAATAAACTCAACAAAGTTATCATAATAAACTCCAAGGAACATAACGTTCAACAATCCAATAAAAATCCAAGTGACAAGGTTCTAACCTTCATTATAATTACAGAATGCAAAAACCTTCATTACAGACTTCTAAATCTTCTGCTGAAGTTCACACCGACATACAAACTAGAATCTAGCCCAAAAACTTAAAACACCATAATGGCATAATACCATACACCAAAACTCAAGTGTTGCTTGAACTTGAAACTGCTTTCACAAACAAGCTTCTGTCATCTCCGTCTGCAATTCCACTGCTCAAGTGAAACACGTTTTATAAGAGCGAGCATGAATTGGAGACAGAGGCTACCAGAGAAATGATACACGAAAAACGGAACAAGATTTATTACCTGTGCAGCCTCTGTATTGGTAATAAAAGTGATGTATTTTGACGCAAGAAACTTCAGAAGCTTAACAGTTCTTTCTCCTAGCAAAACCTACAAAGAAATATTTTTATTGTTTCACCAATTGTCAAATTTTTTAGTTTTTTTTTTGCTTTTGAGATCCTTGATGTTGGCCTTAATTAGTAGGATAGTGTTTTTGTGCATATGTATGTGAAGAAGCACATGTGTCACTTGACGGCATCAAGTTTATGTCTATATGGTGATCCAAAATACTTCATGTGGTTTCATTTGGGCCATGCACATACTGATGCATAGAAGGCTGTAAAAATGCAAAATGAACATCTCCAACTTCAATTGAAGAATAAGACGTGAAATCGAATAGGGAGCCACAAGATGTAACACCCTCTAAACCCAACTAAAAGCCACGTCATTTACAATACACAAGTGGCATTAACGCAATCAAAATCCATATCACAATGTCTAGGTTTACACAAACACTGATTAATTAAAACATTTTACACACATTTAACCACAATATCCAGAAGTCAACCCGACATACAAAACCCGACCCAAACCCGATGTTCATATACAACCCAGTATCATTTATCCCAAAGTTTCCCCAACAGCATAAGGAGCACATACATATAACAAAAGCAGAATCTCTCGATCACAGCAAGACAAGCTCCTATCTTCGCTCAGGTGCCGGCGGTCCTATCTTCGGTTCCCCTGATACACACATCAGACTCGAATACGTAAGCCTCGCAGCTCGTGAGTACACAAGGGTTAGACACTGCACAGATCACATAATCACATATCGCATGTCACATGGCAGCCCTACACTACACGGCATAACACATGCCAGCAAGTCTCTAATCAGAGACCCTAGAGATCCAATACAAGAAGAGATTCTCATCTCAATTGGGGAATCCCTCCCCCCTGGAGCCAAGCCACGCCCGTGGAGGTTAGCAGGCGTAACGGCCACATATATATATATATATATATATATATATATATATATATATATATATATATATATATATATATATATATATATATATATATATATATATATATATGGGAACCCTACACAGGGTTAAACAGAGCTACACCGCTCTCGCGATAACCCACCGCGATAAACTATAATGGATCTCATATATATATAACACATATAAGGAAAGAAGGACCATACCTGAGGGGCAGCTAGCAGTTCCCAACACAATCACAACAATAATATATGCACATATTATGACTCGATAAAAGTAGGCCCTTTGAAAAGAACTCGTGTACTCACCTGGATCACCCTGCACAATCTCCCTAACTAGTTGATCCGTACCCGTCCCGTGACAATCTCTGATAATCCCTGTACACAAATTAATTCTCCCCAGATTAATCCCAGATATCCCATAACTGATAATATACCCAAATGAACCCCACAAAACAACCCAACGGACCCCCAAAGCCCAAACCGACCCAAGCCCGCAGGAGCCGGATCGCGGCCGCACTGGCCCGATCACGGCCCGCGTTCCCCAAAAACATCGCGGCCGCGCTTGGCGCATCGCGACCGCGCCCACGAAGCAGAACAATTCCCCTGTTCGCTGTTTCAGTTCTGCCCAGGGGTTATTTCACCCCTAAACTTCGATTCCAGCAGAAAGTACTCATACAAATGATACTAAAACTCTTCTAACACATAGACACACCAATTCCCAACATATCTCAACGTTTAACACACAAAATCAGATTCAAATCTAGGGGTTTCTTACCTTGAACTCAAGTACACAAAGAAGGGGTCTCAATTTCAACTTTAACACTTGAATCTTCACTTGATTTGGTTTTGAATCCACTCCAGCAGCAAGGAGCTCACATACACACTCTTTTCCTTTGAATTGCACAAAAGAAAGGATAAGGAAACACGTCATATACATATAAGTACACGTTACGGATCCGGTTATATCGCGGGTTCGACACCGATACCCAACCCCAATATCAAAAATCCACTATTTATATCATTAAATCTCATTTAATCTCGTGAATCCATAATTATAATTTATCCACTAAAATTATATCCCGAATCCACGTAATTCCCGTCCCGACACGTATAATCTACTATACGGGACGCAATTGGACCAACGCAATAATCACTATTATAATTAGTCAATAGGATAATTACACGTACCTGCTCGGAAATCGGGGTGTTACAAATCCTCCCCCCTTACAAAGATTCCGTCCCGGAATCTAACTCTGACTCTGGAACAGGAAAGGATAGCGACTCCGCATCTTAGACTCGGGCTCCCAAGTTGCGCTGGTACCCTTATGGTGTCTCCACTGAACGAGTACCAACGATATTTCTTTATTGCGCAACCTCTTCACCTTGCGATCAGTAATCATCTCTGGCTGCTCAGCATACCTCAACTGGTCATCCACTGATATCTCAGACAATGGCACATACTGATCCTCTTTCGCTAAACACTTTCTCAAATGGCTCACGTGGAACGTGTCATGAACACCGGCTAACTCTGGCGGCAATCTCAACCGGTAGGCCTGATCTCTGACCCTGGCAATGATCTCAAAGGGCCCTATATACCTCGGACTCAGCTTGCCCCAGTGCCTGAATCGGATAACACCCTTCCACGGAGACACCTTCAGCAACACCTGATCCCCAACACTGAATTCGAGCTCCGAAGTACGACGGTCAGCGTAACACTTCTGACGGCTCTGTGCAACACGCATATGCTCACGGATCACAGCTACTTTATCACTCGTCTCCTGAAGTAGCTCGGGCCCACTGATCGGTCGCTCACCGACCTCACCCCAACACACTGGGGTTAGACACTTACGGACATATAATACTTCGAACGGTGCCATCTTAATCGAGGCATGGTAGCTATTATTGTAAGCAAACTCTACTAACGGGAGATGCACATCCCAGCTACCCTTGAAGTCTATGGCACATGCTCTTAAAATGTCCTCGAGTGTCTGATTAGTGCGCTCAGTCTGCCCATCTGTCTGAGGCCTGTAAGCTGTACTCAGCTGAACCCAGGTACCCAGCTCTCTCTGGAAGCTCTGCCAGAACCGCGAGGTGAAACGAGTATCGCGATCAGAAGTAATCGACTTCGGAATCCCATGACGCGACACTACCTCATCAACATACAGCCGTGCTAGCTGATCCATCGTGATCGTACCCCGAACAGCAAGAAAATGCGCACTCTTAGTCAACCGGTCCACTATGACCCAAATCATGTCGCTCCCACGCACGGTATGAGGAAGTCTGACGATGAAATCCATCGTGATGTGGTACCACTTCCACTCGGGAATCTCAAGTGGCTGTAGACGGCCGTGCGGTTTCTGGTGCTCACTTTTAACCCGCAAACACGTCATACACTGCTCGACATAACGGCCCACATCCCTTTTCATACCCGGCCACCAGTAGAACTCTCGGAGGTCTCGGTACATCTTGGTGCTCCCAGGGTGAATGGATAGCCTCGACTTATGCGACTCGTCAAGGATCAGTTGTCGCAAGTTCCCAACTCTGGGAACCCAAACTCTGCCTCTCATCGTATACATCCCTCGGTCATCCCTAACCAATGACTCTGTCTGTCCTACCAACCTCTCTCTCTTCACATTCTGCTCCCGCAAACCCTCTATCTGTGTCAATCTCAGACTGTCAATCAGGGTAGAGGTGATCTCGAGTCTCACAGCTCGAGAGGTAACCGTCTGGGCACACGCCTTACGGCTCAAGGCGTCAGCAACTACGTTCGCTTTCCCGGGATGATACTGTATCTCACAGTCATAATCTTTCAGAAGCTCTAAACTGCGTCTCTGTCGCATGTTCAATTCCTTCTGACTGAAAAGATACTGGAGGCTCTTGTGATCAGTATAAACCACAAACTGGGACCCATATAGATAATGCCGCCATATCTTTAACGCAAAGACTATGGCATCCAACTCAAGATCATGGACCGTATGATTCTCCTCATATGTCTTTAGCTGCCTTGAAGCGTAGGCAATCACCTTGCCTCGCTGCATCAATACACAACCCAGCCCCGTCCCTGATGCATCACAGTATACCGCGAAATCATCCGTGCCCTCGGGCAAAGCCAACACCGGCGCCTGGCACAATCGAGCTCTCAATTCAGCAAAGGCAGTCTCCTGCTCGTCATTCCACTCGAATGGTACGCCCTGCAGTGTCAATCTCGTCAACGGCATGGCTATCCGCGAAAAGTTCTGGATGAACCGTCTGTAGTAGCCTGCTAATCCCAGGAAACTACGAATCTCTGGCACGGTCTTAGGCTGCTCCCAACTCATCACAGCCTCGATCTTCGCGGGATCCACTTTGATGCCCTCACTGCTCACGACATGGCCCAAGAACTGCAACTCTCGGAGCCAGAACTCGCACTTCGAAAATTTCGCATAGAGTCTCTCTCTCTGCAGCATGCTCAGGACCTCCCTCAAGTGCTGCTCATGCTCCTCAGCGCTCCTCGAATAAATCAATATGTCGTCGATGAACACGATCACAAACCGATCCAACATGGCTCTACACACCCTGTTCATCAAATCCATGAAGGCTGCGGGTGCGTTAGTCAGTCCGAATGGCATGACTAAGAACTCATAATGTCCATAGCGCGTCCTGAAGGCTGTCTTGGGCACATCCTCTTCCCTGACCTTCAGCTGGTGATATCCAGATCGTAAATCAATCTTCGAGAAAAAGCTAGATCCCTGTAGTTGGTCGAATAAACCGTCGATTCGCGAAAGTGGATATCTATTCTTCACAGTCACTTTATTCAGCTCTCTGTAATCGATACACATTCGCATGGTACCGTCTTTCTTCTTCACGAACAACACCGGTGCTCCCCACGGTGATGAGCTCGGACGGATAAATCCCCTATCCAGCAACTCCTGAAGCTGAGTCATCATCTCTCGCATCTCAGTGGGTGCCAGCCTATAAGGCGTCTTCGCAATCGGCACCGCTCCAGGGATAAGGTCGATCCGGAACTCTACCTGACGATCTGGCGGTAGCCCAGGTAACTCATCTGGGAATACCTCAGGGTAGTCTCGCACAACAGGTACATCCCCTACCTTCGTCTTCTCCTTATGGGCGTCAATCACATAAGCCAAGAAGGTTTCGCAACCCTTGGTCACGTATCTCTGAGCTCTAACCATCGAGATAATCCCAATCTCGCCCTTTCGCCTCTCCCCGTAAACTGTGACGACCTCAGTCTCAGACATCGGTATCCTGATCATCTTCTTAGCACAAAGAATATCTGCCTGGCGGGCTGTCATCCAGTCCATACCGACGATCACATCGAAGCTGCTGATCTCGATAGGCAGTAAATCAATCAGGAATTGGTGAGTGTCGATCTCGAGTACACATTCCCGATAAACACGGCTCACTAACGCGGTACTGCCGTCTACCCTCTCGACAATCAATGGCACAGATAACACAGTAGGAGCAATAGTAAAATAAGCTCAGAAGGACACTGACACATAAGAGCGATCGGCTCCAGAATCAAATAAGACCCGCGCACGCAAGCCATTCAGAATGTACGTACCCGTAACAACATCTGGAGCGTCTCTGGCCTCCTCAGCTGTGGCCTGGAACACCCGGCCTCTGGCTCTCGGAGCTGCATCCCTGCGGGAGGTGGAAGAGGAAGGCTCTTCTCTAGCACCGCTCGTGCTCGCTCCCGGTACTGCTGGTGCCGTCTCAGGGCAATCTCTCATGCGGTGACCCGGATTCCCACATCGGAAGCATAATGCCTCAGGGGCTGTACATGTTGTGGCTGTGTGGCCGAACTGGCCGCATCTGAAACATCTGAACTGATCACTAGCACATGGCCCGGCATGCCTACGGTGACATCTCGGACAATCTCGCTCCCCAGACGAACTATCAACTCTGCTCCGTGATGCCCGAGACCCCTGCCCAACACTGCTCTGACTAGCTGTACGACTATCTCTCTGGGCCTGACCTCTGGATCTGTCATCTCGACCTCTATCTCTGCCTCTGTCTCTGCCCCTGTCTCTACGCGACCCTGTACCCTGCTCCTGATGACGGCCCTGATCGGGCTGCTGCTCTCTCGGCTCACGCCAGTAACTAGACTGCTCAGAAGGCCCCTGTACGCCGTCTTTGGGAAGGCGGCTACTCTCGCTGCCTCTCAATCTCACGCTCTCTCATGCGAGCTAGCTCCAACGCTCTAGCGAAAGATGACGTCTCCTGTAATCCCACAAACTCCCTAATATCTGGTCTCAGGCCGTCAACAAAGGCATCGGCCTTGCGCCTCTCTGTATCTACATGCTGCGGCGCGAACTGGGAGTACTCATTAAAGCGATCCACATACTGCTGCAGGGACAGATCCCTCTGCTGTAAATGGAGGAAACGGTGCTCCATCTCTCTCTTCTCATCACGGGGCGCATACTGAATCTCAAACATGTCCTTAAACTGAGCCCAGGACATCGCATATGCACGAGAATCAGACATGGAAGACTCGATAGATCTCCACCACTGTGAGGCTCCACCCCTCAACTGATATGTGGCATACCCAACCATATCTTTCGGGTCCACATGAGCAACCCGAAACGCAGACTCAATCTCGCGCTCCCACGCGAGTGTCATCCCTGGCTCACCCCCACCTCTGAACTCTAGAGGATTCCCAGTCATGAAATCCTTAAATGAACCCCCTCGCTGAGATGTAGACGAAGAGGCACCCGTGCCCGTATCCTGACCACCCCCAGCACGTGGTCCCATATCCTATCCTTGTTCCCTCTCCTGCTCTCTCTGCTGTCTATAAAACTCTGTGAGAACCTCAAGCAGCTCTGACTTGCGGATATACTCATCACCCGGCGGCTTACCCGCGCCAGAACCTTCCCCCTGATCTGCCATACTGATCTGCACAAAACAAGACGATTAAGCACAAGAAGTAAGTCACCCAGCGTTATACACTAAGCCAGGTGAATTAAATCCTCTAGTATCCGTCACCGGAATACTCCCCAAGAATCTGAACACGGTCTAAGCTCAAGCATCCCCCGATGCCCAATACTAAAACCACAAGCTCTGATACCATACATGTAACACCCTCTAAACCCAACTAAAAGCCACGTCATTTACAATACACAAGTGGCATTAACGCAATCAAAATCCATATCACAATGTCTAGGTTTACACAAACACTGATTAATTAAAACATTTTACACACATTTAACCACAATATTTAAAGTCAACCCGACATACAAAACCCGACCCAAACCCGATGTTCATATACAACCCAGTATCATTTATCCCAAAGTTTCCCCAACAGCATAAGGAGCACATACATATAACAAAAGCAGAATCTCTCGATCACAGCAAGTCAAGCTCCTATCTTCGCTCAGGTGCCGGCGGTCCTATCTTCGGTTCCCCTGATACACATATCAGACTCGAATACGTAAGTTTCGCAGCTCGTGAGTACACAAGGGTTAGACACTGCACAGATCACATAATCACATATCGCATGTCACATGGCAGCCCTACCCTACACGGCATAACACATGCCAGCAAGCCTCTAATCAGAGACCCTAGAGATCCAATACAGGAAGAGATTCTCATATCAATTGGGGAATCCCTCCGCCCTGGAGCCAAGCCACGCCCGTGGAGGTTAACAGGCATAACGGCCACATATTATACCAAATACATATAATAAAATATATAAATAATTATATATATAATAATAATAAAATATATATAATATAATAATATAATATATATAATAATACATAATATGGGATCCTACACACAGGGTTAAACAGAGCTAACACCGCATCTCAGACGAGCGATTAACCCACCAGGATAATTAAACTATAATGGATCTCATATATATATAGTAATAATAATATAAATAATATATAATATATTATAATATATAATATATATATATAATATAATAATATAAAATATAATATATATATATTATATATATATATATTAGATATAACACATATAAAGAAAGAAGGACCATACCTGAGGGGCAGCTCGCAGTTCCCAACACAATCACAACAATAATATATGCACATATTATGACTCGATAAAAGTAGGCCCTTTGAAAAGAACTCGTGTACTCACCTAGATCACCCTACACAATCTCCCTAACTGGTTGATCCGTACCGTCCCGTGACAATCTCTGATAATCCCTGTACACAAATTAATTCTCCCCAGATTAATCCCAGATATCCCTATATTTATAATAAAAAAATTAATTTACTACTAATATATAAATTTCATCTGGTAAATTTAATATTAAAATATATTCTCGTTATTAATTATTAAACAAATTGTAATCCTCTCCTTAACACAAAATATACACAATTAATAACATTGGATAACAAGTTATAACTCAAATACTAGATTAAATATAAAAATTAAAAAAACCTTAAACTAAAAAACAATAATTATAAAATGAAAGCAAACTTGAAAAAAAAATAGAAACTAATGTATATAGAAAACCAAAAATATATACTGAATTAAAAAAATAAAACGCGATACAACTATAAAATTCAAAAAGAAAAAAAAGGAATAGGAAGAACATAATATGGAATCAGTTAATTGTATATAGAAAGCTGCAAAAAAATATAAGAAATATAATAAGACGATACGATTTGAATATAAACGAGCAAAAACATATTACAACTTTTTTATTTTTAATGTTAATTTGTTTAGTATGAAGATTTTATATAGTATAATTTACAAAAACAAATTATTATAAGTGATATGATATTTTAATTTAATTTGGATGAACGTTTATATTAGTGTGTTTCTACATAAAAACACGTTTTAAACAATATTAAACAATTTTTAAAATATTAGCTTTTTTCCACATGTGCATTAACTTTTATATTAGCTTGTTTCTACATAAAACACATTTTAAACAATTTTAAAAATAAAAAAATGATAAAAGCTCGTAGCAAATCCATCCAATTTGCGACGACTTTGTGACAGAATTTGAGAATTATATTAATTTTAATGTCCTTTCTGCACAATCATACATGTATCGTGTTTTGGGGTCGAATATGCCCATTTAGATACATTCGTTGATATACGTAAGTTGTATGTCGTTAGCTTTGTGATTATATAAACACGCTTGTATATAAACACCGAGTAACATACAGACCTATACACATGAATGCATATATCATTATGGAATTGACCCTAATTTTCCATATACATATACATTAACTTTATATTAGCTTGTTTGTGCGTAATACTCATTTAAAACAAAGAAATAAACAAAAAATTTCAATAGTCCGTAGCAAATCTGACGCAATTTTGCTATCGATTTGCGATGAATTTGCGACAACCTAGAAATTCTTCGCAAATCCATCGCTAATACGTTGCAATTTGAAGATGGATATTTCCGTCGCAAATTTCTGTCACTGTTCGAGACGGAATTGCGACGGAATATAATTAAAATAAGAAAAAAAATATAATGTTCAAGGTTTTGCGATGAACTTGCGATAAACTGAAAATCCTTCGCAAATTCATCACTAATACATCGCAAATCCGTCGCAAATTGGAGATTAATATTTCCGTCGCAAATTTCCGTCACTGTTTGGGACAGAATTGCGACGAAATATAATTAAAATAAGAAAAAAATTATAACGTTCAAGGTTTTACGATGAACTTACGACAAACTAAAAATCTTTTGCAAATACATCACTAATACATTGCAAATCCGTCGCAAATTGGAGATGGGTATTTCCGTCGCAAATTTTTTGTCACTGTTTGGGACGGAATTGCGACGGAATATAATTAAAATAAGAAAAAAATATAATGTTCAAGGTTTTGCGATGAATTTGCGACAAATTGAAAATCCTTCGCAAATCCATCACTAATACATTGGCAAATCCATCGCAAATTGGAGATGGATATTTTCGTCGCAAATTTCCTGATAACTGTCTGTATTGTAATGAAATGTAGAGGTGAAGAACAATAAGAATAAGAGTGTAAGGATTGTTCTTGTAATTAGCCTATAGTATAGTAGGTTGGTATAAAAGAAAATTTCAAGGGAAATTTCCCAAGTCTAGAAAAGTCTCTCATATACTTGTGTGTGCTTCTTAAGGTGCATTTGAGGGAAAATCATTCAATATGTGCATGATTTATGCTTAATGTGTTTGATCTACTAGATCCAAGTTTTATCAAATTCAATGATAGACGTGCCTAGAAGCCTAAACAGTTAAGATGAGATTTACACCTCCTTCATTAAGTAGGATTTCGAAAGAAATACATGTTTTTTGCTCAGATGGAATTGATGTGTTCTATTTTATTCTTATAGTACAATTTGAAAAAATAATCATGAGTACTATAGTTGATTGAATTGAATCCATGCCTAGTACTCATATTAATATATTGTCTTGCAAGGGATAAATACATTATGTTACAAACTAAAATGAGTTTTAGGAAGGACGTCCAACTGGGAGTAAGAGATCTAGCTAGAGGCATTCTTAGGTGTATGATGTGAGATAGTAACGTCATTAGACAAGTGAGAGTATGTGGGATATGTTTGCACATATGACATCAATAAACATCGTGGTCGACGTCATAAGGCACCATCGTGTAAACTGATGAGTGACAAGAGAAAAGATGATATTTGATATCATTAAAGAGACATAAATTAATCATCAGATGACTAATTGTCACAACTAATTAAGAGGGATTGAATTGTAATATAAGATATTACATGACATTAATTGTCATTAGATAATAATTAATACAACTAAAGAGAGTTGTAATTATGATTAATAATTGTCTTATTTATTCTAATTATCATTTTTTTTAACGGCAAACTATCCTACTCCTACACTACTCTTTTTTATCACAATACTTACTCTCTCCACCTAAATTTCAACTTGCATACAATGAGAGTCGAACCCGTGACCTCTCATTTATATCTCCACTCTCTTACCGCTAGGCCAAAGGCCCATTGGTACTACTAGTTATCATTTGATAATAGTTGGGCATAAAATTATCGGGTGCTACTTCATGCACCACATCTACATTCCTATAGTTGACCTAAAATATGTCTTCTTTTATAAGTCATCATTTTAGTTTATTTATTTACTGTTTATTTATTTACACCTCTTTGTCCACTCATAAGGTGAAAATTTGTAGGTCAAAGATATAGAGATGGTGTTTGAGAAAGTAGATATGGTGCAAGTAGAAATAGTCAAAATTATTCCACTAAGAATTATTCTAACCTTTTAAGGATAAATCAACTTAAATCCAAGGGATAAGGATAACAAGTTAGTATAATAATGGACATATATGGTCCTAAACCCTAGGAAATCCCGTAAAGAAAATTAGACATCAAAGAGTCGATTTCCTTTAGCCCTTCTCAACCTCAATTCTATTTAAAAGGCCTCCGTGTTTGGCAATTAAAACTATGCAGATCGATGACTAGCATTGCATTAATAAGTTTTTTTTTTTTTTTTCTGAACGGCAAACTATCATACTCCTAGTCCTAAATTACTCCTTTTACCACCAGACTTACTTACTTCACCTAAATTTCAATTTGCCTCTGACGGAGATCGAACCCGTGACCTCTCGCTTACAATTCCACCCTCTTACCGCCAGGCCAAATGCCTTTTGGTCACCAAGGCTTCTGTCAGACCTAAAATAGTAATGCCAGTAAATATTTATATGAATCTATAGAAGTGTGATAACTAGAGTTGTAATAATTACAAAGTATACAATGAAATTTCCTATGAAGATTTTATTACTCTGTCTTTTCAATTCCGTAATCAATGTTTAGTGCAAACTTAATCATGCAATGAAATTGAGGTTACAAGGTCTTGTGCTTGATCTTGTGATTTGTGTGTAGTGAGGTACATTTAACTTTATGTTCTTATGCATGTCTTATAATTAACTGAAGGATCATGGTGGGTTTGTATATTTTTAAAGTATTTTTTGTATGGTCTTTGTTTGAAAAACTTCATCAAAGCCAACATCAACATTGGTTTACAAGTAACAACTTGGAAACTAATAGGGTGTTCGGTTTGCAGATTTCCTAGTATATATTGGTATATGTATTTAAAATCTCATGTTTGGTTACAGATTTCATTAAGGATTTAAGATCTCAGGATTCATTAAATCTCATCATTCATTGTTATTAAAAACTCGGCATCCCCTTTAGATTTTAAATCTCAGTTACATGCATTACGTTCTTCAAATTAGTAGATTAACACAAAAAGATAATTGAAATTTTTTGATAAAATCCTGATAAATGAAAATGTTGTAAAATACAAATCTTTTAGAATGCAAATCTCAAAAAAAAAAAAAAAAAAAAAAAAAAGTGAACCAAACGCCCCCTAAACTTATTCAATGATAATACTAACAATAGAAGAGTTAATTACAAAATCAATAAAGATGAATGCTTTTAGCGAAAAGCCAAAAACAATAAAGATACAAACTTTATTATTTCAAGAAGGGTTAAGGTCTTACGATAGCAACCTACTTTTGAAAATGTATCGATATGATACGTCTACTTTTTTAATTGTCTACATGGTACGCGTACTTTATTTTTCTGTATCAATATGGTCATTCTACATAATAAAGCCCGGTTTTTACATACGAAACAGGGTTCTAAATTTCTAATGGTATGAAAAACTGGGGTTTATTACAAATATGGTCATATCGGTATGAAAAACTGAAGTACATGTACCATGTCGATATTTTAAAAAAGTAGGCGTACCATATTGATAAATTTTCAAAAGTATATTACTATTGTATAACTTTACTCCTTTCAAGAAATCAGAGGGGAGCACATACATGCATGGCACGTCACTTTACTTGAACAATTACTTTTTATTACAAACCAAATAAGTTAAAAACCATTAGATTAAAGTTTGATTGGAATAGCAATAAGTGGCACTTTTTTTGGCAGTGTAAACCCGAATTTTTCTTCCATATCCATGTACTTTGCTCCTATATTTTCATCAAGCTTCCAATCAAACTTGTAAATCAGCGATCCCAACATTATATGCAACATTCTTTGAGCAAAATTCAATCCTGGACAAATCCTTCTCCCAGCACCAAATGGAATGAGCTCATAATTTTGGCCTTTGTAATCGATCTTGACATCTAAAAACCTCTCGGGAATGAATGTTTCTGGATCTGACCAAATATTTGGGTCTCGTCCCATCGCCCACACATTACAAAGGATTTGTGCGTTCTTAGGCACGATAAAGCCTTGCACTTCAACGTCATGTATGGCTTCGCGAGGTAGAAGTAAAGCGCCGGGAGGATGTAGTCTGAAAGTTTCTTTTATAACAGCTTGTAGGTAAGGAAGTTCAGAGATATTTTTTTCTTGTATATTTTTATTGTTATTTTGCATGAGTTTCATGATCTCTAGTCGAGCAGTTTTCATTTTCTCGGGATTACGAATAAGCTCGGCCATTGCCCATTCCAACGTGCATGATGTTGTATCGGTTCCCGCGGTAAATAAATCCTACAACAATTTATGAACCAACTAAATGTTTAGAAATAGAACTAGTTCTACTTTGGTTATACTATCTTTGACTTTCACGTTATGTCCAAAATTTTAAATTCCCATCAAAAATCAAACCAAACCAAACATTTAGTGTGATCTGCTATATTTTAACTTTATAGCTTGACATGAACTTGTATACCCTACGTTTTACGAATTGAAATTATCAATTTTCATGAGTTAAATATATAGTTATTTAGTTAATTAATGAGACTAACATGTAAATGACTCGAAATAAAAAAAATTACTTACAAAAAACAAATGTCTCATATCGTCTCGACTGAATTGAGATTCATCCTTGAGGTTGAGGTTGAGCAACTTGTCCAAAACGTCAACGTTGGTTGTTGATACACCATCATACGACGATGAACTTGATTGTGATTGCAATCTTTGATCAATGATCCTATCGAAAATGATCAATAACTTCTTAATATAAGCATTTCCTTCTCGTTCTATACCTTGTAGATCTAGTCGTTTAAGTATTGGAAAAAAATCTGCAAGATTCGGCTTCCCACCAAGTTCCATCAAGGCCATTACCGCTTCTTTGAATTCTTGTGAAAACTCTGAATCATATTGAGCGAAATCGATAGAGAATATGTAGTTTGAGAGGATGTTGAGACTTGTCGTAAATGCAGCTTCACCAACATTCATGGCCTTTCCATTTATACAACATCGATGAACGTGTTCAAGAAGTTCTTGTACCTAAATTTAATTATAATTAAAGTATTAGGTATCTAACATGGTGTCCATTTTTCCAAAAGATAATATTATTATGGTAAACAATTTTTTAGTTAATTAGAATTTAAAATCAATGGCTATGATTAAAAAATGGTAATATAAAAATTCAGATTTTTGTTTATCATTGAATTTAAACAAGTTGATTAAGGGACTATATACATATAAACTCAAGAAATGACAAAAATTCATAAGATTTTTGTTTTCAAAATTTTATAGAGAGGTCAATTAATAATGAAGAAATTACTTGTAAAAATTATATTTTTAATTACTGTGAGAGCTTTAATTTTATTTTAACAAACAAAAACAAAAGCTTTAAAAATTTAAGTGAAGTAGCTTTCAAAAGTCACATGAGGTACATTCATCTTCTTGCAATTTATAACAAAGTATTCATGCTATTCATTTGTCATTCATATTGCACATATCTATTTTTATGATGCAAGATAATCGCATCTAATATAAAGAAAAGTTGTTAAACTTTAGTTTAGTATTTAATTATGGAAAAAAATGATTAAAAATAATGGTTAAATGTGTACAAAATATGATAGTTTAGTGGTCAAATGTGTAGAAAATATAATATTTTAATAACCAAATGTGTATAATTTTCAGTGTTAAACATGTACAAAAATAGTTTAGTGATTAAGTGTGTACGCAAAAAAGTTTAATGGTTAAATTTATAAAAAATATATAGTTTAGTGGTTAAGTGAAACAAATCTAAAAGTTGGAGGGTTAAAAAATAACTTTAACCCTATAAGAAAGTGTGATCGGTTGTGTAGAGATGCGATGGTGTTAACATCGTAGAGCGGAGAGTGGAGAAAGAGCATAAAGTTATCAAACTATAACTTGAAATCAAGCAGATATAAATCAAACTCTGATTTGATATAAACAAACTAAAAAACAAATTCAGTAAAACAATGTTAACATAAAACTTAATTCAAAATATAAAAGCATTAAGAAATCTACAATTGCCAAGAAAGAGGACAAGGAGAGAGATATATACATAGATTATAGAAGCGATGACGGAAAGAGATGCAATGGAGAGGAGAAAGACCTTGTATTTTATAAATGTTTTTTAATTCCTAATAATAATACTTTTAAATTAATTTATACTGAGATATATTTATCTGTGCGTTATGGTCGAGCTAAAACCAAGATTGTCAAGATCGAGATGTTGCCTAGGGTCGTTTTTGTCTCTGCAAGATCGGAATCAAAATATCGGATCGAGATTGTAAGATTCTATCATAAATCATTATTTTGTTTATTTTTTTTCCTAGCTTATATAATTTATAATTATATTTCATAAATTAATGATATAAAATTCAAAGAAATATTTATACATTAAATTGGAAGACAACGTACTTTCATGTTTCGAATGTTTATGGTCATCCAGAAAAAGTCAACCAATCATACATTCTACAATTTAACATATTATCCTAATGAATAAAATAGTTGAAACTAGGTAAAAGGTTAGATAATTTGGATAAACGATCCTACAACAAAACCTATAAGCTTGTTGTCATAGCTTATATAAGCTTTATTCTAGATTGCTTTTTGTCATACTAGTACAAAAAGACCCTTCAGCCCCCCCCTAATCAACCTAGGTTAACCCAAAAAAGGCTTTAAAAAACGGGGTAAAACACGTCCCTTGTTTTTTTAGGAACAAATACCCCGGTTTTTTTAAACGAACCGGGGTTAAAAACCTTCATACATGTGTGTCGTACATGGGTGCAGTGCACGGCTTTTTGTAAGTCATATAGACCCCGGATCTTTTGGAAACAACCGGGTTTCATAAAATTTTAAAAATGTTTAAAATACACAAAACCTTTTTCTCACCTAAAATCTCTCATCTTTCTCTCTAATCTCAAACCAGATCTGGTCTCATTTCTCTCCACCGGATAAAGGTTTCTTGGTCTCCTTCTCGATCTCCACCACCACCGTCGTACATGGGTGCAGATCGAGCCGTTCCACCGCCGCCGCCGCCGATATCTCGGTCTCATCCTCTCCACCAGGTAAAGGTTTCGATTTCAGTATGGATTTCTCAATATTCGTATCTTTCAGATCTTTATCTGTTCTTGATCGAAACTAGTTAAGGGTTTCCATTTCATGAAGGGTTTCCTCTCTTGTCAATCTTAGATCTGCATTCTCTCCCATCTCTTCTTGATCTAAGATCTGTCTCTTTCTCTTTTTCCCTCACTCTCCTCTAAGTTTTAGGATTTTTGTTATGATAGCGTTATTGATTCAGACATATCGAAGGTTAGGGTTTGGGTTTCGCTTTTGGTGTTCTTGATTTTGAATCTTGTTAGTGTTATTGATTTAGGGGTTGTTTTGATTTTGATTTTCTGGAAAATTCTGTTAGGAAAGTTCCCCTGTATGATAAGAAGCTTGAACTAGTTCTTGTAAGATAACAAATGCTTAATATTTATATCTGCAAAATGATTTGAAGCATTGGTAAGTAATGTTGCAAATTAGTGTTGTTTGGCTATTTTTTTCTACATATTTTTATTAACAGATGAGAAATTAAATGTTCTATTTTTACCAGATGGTAGCTCTTCAAAGAGCAAAAACATGGTTGGCTATTTGGAATCCTTAACTCATGGTTGCCTGGGTAATTTTCACTTGACATGGTCCCAGAACAATCTCTATTTTCAGGTAAACCATCCCCTTCTCCTCTGGACATATGAACAAAAACATGTTGTTTTATAAATGTTAAGCTAATTATTTTTTTTGCTCAGGTTCTACTAAATTCTTATTGTTGATTGGATTGATTTTTTCTAATGTTTGGAGTGGTTTTCTTGTTGAATCGTTCAGTTTTGCTTTATTTGTGTAATTCTGTTGTGTTGAGTTTGGTGGAACATGTTTTGTTGTTATTATTTGGATTCGTTTCTATTGCAGTTTGATGATGTTAGGTCGTGTTTTTTTTGTTATGATATGGACTTTGACCTCAGTTAGTTCCAGCAACCTATTTCAGCACCAAATTCCTCAATAAAACATCAATATTTGATTGTTGTTTGATCAACTAAACTTAATTCGTCATTAATTTTTCAATTTGCTGCATATAAAAACATAAAACAGAATGTGTATATGTGTGTGCTGTGAAGTCCGAAAAACAACACATAGGTTGAGTATCAGGGGCTTTGTGTGATTTACTCTCAGCAGCAGCAATAGTAAACTATGCAATGTGTGTGCGCTGCTGTTGGTGTGTCAAGGTGATGATGGTGATGCAAGGTAGGAGTGTCATTTGTGTTGTGTGTATCATAATTTTCAGCAGCAATATAAAATTAAGTGATGTGTGCTATGATGTGTGTTTGTTTGTGACAGCAAGACAGAAAGAAAAGATCAGTGTGCTTTGATGTGTGTTTGTTTGGAATTATTGTGACAGAGTATGCATCACATTAACCAATGATGTAGTGTATTTAGAAGAATCGAAGTAATCTAGTGTTTCTCCATCTATTGTTGCAGCAGCTTGCAGCAGACATAGCTGCAGATAACATAATTTATGCAATTTATTTAGTGGTACGTTCATATACGACATCATGTTGTCGTTTTTTGCGTTATTGCTTACTTTCTATTTGTTGTGTTTCAGCATGTGTGATCAGGGGAACATATGGCTGCCATGGGAGTTTTCTTCTTGATTCAGGTATGGCTTCTGGTCCACAACAGTTTTACCTCATTAAGTATGGTTAATATAATATGACCCATTTGATGGTGATTATTCTGACATAAAGAATTAAATTATTAGTATTTTATTAAAGCTAGGGATACTAAGGTAATTTTACATAAACTTTAATCCTTTGTTTTCTATATGCAACTCCTTACATGTTTCTCTACATCTTATTAGTTTGACTCTAATAATCTGAATGCAGAAAAACAGAATCATAATTAGTTCTTGCCAAACATTCAAAACTAGGTTCTAGTTTTGATACATGTTAAAACACCCCCTTAAGGATGTAGCATGTATGGAAAATGTCAGTTTAATGCTTTCTTATCCTCCAGCTTTGTATTTGCGAGAAGTTGCTAATATTCTTATCCCCCTGATCTTGTGAGAATTTTAATTATTTTGATAGGTATATTACTTCTTAGTTTGGGTAAAACACATGTTAGTAAGAGAAAAGAGAATTAATTAGTAGTAGACAGTCGTGTATAGATATTTAATATTACAATACTAATTAATTAGTAGTATAATAAATCGATGTCACATGAAACAGGGGATGAACTCGAGTTACAGAGTGTCGACAGACCATCGAGACTCCGACGACTAATGAGACCCACACACGAGCTAACTCCTCCATTTTCGATCAGGTTTTCTCCCTCAAAATCCTACTCTAATTTAGTTTTATCGCTTAGATCTCACTCTGATTTGAGGACTAGTTTGCATCATTGTTGTTGTTTAACGAATATTAGATCTTGTTTGTCATGAATATAGTGTTGTTTATTTTCTAGACAATCATTGTCGTTCTTAATCTTTCTTAATAGACAACCATGAAGTTATTACCGTTTGAACAATAAATCTCAGGTGGATTCAATAATTTAATTTACAACCTTAATCAACCTGTAATTATTTGCATCAAGAATATAACCATGCTACCCTTAGTCTCTTACAAATATATGTACTTATTTGTTGTTTAATTATGTCATCTTACTCTAATTTATCATATGACGGTTCATTTACGTTGCTATGGCAACATTTCATTTAAAATTATTGACAGCAATTAGTAACAGTGCTACAAATTTTTTTTAAAAAAAAAAAGACTTTCTACCCCGGTTTTTTATTAATAAACCTGGGTTAAAATACTAGAAATAGAGAGTTAAAAACTTTCAGACCCGGTTGCTTTACTAAGGAACCGGGGTAAAAGACTTATCTACCCCGGTTAAAAAACCGGGGTCTATGACATATATCAACTGCCTCCCCCCCTTTCTATCCCGGTTAAAGAACCGGGGTCTATTACTAAAATAACCGGGGTAAAAGGGTATTTTTGTAGTAGTAGCTTGTGTTTTGTATAAGCTTTTATATGTGTTAGTGAGTAATTTTGTTTCTCTTCTTTTTCCTCTTAATTTAAATTAGGAAAAATGACGTCAAATAGTTATGTACTTTTGAGTTTGTACTCATTTATGTAGTGTACATTTTTTGTGCATATTTGGTAGTCAAAACTTTCAAAAATGTTTCAATTAGGTAGTTGGGTGACTTGGAAACCAGCAACAATCGGTCACCATGCTTACGTGGACGGTTTTTTCAAGAAAAATGACATCAAATAGCTATGTACTTTTAAGTTTGTACACATTTATGTTGTGTACTTTTTTTGTGCACATTTAGTAGTCAAACTTTTAAAAGTGTTTCAATTAAGTAGTTGGGTTACCCAAAAATCGATACCAACCGGTTATGATACTTATGAGGACATATTTTATGACATAGAAGATTGGGAGAATTCATATATATCATTGTAAACTTTTAATATTACGCATATATCATTGCCAAATTCCTTATTACATATATATCATTCTAAAAGTTAATCTCACGTATATATCAAAATGACTATTTTAAATTTATTTTATCCTTTACAAAATTTTTGAATACATAAACTACCATCTTAAATTCCAACAAAAATAAATTAGAAAAATATAGAAATATCGTTTTCTAATTTAATTCAATAATAAATTCATAAAAAACTGATATTTAATATTTTTTAAATGATGTAATTAAATTTAAAATAGTCATTTGGATATATATGTAAGATTTAAAGGTTTAAAAGGATATATATGTAATAAAATTGTTTGTAAGGATATATACGTAATGTTGGAAGTTTACAAGGATAAATATGAAATTCTCCCTAGAATTGATGACTCTTAAACACGATGTTTATCAAATTCAAAACATATCATTTCCATTTGATAGATATCATGTTTAGGATATGAAAATTAATGCTCTATTATATTGTTATAAAATGAAAGCATATTTTATCAATTTGATACATTTTTTGTCTATGAATCTTTTTATAGTTTTATAGAAAAAATAAATCGTTTTAGGTTTTTTTTAATTTCAAATTATAAAAAATATGTCCACATAAGCAAAGTAACCGGTTAGTATCGATTTTTAGGTAATCCAACTACTTAATTGAAACACTTTTAAAAGTTTGACTACTAAATGTGCACAAAAAAAGTACACAACGTAAATGTGTACAAACTTAAAAGTACATAGCTATTTGATGCAATTTTTCTTGAAAAATCCGTCCACGTAAGCATGGTGACCGGTTGATGCCGGTTTCCAAGTCACTCAACTACCTAATTGAAACATTTTTGAAAGTTTGACTACCAAATGTGCACAAAAAAAGTACACTACATTAATGAGTACAAACTCAAAAGTACACAACTATTTGACGCCATTTTGCCTTTAATTTATTATAAAGATGGGAATTTCCTATACTTTCTTTTGCGTTTTAACTAAAATCTTATACGACTTTTTGTGGTTCAAATTTTTTTGGTTCTATTGTATTAGATAGGAATGGATAGCATGGCCTAATTATTTGTGCATTATTACTTTTTAGTGGTTGGGTTTTGTTGTCGTATGCATATATGAATATCTTGAGCAACCTAGTTTTATTGTATTTGTAACCTATTTTATTATCCGGTGTATTACACGGATAATAATAATTTATTGTTTTCTTAAAAATGTATATAAACTTAAAATTTTATTATAAATATAAAAAATATCTTAAAATACTAATGATAAACTACTGTAAATGAGTTATTATAATACTATGAAATAATAAATCAAAAAACTTATAAATATTGATATTTAAATAAATACATATAAAAGATTTATGCAGTGTTAATGTTATCGGTTAATAGATATTTATTAAAGTATAGTTATGATTTAAATAAACGATTATCAATTTAAAAGTAACAAATTAAGAAATAAATGTAGGTTTTATTAAAATATAGTTTTGATTTAAATATAAATAGTTTTATTTATTGAAATATAGTTGGTTGGTTGATACTTAAATTTAAAAAAATGAAGGGAAATAAATTTAAATTGTTCAGTTAATTACAATATTTAAGAAAATAATTAAGGAAGTTTAGAAGGGACGGTTACTTTTGTTACGCTATGATGATAGAGTTAATTAAGGAATTAAATGCGGGAAAATAAAAATGATATGGCATAATAAGATGACACGTGGACAATCATGTTCTCGATTATTATAATATATAGATATTGTATATTCTTAATTTTTTCTAGGTTATTGCATTTTTAAATATATATAGAGTAAATTATAAAAATGGTCCCTATGGTATGATTGAAATTATGGATATAGTCCCTGATCTTTAAAATTTGCATAAATGGTCCCTCAAAACACTATTTGCTTGCGAAATTGGTCCCTATTTCTCATAATTATTTCTAAATGACGATTTTGCCCTTTTTTCAATAACATATTTGGTCCCACAACTATGTAATTTATTTTCACTTTTAGTCCTATTTGTATTTATAAATTTATATAAATTTAAATCCAAAAATAAATTTATAAATTGAAGTAGTTATTTTAATCACATTACATTTTTTTGTATTTATAAAGTTATATTAGTTAACTAAATCATACTTATTATAATAACTACTTAAATTTAAATCCAAAAATAAAATTTGTTAGAAGGACCAAAACTGAAAATAATTAAATAGTTGAGGGACCATAACTGAAAGGGCAAATTTGTCATTTTGAAAAAATTAACGGACGAGGGACCATTTTTGCAAGCAAACAGTGTTTTGAGGGACCGTTTATGCAATTTTAAAAGTTGAGTGATCGGTTCCATAATTTTGGACAAACCCCAGGGACCATTTATATAATTTACTCTGTGTTCAATTACAAAAAAAAAAAAAATTATAGTAGTTTATTACTTTATTTGTTAGAATCTATGAATAGTAATAATAAGTAACTAAATATCATCTTCTATGAAATGTCATTTAACATAAATTACAGGGTAAATTATAATTTTCGTCCATGTGGTTATATATAAATTATGGTTATGATTCTTTTCATGCTGAAATTACAATTTCAGTCCACATGGTTGTGATTTTATTATGCATTTGGTCCTTTGCCCAGTCATCTTTTAAAAAAAGATAATTTTACCCTTTTATGTTTGTTTCAATTTTAACCCCTCACCAATTAATTTCTTTTTTATATTATTTTTAATTACTTTTTAGCCTATTATTATTTATTTGATATTTAATAATTTTCTTATTATTATAATTAACTAATGTAATAATTTTTTAATATGTTGTCTATTATTATTATTATTTTATTATTATTAATTCGTGTAATAATTTATATTATTTATTTATTAAAAGGATTTAGTTAAAATAACTTTTGTATATATAAATTTGTATATTAATAAGTTTTATTGTTGTTGTTGTTATTATTATTACGATTAAATTCAAATATACATTCAAATGTGTGTGTATATGTGTGTGTCTATATATACTTTTAAAATTTTATATTATTTTATATTACCTTTTATTTTCAAAAAATTTTAGTTATTTATATATTTAATTTATTTATCCTTTTCAATATTACATTTCCTTCGTATAGATACTTATTATCTTTAATTTATTAATTTTGTTTAGTCAATACATTTTGATTTATTTTAGCAAATATATATATAATGTTTTAATGAAATTATATGTTAATTGTTAAACAAAAAGTATTTTATGTATATAAAATACATATATTTAAATGTATATACACTAAACGCAATATATAAACTTAACATATTATATGCGTAAATTAATATAAATTGTTAATTTTTGTTATAATTTTGTATGTAGTTCTTGTTATGGTTAATAGATTAATACTTTGAACATTTGTAATTTATCGGTACATTAACTTAAGAAATAAACAAATTAGAATAGAGAACACGTTAAATTATATATTTCCTTAATTTAAAATTTCATTGAACATATAATGTTGATATAAATATAAAATATTTAACTTAAAATGCATAAGTTAGGATAAATATGATTAAGTTTATAAGTATTTATATGAAGTAACATATAGTAGAGACAAAACATAAATAAACTAAATGTACAAATAGTTATAAATTTTATTAATGAATACATTTAAAAATATAAATATATAAACAGTCCAATATATATTTAATATTAATATGTAAGAATAATTATAATAGTATTAATAACAAAATTTAACAAATTAAATTTAGTAATATATAAGTTATTATCTAATACTACTTTTTAGTCATGTAAATGCTTAAACTATAATCAAGTAATAGTAATAATACTAGTAATAATAATATCAAATTAATAAAAAATAATAAAACATATTAAATACTTTATTACTTCACTTAAATTTTAGTAATAATAATAAGACTATATTAAGTAAATAATAAAAGAATAAAAAACATTAATAAAGTGGACTAGAATAAAAATATTTAATTAGGGACTAAAACTGAAATAACACTAAATGGTAAAATTGTCACTTTTATAAAAATATTGAAGGAAGGGACCAAATGCGTAATAAAACACCAACCATAAGTATTGTAATTATAATTTTATCGTTAAAATGATGATATCCATAATTTTTGTATAAGCATAGGGACAAAATTTGTAATTTACCCTAAATTATATTTGATGTACATTAAGTACATATATCTATTAAAATAACCTCAAATTAGAACTTTTATAACTTAAAATTTAATCTATTAAAATTTGAATGTTTGAAAATTCAAACTTAAATTTATATTTCCATGTGTTGTTGTTATTATTATTATTATTATCATTATTATTATTATTATTATTATAGGTTTAAAGAATAAAATACAAAAATATTATTATAATTGTAATTAAAAAAATTTAAAATCAACTCATGCATTATTACGTGGTTAATAGGTTAGTTAATCCATATATCAATATAGTTATTGATTCACTCTTATTCATTTTATAATTCAGAGCATATGAGAAGTTTATAACAGCTCAAACCTACGGGTATGAATGTATGATACTATGATCAGAATATTTGTATGCAAAACTAGAGGGTCAAGAACTATCTAAAAAGGGAAAGAAAACTCGTTCGAAAATTAATATACAGATATTGATCGATTTTAAAATGAAAATTGAAGTTATTGCTAAAAGAAATTTGAGTGATTGTTTGATATGTATATAAGGTTTGTTAATTAAATTAATACCTAGCTTGTTCTAATTAAATTTGGGGTTAATTAATCTTAATTGTCACTTAGATTGAAACAAACTAATAGCAAATATTAGTTGTATTTGTATACTTCTACAAAAATGTATGTTTCTACGATCTGCTCCCTACACACATAATGCAAACGGCGATCAATTTTCGAATATTTATATAAAAAGATTGTACCTTCTCTCTTCGTAAATGTTCGTTGGCATCTAAACATTGTACGGATAACAAATATTCCTTAGTTATTCTTTGTATTTTTCGCCATTGATCTCCCACAGGAAGCCACACAACAGAATATTTATGGTGGTCTGCTATTCCAACGATGGCGGATATCGATCTGCTAGAGATCGATATGTCGTGTGTGTGAAAGAATTCCTTGGCGACTTGGGGTGATGAAATGACTATGGTTGTTTTGCTCCCGAGCTTAAGCAACATTAAAGGACCATAACGTTTAGCGAGCGTAGCAAGAGAGTGATGTGGTTTGTCACCGAGTTTTAAAAGGTCTCCGATAATCGGAAAAGGATATGGTCCAGGAGGCAACCGCGAGTTGCGGTGTCTGGAGATGGTGAGGGCATATTTGAATGCAAAAAGGAAGAAAACGAGTGAAAAAATGGTTGGATAATCCATGTGGGAAAGAGAGAGAAAGGATGGGTTTTTACAATTTTGTAGTCATACACTCTTAATTGTGGTGATCATTTATAGTCAACCAATCATGTATTCATGTAACAGCTGGTAATACATCAAGATGCTACAATGCTACATAAATCACAAGTCAAGTGATACATAATAATTGTAACACCCTGACTTTTAAACTTATGTATTTGACTTGATAATGTAATTTTAATTACATTATTTGTATTGTAATTTCATTTAAGTAATGTAATTTATTTAATTAAGTTAATTATACGTTATGTATTAATTTTTAAGTTAATTATATGTTATGTTATAGTATAAAGTATCAAATTTAAGAGAGATGTAATAAAAACAAGTTTAGGGGATGACAAATTAACAAGTTTGTAAAATATATAAACCCAAAAAAAGGGTCATCTGCTCATTTCCAACCAAACTATTTCATTTCCTCTCAAAAAGAACCCACGGTTCCAACTCAAGAATCATCAAGAACATCAATTGTGCAAATAAATTCAAGAATCAAGCAATAATCAAGCATCAAAGCCACAAATACTACAAAGACTCAAGGTAAATAATCAAGTTAAACTTGTTTTTGGGTTCAATTTGAAGCCACCGTTTCTGTGAGTTTTAAGAACCGATTTCAACTTCAAATCATCAAATTTCGTCAAAGTTTAGTGTTGTAAGTTTGAAATAAAACCCATGCATGTTTGAATTATGTGTTTAATCGATCACCTTAGCAATTTAAGACCTTAAATCCTATGTTGAAGTTGTTGGAATCTATTTTAGTTGATGAAAATAATTACTTTAGGGGTTGTTTTGTAATTATCTCATAGATAGAACTTTTTGTATAAATAGTGTATAGTGTACTGTAAATGTACAAATCTGACATTTGACAATTACTTTTGCACGAAATTTCATAGCTAGAGCTACAGTGTACGCATCTTCTCATTCATTTTGTAATTCCCATTTTTGTGCAAGAAATCATTCGGTTAGTGTTTCTGTGATCTTGATTGTTTGATATTATATTTGTGATTGATTAAACTGAATTCACAATTGGGATCGAAGATCTGGATTTAAAAGACGAACATATTGAATCTAATTTCAATCTGTAATTCAAAACACACAAAAAGATCTGTTGATTTTACGGCTTCTTGAAAAACGGTTTGTACTTGACTGTTCTTGTTAAAAAAAAAGTGAGTTTGATCTGAAAATAATCAAAGTGGTTTTATAAAAGTGTTTATGAGTGAAAAATACATCTTCGATTTCAATTTGGGGTCAATTCATGCATTTTAATTGAAAATCTTGAAATCTAGACTTGAAATTTTTCAAAAATGATAAAACTCGAATTGAGTTGAACTTCAAGTCTTAATCGAGTTGGAAAGTTATTTTAATCGAGTTGGAAAGTTATTTTAATCGAGTTGAAAGTTGTTTTAATCGAGTTGGACCTTGATCCATTCGAGTTGGACATTATTCCAATCGAGTTGGAAGGTAGTTTTAATCGACTTAGAAATTAGATTCAATCGAGTTGAATTCAGTTAACATCGAGTTGAATTGAACATTAATTCGAGTTTGTTTAAACATTCATTCAAGACTGTTTAAACATATTCGAGTTTGTTTAATCATAATCAAGTTGATTTTTAAACTCATTCGAGCTTGATTAACCAAAAGACAAGTGAAATTCAAGTTGATTCGAGTTTTAACACAAATAATTCGAGTTTAATCAAACACAAGTCAAGTCCATTCGAGGTGGTTGACTCTTTATTCGAGTTTTAGTGCCTTGTCATTCGAGTTTCATTACTAATCATTTGTTTGATTCCTTTTAGATTCGAGTTTAATAAGCTTTGATTCGAGTTTCACTCTTAATCATTCAAGTTGATCCTTTCTTTGATCGAGTTGTATAACTCTTAATTCGAGTTGTATTATTCATCATTCGAGTTTAATCCCATACAAATCGAGTTTCACTCCTTTTCATTCGAGTTTAATCAACTTATTAAAAGTTTGATCAATTTTTCATATTCCTTCAAATTCAATCAAAATCCATTTAAAAGATCTTGGAAGATTCATTTTAATCAGTCAATATGTCAAAAGATGCACTAGCCATGGGATCAGAAAACAAACCTTCTATTCTCGACAGAGGTGAATACGTTCAATAGAGGGGAAGATTCCTAGAATTTATCAGTTTCCATTACTTATCTGAAGAAATGTTGAAATCCCTGAATGAGGGACTAACTGTTTTTCTAGAAACGATACCAGCTGTACCAACAGGCAACCTTCCTATCTCGGAAAGAACTGTAGAGGTCACAAATCTGATTGAAGCACAAAAACGAAGAATACTGGGAGACAAGACTGCCAGAATGCTCTTGCTGATTTCAATCCCGAATGACATATATATCAGTCTAACCGATACAAAAACAGCCAAATCCATATGGGATGAGGTACGTAAACTGATGCGTGGTTCAGACAAAGCAGCAACAAACAGAGCCAGAAACAGTTTGATGACCTTTGAAAACTTTAGAGCGAGAGAAGGAGAATTGCTGGAAAGTACATATCTGAGGTTTGTCAATCTGGTGAGTGAAATGAAAAGGAATGGAGTGACAAAATCCAATCTGGATATAAATGTCACATTACTAAATGGGCTGAATCCTGAATGGGATAAATACACAATGATCATTCAGCAAACAAAAGAGATTGACGACATGGAATTCCATATGGTTTTTGAGAACCTTAACAACTACCAAGAAGTTGTTTTAAGGAAAATGCCAGGAAAGAAACAAGCAGAAAAGGCAACCGTTGATCCTCTAGCTCTCTTGGATGACAAGAAATATAAGTACAAGCTAAAGAAGGAAAAGCGGGTTGTGTTGAGCAGTAGTTCATCAGATTCAGATTCAACTGATTCCTCAACTGATTCTGAGATTGAAGAGATGAAGAAACAGATGGCCTTGCTGACAAAGGCATTTCAGAAGAAGTTCTACCTCAAGCCGACAAACAATAAGATGAGATACAAAACATGCTCGAGGAAGTATGAAAAGAAAGACAGATATGAAAAATCTAGAGAGAGCAGTGACAAGAAGGCTGAAAAATACAAGAAAACTGATAAGCCTGCCAAGAAGGATGCTGATAAAAAATGCTATAACTGTGGCAAACCAGGCCACTTTGCTAGAGAATGCAGATTGCCAGTTGTCAAGAATTCTGAATATTACACTCGGAAGGCACTGCTGGCAAAACAAAAAGAGGCTGGGAAGGCATTGACGGCTGAAGATTACCACTGGCTCCAACTATCCGAAGATGCCGATATTCTATACGAAGATGCCCATATCTGTCTGAAATCTGAAGTATTCAATGATACTGAACTTAGTGAGTCTGCTATGTTAGCTAAGGATGAGGTTTGGGTAGGTCTGAAAGATGAGGAAACTGAAGAGCCAAAGGAGTCTGGTTCTGATAATGAACTGAAAGAGGAGATAGTGTTGATGGCAGCAGGAGAAGCGGGATGCAGTAAGGAACAGGAATATGATGAATCAGATACAGATGCCTCAGAAAATTTGGAAACACCAGAGGTACAATCTAATTCTGATTCAAATGATGATAACTCCTGTATGCTTGAACAGAAACTGACTCAAATGGCTTACATGTTAAAAAGATTTGAAAAATCCTTAAAAGCTGAGAAGAAAAATGTCCGTTGGGACACCGTAATCCTCAAAGTCCTCTCTCCTCACCCTTTTTTCTACTAAAATGCGTCTAGTGTACTTCTTATAAAGAAACAACGACGGTCTCATTCCGCTGGGTGTTGAGAAAGTAAAAGGCTGGGAATCCAGTCCATCGGTGCATTAGTTGCTTGGGTGCGTTGACGGGTTCTTCGTGACATCTACAAGTCATCATTCAATCAATGTATGAGATAAACTTAATAATGTAACCTATAATTACATTTTTCCCATTTATGCTCACTATGCTTAGATGCACACACACACACACAGATATATATATATATATATATATATACACACACACACACACACACACACACACTTTTTGCTCATTTATGCACATCTATATACCTTGTAATTTGTCATCATATTATGCAACTAAATACGTACCTAATATTTCAATAAATTATAACACATATGCACATTTAGGCAACCAACTATATAAATCCAATTTTTTCATAGGATTTAATCATGGCAAACTAACTAATATAGCATCTAAACATAAACTCATCCGACATTATCCAAGATTAGCATAAAAACATGCAATTCATCATACTTTGACTCTAAAAAGTCAAAATCTCTATGAAAACTCCATGAATGACCGTGAAGCTCCATAATTCCTAATAACCCAAATAGTATGAAATAACCATGCATTTTGAAGAAAATGACACTAACCTTGATGATTGATGACTAAAAGATGGCTAAAAGCTTGATTTATCCTCTACCTACTTCTTACCCAAAAACCTCTCAAATGAGTGAAAATACCCATAATGAGATGAATTTAAGCCTAGATCTATGAAATGGATGATAGTAAGAGTGTTTTTAAGCTTAAAATTGCAATTTTTGGCACACAATTGGGATCAAGAGGGGCAGCCGCACAGCAACCGTAAGTGTGAAGAGTTCATCTAGGGTTTGTGGAAATGAAGATGAAGGCTGGATCTGTTTTTTAACCACGACGGGGCATAGGCCAGGCGTAGCCCTGCGCCCCCCCCCCCCTTGCGCCCAACTTATAAAAATTTACTTTTTCTACTGTTTTTGGTGCGTAGGGAAGCGTATCCCTCTGTTTTATGGTGAAAAATTTGGTCTAAAATTTTTGTGGAGGCTAAATTAATTGATTAAAACATTTCTTATAACCTACCCTCCCCAACATAGACCATAGTTACGTCATCGTCACACACATATGCTAGAACACTAAGAATGAGAGAGATTATAATTGGTAATTATTCCTTGCACAAAAATAAACTAAAATATCTCAAGCATTTTATTATTCAATTCAAACCAAATACTTAAAATAACAGAAATAAAGTACTAAGTTCAATCACATCAGAAAAGGAAAATAAACAAATAAACCGCAATGTTTCACAATACTAAACTTATTCTCACAAAAAATAACTTAATTTAAAATGTCTTCGGAGGAACCATGATTTCTTCAAGCTTGTCCACTGCCAATTGGAGATTTGTGATCCAATCAGACTGTACCTCGAACAATTGGTCATTTTTATTCTGATCGGCTCGCAGTGTCTCGATGTCTTTAAGCAGAATATTGTTCGTGTTGACCAAGCCTCCCATGACGTCCCTCAGAATTTCAATCTGGTTCGCTAGTAAATCCAAATTCGATGTTCTCTTTCGTGGTCTTTCAACTTCCTTGTCTACATCCATCTTAGCTTTCCCTTTATTGTTCGGTTTCTCCTCTGGGTATTCGGGCGCAACAAATGCGATAAGGGTAACTTTGGGGGACTTAGGGAATGGATTTGGAAACCTAATTCAGTCTTCTCAAACACTAACCCCATCATTGTAAGCCTAGTAAACCATATCTCATTTGGATTCAGATATTTAATGGGTAACTCTTCTGACACTGCTTTCTCTATAACAAATAACTCAGTCAACTAACTACAGTGTGGATAGTTCGTTCCTTGGCCTATAACATTACCCTCCCATAAATTTTGCATGACAATGTACCTTAAGGATATTGTTGAGAAGCCCATCATTAGTGCATGAACTAATAGGATTTATTGAGGTCTAACAGTAGTCGTGTCCTGGTGTCGTGGAAGCAAGTTAAAGATAAAAAATTTCCACATGACCTTAGCTAGTGGACACAAGTCTCCTCTATTGAAACTAACATAGGTCCTTGCATCATCTATAGTCATCCAAAACACCATGGCTATCATACCTACCCCGCTTAGCCCAACCATTAATCTTACGCACTCTACCCCCTAAATGTCTAGTGATGACCAGAACTCCCTAGGACGTGGTATTTTGGTGTCGATGAGAAACTCCTCACATATTCCTAGAGACCGTCACTCTCTTATTTCCCACCATACCCACTAACTCAAAGTCATGCTCCTTATACTCATCTGCTCTACGCATAGTGGCGAACCAGTGTTGGATCAGACTGGTGTGGATAAAGGGTAATTACCGTTGAATAGCTTTTGCCCACCCCAACCTCTCAAAACATTCTAGTATCTCAAACCCCTCAAAGTCAGGCTCTTTCAGGGTTCTCTCAAGGTGAAAACGAGGTGGTTTACCATTATAAGTTTTGGGAGGAATCATTGGGAATTCCACATTGAGTGGGACCTCAATACGGACAGTTTCAGTGTTAAGAGTTCTCATGCGCAGGGTACGGGTAAAACGGGTGTTTGAACTACGACTTCCGCTAGCTTGGAATTGGCTAGACATCTACAATTAAAGTATGCAGAGAGTTGGTTATTTAATATAAATAAGGTTTCCTATATGAATAATGCATGATTGTTTAAAACCCCTTTTCTTATTAAATAATGCAATTCCTAATTCTCACCAACAGTGTGAGCCAATACTAAGCCTAATAATGCATGAACTTAATAACAGAAACTTTGAAATTAAATCAACCCTAACAACATAAACAAAACTTTTTAAATCTTAAAAATCTCATATTCGGAAAACTAAGATTTTTGCGTGAAAAGTTTTGTAATACTATATGCATGATAGTTTTTATGAATGCATGCAATTATTTTTAACCCTTTTTTTGTCAAAAATTAATGAAACCCCCAAAAAGTTCACCCCATACATGCATGATAAAACCTTAAAAACTAGCATAGACTTCAACTATGGGCGTTAGGAAGAGTATACCTAGGCGATTGCTGAGAAGATCTGTGGCAGATCTAAAGATTTGACGTGAAAAGGGCGTTATTTAAGAGGGTTTAAGGCTTGAGATCGAAAATCTCCTTTTCTCACCTTCGAATTTAGGGTTTATGACGATTTGAACGTAGGGTTCCTATTTATAAGCAATTTAAAAAGTCCAGCGCAGGGCAGGTGTAGCCCTGTGCCCCCATCTGCGCTCCAAGCTACCAGATTTTCAAAGTTAACTAATTAAACTATTCCACCTTTTCGTAGGGAATCACGATTTTACTTAGCACGTGCAACAAGTCGTTAAACCCCTCGGTATCCCGAGTGGACGAGTGTTGTCTCGTGAGGGTTTCCAGAAACATACACACAAAGTTATCTGGGTTGCCTCCCAGGAAACGCTAACTTTTACGTCTTTAGCCAGGCGTACTGCTCCTATACTAGCCTAATTACATGTGGGGTCTTCTAACCTAATAAGTTCAGAGACTAGCATATTATTGCCGGCCCACTATACATATATATTAAGTCTATGTCTATTTACTTTGAATGGTGTACCACCTTTTAGATCCTGAATTTCTACCGCACCATGTGGGTAGACTTCAGTTACAACGTATGGACCTGTCCATTTACTTTTAATTTACCCGGAAACAGTCTAAGTCATGCATTAAAAGCCTTGGTTTTCTCTTTATAAATTTTAGCACTATCATAGGCTTCTCTACGAATCTCCTCCATCTTCGTTAATTGGAATTTCCCATCAACACCGGCATCATGCAAGTTAAAGTTAATATTTTTGATGGCTCACATGGCTCGGTGTTCGAATTCAACGGGGAGGTGACACAACTTACCATATACAAGTCGATATGGAGACATACCGATAGATTTTTTAAATGCGGTCATGTACGCCCATAGAGCATCCTCCCGCTTCTGTGACCAATCCTTACGATCTGGTCTCACTGTCTTTTCTAGGATCCTCTTGATTTCTCTATTCGATATCTCGACTTGTCCGCTAGTTTGCGGATGATAAGGTGCGGCTATTCGATGAGTAACTCCATAATGTTTTTGGAGTTTTGTGAAATGTTGATTTTTAAAATCTGACCCTCCGTCACTAATTATAGCCTTAGGGATACCGTGACGTGCAAAGATATTTCTTTTTACGAACTTGCATACTACCTGGTTATCATTGGTTCTCATGGCTTATGCTTCCACCTATTTGGAAACATAATCAACCGCAACCAGGATATATTCATACCCAAATGTCTTAGGGAAAGGTCTCATAAAGTCAATCCCCCAAACATAAAATATTTCATCCATTAGAATTGGGGTCAAGGGCATTTCATCCCTTTTTGCGATGCCGCCTACTTGCTGGGATCTCGTTCATCCTCTAAACTCATATGCATCTTTAAAGATTGTGGGCCAAAAAACCCACACTGTCATATTCGGTGGACAGTTTTCTTGGCACTGAAATGACCACCGCATGCATATGCATGGTAGTGTTTGAGGATGTCTTCGTGTTCTGAATCAGGGACACAACGTCTCATGATATGATGTGCACCTATCTTGAATAGATCTGGATCATCCCGTATGTATTGTTTTGCCTGAGCATAGAAATATATCCCTTGTTGGGAATTCTAGTGCTCTGGAAACTTCCCTGATACGAAGCAGTTAACTAAGTTCGCAAACCAGGGTATTTTGGAAATCATTAATAATTGTTCATCAGGGAAGGAGCCACTGATATGATCAGTTAAGTCTATTGGGATAGTCGGGAGCCTAGATAGATGATCAACAATGACATATTTTGTGCCTTTCTTGTCCCTAATTTCCAAATTAAATCTATTCTTATTAATAAATAAGAACATTAAGCGCCACGTGGCGCTCTCTCCTTAATGCAAAATCTTCTTTTCCCTCATATTTTTCCTTAAATAACTCTATTAAATTTGTAAATTAATTCATGTTTAGTTAAATAAATAAAAGAATAAATTAATAATTAATTTCTCAACTAAACTTGTATAATTATATTAAGAGAAGACAATATCATGAATAAATTAAATATTTTTAAAATGTATTGAATAAACATAATATCATAGTCATACATTCTTATAATATATTAAAATAGAATTTTATCTTGACGGACCTATATTTTGATTTTCAAACCCTTTTATTTATCTAACTTTAATAATTACACAATTTAATTGATAGGTATAAATAAATTAAAATATATATTTACTTTTCATAAGTTTACTCCAGAAATTAACTAGAAAACTAAAAATAAGTAATACAATAATTACTTTTACATATTTTTAATATTATATGTTAAATTTTTTCTCTTCCATATCATGGAATTTAAATGAAAACTACAATTTAATAAATTAACAATTTAATATTTTTTATCAAATAAAATAATTATTTATATAACTTATATTAAGTATCCTATAAATATCATTAAATACCAGTGGAATTAATATTTCTTAGAAATAGAAATGTTGTCTTCAGGTTTGAAATTTTACTAATTGATTTTCTAAGATTACAATTAAATAAAACAATATTATCTTCAAATTTAAGGGTTGCATATTAATTTAAACTTAGTTTTGAAACAATCTATTTTTTTTGTAATATTAATTTATATACTCCATCATATTGTGTTTAAATTAACTATACAATAAATATTTGTTATTAAATCTAATTTTTTTAAACAAAAACTATACATATATTCATTTATGATTGTCTAATAAAATTTATTCGATTCAAACTATATTGTAGTAATCAAAACTTTATAAAATTTATAAAATTGCTAATCTAAATTGATTATCATTCAAAAAAATTTGAATTTATTTTTCCAAGTGGGTGATTATAATAAAACAACAAATAAAATATAATTGCATACATTAGTGGATAAATTTATTAGTTTTTTGAATGTTAATTATGTATATCCTCATATCATGAGTTTTAATTCATATTTTATATGATTTTAAAATATACTCTATATAATTTTAACTTGATTACTTTACTTTTTTATTATATTTGTAATAATATTTTTAATTTTATATATATTATTTAACATACCCATGTATAACATGGGTCAATAGACTAGTTCTTGTAATAGAAGGATCCACCGAATCATTCGAGGCTTGGCATCCTTCTTTGATAATAAATGCCTCAAAGCACTGTGGTCAGAGTACACAATTACCTTTGCCCCCCAAATATATGATCTAAATTTATCCAGGGCAAACACTACGACTAACAACTCTTTCTCTATAGTGGTGTAATTCATCTGTGCCTCATTAAGGGTTTTACTTGCATAGTAAATGACCACTGGCTTCTTTCATACTCTCTGGTCGAGCACAACACCTACTGCGTAATCGCTTGCAGCACACATGATCTCAAAGGGTTAAGACCAATCTGGAGATTGCAGGATTGGTGCTTCAATTAACTTCGCTTTAAGGTTTTCAAATGCTTGTGTACAAGCTTCGTCAAAGTTAAATTCTACATCCTTTGCCAGGAGATACATAACGGCCTCGAGATTGCATTAAATCCTTAATGAACCGCCGATAAAACCAGCGTGGCCTAAGAAGGATCTCACTCCTTTAACATTGGTGGGGGGGTGGAAGTGATGATATTAATTGGACTTTTGCTTTGTCCACTTCCATACCTTTCTCGGACACTATATGTCCCGGGTATACCCCTTCTTTCACCATGAAGTGGCTCTTTTCCCAACTTAAAACTAAATTTGGTTTCAGTGCATATTTTTAGGACATTTTCTAGATGTCATAAGAAGTATAAAAATGACTTATCAAATATTGAGAAGTCATCCATGAATATTTCAAGAGAACCACCCACCAAATCTGAAAAAATAGCCATCAAACAGCGCTGGAATGTGGCGTGTGCGTTACATTGACCGAACGGCATCGTTCGGTATGCAAAGGTTCCACATGGGCATGTAAACGTGGTTTTCTCTTGATCCTCTGGATGGATTGGAATTTGAGTGTATCCGGAGTAGCCATCTAGGAAACAATAGAAATTTTAGCCTGCTAATTTTTCCACAATTTGATCACTAAATGGTAGTGGAAGTGATCTTTGGAAGTAAAAGTATTCAGTTTCCTATAATCGATGCACACTCTCCATCTAGTCACAGGGCGCATAGTTATCTTTACTCCGTCTTCAGTGTCAATGACTATGATCCCAGATTTCTTGGGCATAGTTTGGGTTGGACTCACCTATTTGGTATCAGATATGGGGTGGATTATCCTAACGTCCAACCAAATTAACACTTTTTTCTTGACTACCTCCCTTAGGTTAGGATTTAGTCTCCTTTGTGCATCCCTTACTGGTTTAGCTTCTGGATCAGTAATGATTCGGTGCATACACAAAGTAGGACTAATTCCGTAAGTCTGCTATGGTCCATCCTACTGCTTCTTTGTACTTTACTAGCACTTGTAATAGGGCTTTTTCTTACGCCTCAGTCAGATCCGATGAGATAATGACAGGAAGAGAGTCATTCTGACCTAAGAAGGCGTATTTAAGATGAACAGGCAATTCCTACAACACTAGAACATGTCGTTGTTCTATTGGAGGTTTTGCTGATTGAGGCAAGTCCGTAGGTAACTTCTTAGTCTTATGGGTCCACGACGGTTGTTTCTATTCCAATGTGGATTCCATGACTGCCTCTAGTTCGTTGCAGGTGCGAGAGTTCATCTTAGCAGTGTCATGCTAGGCAAAGAACAACTCAGTGGTGTCCTTGGTGTTGATTAACGAACTATGCTGCTCTGCAAGTTAGTTCACCACATCGATCATATAACACTCTAAGTCAATTGAGGCGGCATTTGAAGAATTAAACACATTTAATCGCAATTTGTGATTACCGAAAGCAATATCAACAGCTCCCGTTCTACAATTTATTTCAACATTGAATGTAGCTAAAAACGGTTTGCCTAAGATAATGGTCGGCTGGTTCTCTCCAAAGGAACTTTCGGTGTCCAAGACTAGGAAGTCTATCGGATAGTAACTATCACATCCGATAAGATCCCTCTTGGGCATTTGGTTAACCGATCTGCCAGCTGCAAGATTATATCTGTAGTTTGTAATTGGCCTAGATCATGTTTGAAAAACAAATTGCTAGGTAGAATATTGACACTAGCTCCAAGATCGAGTAATGATTTCTTAATTTGAACATTGCCATTTGTTACTGGAATCAGTGGTGATCCAGGATCTTATAGCTTAGGAGGCAAGGAGCTAGAGATCACTGCACTTAATTCTTCAGTTAAGTTGATTAGCCTAGGAAGCGAGACCTTAAACTTCCTCTTTTGTGTGCATAGATCTTTTAAGAATTTGGCATAAGAGAGCACTTGTTAGATAACCTTGAGCAAAAGGATAATGATCTTGACTTGATTGAACAAATCCCACAAATCCTCTAGTTGTGGGCCTCTCTTGTTGATATGGGGAAGATTTGGGATTTTCTAAGGCAGCAGGGAAAGGAGGAGGAGCTGTGGTGTCCTGATCCTTAACCGCCTCACCAACTTTGGGAGTTGGGATATCTGCCTTGATTTGTTCCTTAAAAGTGACTTTCTTGGGAACCTCCTTCTTCTTCAGATCCTCCTTTTCTTCATACACGACCTTAGTGTCGGTATCAGATTCTGCTTCTTGCTTCTTGGGCATCTCAATCTTGTTATTTACTTCTCTACCACTTCTCAGGGTAGTTACTTTAGACACCTCGTTTACCTCATTAATTCGTGCTTCTTTTCTTTGCCATGATTATGTGAAGGGTTCGTGACGGTGTTGCTAGGAAGCTTTCCTTTTCTCGTTTTGTGAGCGATTCAGCTATCTGACCCATCTGGCGACTTAACAGCTCCATGGTCGTGGTGTTGATAGTCGACTGTTGCTTCATAAATTTTGCGATCTCTGAGAATTATGAAGAACTCATGTTTGTTTCCACATGGAAATGAGGTTGATCAAGTTGGTTCGACTTATGGTACTGCTCGTCTTTAGCAGCAGAGGTTGAACCATATTGATATTCTGGCCGTGATGGTTCATACCTTTGTTTACATTGATGATCGGCAGGCCTGATCATTTTTCCATCGGCAGTTAGGATGATTTCTCCATCCCGGATTGTTAGGTCTTCGTAAATGGGTTATCCCTCTCCCGGTGGGCTATAAAACCATAGACTTCATTAGCTTATTTCTCAGTGGACTGCACTTGAGGACATGCTTCAAAACTGTCAGATGCATCACCGCATGTGACGCAGTTAACTGATACATTCGGGTTTGTATATTAAAACCCTTCATCAGTTGATCCATTTTTTTTACCTAATTCTGAGATTTCACTCTTTACCTCACGCTTCCAAGCATTATCTATGCCCATCACCTGGACTCCTATGCTAATCTCAGAACCAGCTAGAACCTTGAGACCCTTACCGAGTTGATTCAGTAACTCCCAAGCCTCATCGTCTTCTTTTGCTACAAATGTGCCACCAGTGGCGGCGATGATCATGTTGCGACGCTCGTGACTCACACCATCAAACAATGTTTTGATAAGCATCCATTTTGGGACTTCGTGATGTGGACAGGCTCTCAACAACTCATTCATTTGATCAAATGCTTCGTAGAATTGTTCACCAGGTTTTTGTTTGAACCTGGTGATTCCTTTCATTTCTCAGTAGTTTTACAAATAGGATAGTATAATTGAGAAACTCCCGTTTCATTTGATCACAGGTCGTGATGCAATTGGTAGGTAGCGACAAGAACCGATTCTTGGCTTTCTCTTTTAAAGAGAAAGGATATATTCGAAGCTTTAAACCATCGGTGGTTATACCTCGAACATGATTTGCTTTGCATATATCCGTAAACTCAGCTAAACGCTCATAAGGTTCCTCACTTGGCATCCCTCAGAAAATAGGAAGAATTTGGAAGGGGTTGAGGATGAACTTCGGATTCGTTCTCATTTTCAGGGTATCGAATTGGAGAAATATCAGGCACATCACCAGGGCGGTGATGTGACTCAACAGTCCTTCGTAATTGGTCACCCATCCTAACGACTAAACGCTCTGGTTCTTCTTCCTTGCGAATTCTTGGCGAAACTAGACCCTCGAAAGTTGGAATATCTTCCTCCTGCTCACTATCGTCATCCGCGTACCTCCGCTGGTCTTGAACTCTCCATGATTGCTTCTTGTTGTTTTTGCACCCTAACGGTCTTTCGGTTAGATTTAGCTACTTTTTCGATTTCAGGTTCGAATTGTAGTGGCAATGCTCTGGCCGATCGACGCGTGTGCATATACTACTAAGACACTTAATTAACTAATTATATTTTGGTGGTAAAGTAGAGGACTACGATTACCTTTGTGGGTTTTTTTTAATTTTTATTCTATTTTTTTAATAATAGGAAATAAAAACTGCAAACTAACTAAACTTAAAATAAACGTAAATAAGGCCGAACTAACTTTCTAGCCCTAACTATCGTTACCGCTCCCCGTCAACGGCGCCAAAATCTGACGATCCATCGTTGTGGCCCGTAGAAATATCCTTACACTACCTACTAGCATAGGGAAGTAAGGGTCGAATCCGCAGGGAGCGCGTAGGTCAATTAGGGATAGATTGGCTAGTTTCTTTATGTTTATAAAAGCGATTAAATTACGAAGTTGATTGATTTTTTGAAATGGTGAATAAAACTAGTTTAATACTAACGATGGTAAATCAAACTACAATTAACTAATAGATCAAATTAAAGATAACCATTTACGAAATCACTACGGCTTAAGTTATTACTCAATTGAATATCATGCAATGGTCACATAGATATAACCAGTTTCTTGGTTTCATTAATCATAAACACTTTAATCCATAAATCTCGGCATAAAGCATGCAACATTCATTGCTTGTCTTAATCTCTAAACTAATGGACTCAGCACAAATAATAACATCACCATGAACTATCTTGTTTTTACCAATTAAATCATTTACTCATTACAAAAACCAAAGGTATATCATTTGCATTACACAAAATATCAAAAATCATAAAACACATCAATACATAAAATGACATTCAAATAGATAAAACTTAGCCATAGATCCTCAGCAAATGGCTATGAAATGTTTAGCCACTCATCATGTGTTATTCACCGGAAATGATTGTGGAAATCATTGTAAGGCTCCTGCGGCAGGGCTTCGCCAGCGTTTTTAATATTTTGGAACTTCTAAAATGACCGCACACGTTCCCTGTTTATAGAGAAGGATTGGTTTAGGGTTTTGGATGCAGAAAAGCGGCTGTAGGGTTTTCACGCCGCACGGGCGTAGACCTGAGCGTAGGCCTGCGCCTACCCCTGCGCTGGGGGTACGGCCAGAGCTACGCTGGGCTGCGCTGGAAGTGCTCTCTAACTCTCAAACTTTTTGTTTTGGTAGCGTAGGGCTACTCCCTACCTGCTCGTTTTGCGCTGAATTTTCCCGAGCTGCTTCCAATTGGCTTCTTGACCCTGAAACATAAATATGGAGTAAAAGTACAACAGTTACGAAGTAAAAGTGCATATATAAGCCTTAAAATATACCGGAAACACATAATATTATTGCCTCATCATCAACACCGACGAGAATATCAGTGGGAAGGGCTTGACAAAGAAGATACTCTACCCTGTAATCTGCTGCTTGTCTCTCTTTTTCTCTGTCATCCTCAGGCACGCGAACAGTCCTTGTTTCAGGAACTGGAGGATCAACATTTGGAAGGGCTGGACATTCGACGTAAAAGATAGCGGGTCCCTCATTAATGGATTGGATCATGAGTTGACCCATGGGTTGCATGCGGATGAACTTTAGGAACTGCTTCTTGCATTGCTCATACTCGTCTGGATAGAGAACTGGTGGTTTGTTCTCTGATCCAAGGACAAGAGATTCTATACACATGATGATTTGGATGGTGAGTGCTGATTAAGAAAAATATCTATGGAAGTGGAAATTGATATATCAGGTGAAGGAACTGAATTTTGGGTAGAGGAATCGAAGTTCGGTGAGCCGAAATTCGAGTGGAGGAACCGTTTGAGGTTCGGATGGCTCAAATTTAGGTAGGTGAATCAAAATTCGGATGAATGAGATTTTTGGTGAACGGTCCGAGATTCGTATGAACAATGTTTCGGATGAGTAATCCGAAATTCGGATGAAATTTGAAAAATGAAGAACAAGTGATTTAGAAGATCCGAAAAGTGTTAGGTCCGAAATTCGGATGTGTTTTTGGAACAATCAAATTTTGGATGAGTGATACGAATTAGCCTTTGATCCGAGTTAGAATCACCCGTGATATGAACCGAGATGATCTGAGATAGAGATCCAAAATAGGACTTATAAATTGTTTTCTAAATTGCAGAATAAAAAATGTGTTTTAAAACCTAGAAATAATTTCTAAATGCTCCGTTTGAATTCAAAAACAAGTTTTGTGAAATACAAGTAACCAAAAACACTAAAAAAAGCGTGATTTTTAATCAAAATCAGTGTTTAAAGACTATGATATTTCCGATTCAATTTTTTCAACAATTAATCAATAAAAACTTGAAACGAGTGAACAAAAATTGCTCGAAATCAGTAGTAGGATTATAGTTGATGATTATGGAATATGAAAACACATACATATAGAAGATTTAAATGAGAGTAAGAATAAAACCGTGGGGGTTTAGAAGAACAATGATGAACACCAAGATTAATCAGTTGAAATCCGCTTCCGTTGCTTTGATACCAATTGTTAATTTGTCCCAAAGAATGATAATCTTGCACTCACACCAATAAACAATAATAAAATGATTTAAATAAAGAGAATTATCTCAATCTAAGTTGAATATTGTCACAGAGAATGAAACCAAGTCGGCGGCCGCTTTTTCAATTGCAAAATGAATAATGACAAAGTTGTGGGAAACCCTAGGAGGTTTCCCTTAAATATTAAAACCAAGTTTGTTGGGTTTACAAACTATACCCCTCAACTTCTAATTAAATTAAACAACTTACAAATTAATGAAAATAAATTACATGGATATAAACTTCTACTAACTATTAAAAAATAGAATCCACAGGATTGAAATTTAATATGTAAAGTTGTATATATATAGTCTCATACTTCATGACTGGTTAGGGAAAGTTAGCCTGCGAGATCGCCCATCGCGGATACTCTGGAAACAATCTCAACACATACACACATAACACATATAATAAGGTAGATAGGATTAAACTTGGGGAGCCACATCTCTGTCTCATACAACACATCACAACAAATACACAGACACAACTCGTAAAATAAGCGCAATTTTGAGAAGAACTCGAGTACTCACCTGTCTATCAAATCACATGTTGTACGGAACTCTATTGCAACTCAGATCGCTGTCGACTCAACCCTGTGTACAAAACGAATCCCAAAATATTAATACAAATCCAGACGATATACACAACAGACCCAACACAGACCCTGTAATTGAACCGGACCCCAAAAACAACCCCAAATAGATCGCATATCCCAAAATCAAGCACGTCCCAAAACCCTCGGATCGCGGCCCGCGCTAGGGACATCGTGACCGCGCTTGAGATCGCGATCTCGCTCAGGCCATCGCGGTCGCGCCTCAGGATCTCGGTACGCTCATAATCACTGCCCAGACATTCCTGCCCGTGCTACACTCATCGCGGTCGCACTCATAGGGCCGCTACCGCGACCAAGGACGAACAGGTCTGCTCTGGTTTCGTTCATGGTTGTTCTATCGGTATAACTGACCCCTTAACTTAATCGCAGCCAACTTAAACCAATAATATTGCTAATAAACTATTTCCCACAGGCTATGAAGCCAAACCCACAATACCACAACATATATATCTCGAATTTAAGTTTACCACCTGTTAATATTTACCTTTGGCTCAAGAACACAAAGAGGTGGATGAATTCAGCAACCAACTTCAATATCTACTGCTTCCCTCTAATTCCTGCCAACAAGATGCGCACACATACATACACACACACTGTTCATGTTCTAGAGTTGCAAGGAGAGGGTGCAAGGTTCAAAAAGAGGCCATATTTATATTATTTCCATATTTAGATACCCGATACCCATTAATCCGAACCCAATATCGCATTGTTGGTACATCCGGTGTGACGACAACAGTCTAGTTTTGTTATTGATATCATGATTGTGTATGATGTTTACATTTGCATGGTAAGTTCTAGACTATCATATTAAGTTCTAGAATATGTTCTAGAAATAAGTTCTAAAATAAGTTCTAGAATAAGTTCTAGAATAAGTTCAAGATAAGTTCAAGAACAAGTTCAAAGATAAGTTCAAGAACAAGTTCAAAGATAAGTTCAAAGATAAGTTCAAGAACAAGTTCAAAGATAAGTTCAAGAACATGTTCAAAGATAAGTTCAAGAACAAGTTCAAAGACAAGTTCAAGAATAAGTTCAAAGGGTAGAGTTTGAACTTAGTGAGAATAAGTTCGTGAGGAGCGTCTTCACGAACTTTTCGTCTATATATTGAACTTTTCATTGTAAAATCACAGATCTTTGGCGTCTCAGAGGTTCTGACGAACTTGAGAGCAAACAGAGCATCCGGGTGAACGGAACTTTTGCATAACTTTGGAGAGAATTCGAGGAAAAGGCGATTACGAACATACAGGTGATTTTGTGTGTGTTCTTGGAGAGAATCACGTGTTGGGGCGTTCTAGTGTGCGTCTATCATCGTGTATGTCTCCGTGTTCCGTGTGTGTGGTCTATCCGTCAAACCGCTAACGAGGATTCCACATTCGTTGGACGGTGTCGCGTCAAGATAGGATCCATAGGTAGGCGACCTTACAAGTGGTATCAGAGCCATAAGGGTGTTCTTAGTGTTCTTCGTGTTCATAATCAACATCCATAGTTTCTTGGTGTTTTGGACGGAAAAATCACTTTTTGACTGGTTTTTCGAGTTATACAAGCAAGATAACGGAGAAAAGTTCATATTAGTTCATCATTTTAGTCGAAATCATAGTTCTTAAATCCCAAAAACTTTGGTTTAAACTGAAAAGTTGAAAAAATTGAACTTCTGGCCGTTTTTCGAACTTGCAGCGCTCGAATATAGGGGGGTTTTAGGGTTTGTTCGAATTTGACTAAAATTTCGAACTTGTCAGAAAATACGCTCCTCACGAACTTGATTTAGGGTTTCAATCGAATTTGGCTGAGATTCGAACTTGCTAGCATTCGAATTTGTCATATTTTGAATTTGTCAGAAATCTCGAACTTGTCAGACCTGCGAATTTGTTGATTTCGAACTTAAACAATTTCGAATTTAATTTCAAACGAATTTAATTTTAAACTAATTCGAACTTACCTAAGTTCGAAAGTGTTAATTTTAAATTTAATTACCTAAGTTCGAATACAAAAAGTTTAGACAGGATGTCAAGTTTGCAAAAATTCATTGAAATGCATCATGAGGTCGGCAAGGCAAATTCTCCGCCAAAGTTAATGAAGTTGGAAGATTATTATTGGTGGAAGGATAGGTTTTCCGATTTTGCTCGTTTCAATGATATGCGAATGTGGATTTGTATCGATGAGGGATATATTCCACCTATGCAAGATTTTGAAGGTCGTCAAAGAGTCTTAACATATCAAAATATGAAGGATGATGATAAGAAACTGTATGAGGCCGAGAACCGAGCTTTCTCGATTATCCGTATGGCGTTACCTCAAGAAATTTTACACACCTTGAGAAATCATAGGACTGCTAAAGAGCTATGGGATGCTCTAGAGAAAAGGTCTGAGGGAAATCCAAGGGTACGCAAGGGAAGCACCGAAATGCTGAAACAACAGTTCGCTATTTTCAAAGCATTGACAACCAAAAAGCTGGATGAGACAATAACAAGATTCTATCATTTTATTCTGGAGAACAAGAAGGCATACCAAGAGAAGCAGAAGAATCTTATGATAGGGCCTTTCTGGGTTTTTCAAATCCGGTTGATCAGCCATAGGCATCTACTTCAGGATCATCGTCTCAGGGATACACAAAAATGCCAATGAGTGCTAAAACTGCAGAGGAGCAACTGAAGCTTCTAGAAACGTTTGTAGCAGCTTACGGGAATTGTATTCAAGGGAAAATAATTAATCCAGCTCTATGGGAAGAAGATTATGATCAAGTGGATCCGGATGACTTGGAGCAAATGGACCTACAATGGCAATTGGCTATGGTCACACAGAGATTGAAGAGGTTCATGAAAAGAACGGGAAGAAATCTAAGTGTGAACAATGTAGGATTCGATAAGTCAAAAGTTAGGTGCTATAACTTTCAGGGCTTGGGACACTTTGCGAGAGAGTGTCAAAGACCTAAGATGGATAATCATCAGAACTCGGGACGCCACTATTCAGCCAGTTCAGGGAATCAGAGATCAGGGAATCAGGGTTCAGTAGCTGGTTTACTTTTTAATGTGGGGTCTAACAAACAGTTAGATGACACATATGATTGGAATACACATTCAGAGGAGAATAATAGGGCTTTCATGGCCGAAGTTATAGAAACGGATATGGGAGCAGAAGAGGAAAAGAATGTGGATTCACAGCAGTCTGATTCAGATCCTTTGGTGTTGGAAATTACTGAGGAGCTGACTACTTTGGAGTTTGCAGCTCAGATGGCCAACATCAAATCTGATCGGAACAAGGTAATTCTAAACTTTTCTACTTTTCATGATTTATGTGCTTTATGTACTACTTTGAATGATTAATTGAATTTAGTGCTACAAACACATTCATCTATGACTACTCAAATTCAATCCTTAAAATCAGATAATGCTAATTTATTAGACATTAAGGAAGATCTTCAGGCCAAATTGAGAAATGATGCTCAAGATTTAATAGTTCTGAATGACAAATTAATTGAACAAAGTGTCAGGAATGAACTAATTTATGAGCATGTAGAGTCACTGACCAAAGCGATCTCTCTTAAAGATATAGAATTAGCTGAGTCTAGGGCTAAGACCGTGGAGGCAAATAACAACCATGTACCTACTCCTCAGGATGAAACCATTGATATGGTTAAATTAGAGGTAGTCAAGGTAACTGAGTCTTCTAAAGTATCTTCAACTACTCCTCAGGTTAGACAAACGGTACAGTGTGTTCAGTCTAGTTGTAAGCCAAAACTAGAAGAAGAAAAGACTGTAAGTAATAATAACAAAGGGGAGTTAAACCAAGCTGTTGATACAAACAATCAGGGCATTAGTAAGACACCTAGGTCAAAGAGTGTCTATAAGAAATCTATTGACAAGATGTCTTGCTTTAAGTGTCATGAGAAAGGACATGTTGCTTCAGGTTGTTCCTACAAAAAGTCAGAGTCTTCACTAAACATAGGGAAACAAGAGCAGCAAACCTTAAAAACAATTCCTAGTGATACAAGCTGGAGTAGTTCTCAAATTTCTGAGAAGAACTCAAGTGTAATGTCACGTCTAGGTAGTCGACAACCACCTATGTCTATTAGACAAAATGAAGGACTTATGAATAATTCACCGAATAGATTCCCTAGTTAATCAATGTCTGGCCCCCAAACCATCATTAGGAATAATACACCTAAGAGGAGTCACACTCTAGTTAGGTCTAATTCTCCTAATAGACATAAGACACCAGGTAGAGCCCAGAACTATCAAACTGAGATGTACTATAACATAAATTATTCAATGGCTGAACTGCAAAGACCAACCCAAAGGTCGAGAATGGATGTTAATCACTCAACTCCACAACAGGTTCTCAATCAAAAAGCCAAGTCACCTAAAAGGAGAGATAGGTATTTGAAAGAGTTCAAGTTTGTGGATGAGGATGGTATTACCAAGTCAGTCATGGCTTGTGTTCCCCGTGATAAATAACTTTTCTTGTTTAGTTTGCAGGAGTTAACTACCGGTCCTAATAACAAATGGTTTATGGATATCGGTTACTCTCGACACAGGACAGGGGTACAAAGGACAAAACAGCAGGCATGCTGATTGGGTCCTTAGACCAAGTGGAGAAGTCTTACGAGAAAAGGGTAAAGTGTGGTAATTGATATAACAATGTTGGTAATAACAATTATGCAGATTTATTCACTAAATCTTTTGATAAGTCACACTTTGAGTTGTTAGTTCAACTAAATGGTATGCGTAATCCAGAGTAACATGACCGTAGTAGATTTTCTTTCCTTTTATAGTAAGTTAGTGGTTTAATAGATTTTCTTTCCTTTTATAGTAAGTTAGTAGCTTAGGAGATTTTCTTTGCTTTTATAGTAAGTTAGTAGGTAGTTTATGTAACATCCCATTTTCGAGATAATTGCGTGGAATTATTTTAGTGGACAATTAAATAATTATTATCGTGTTGGACCAATGAGATCCCGAGTAGTGGATTGTACGTGTCGGGTTTGCGAGCTACGTGTCTCCGGGTTATAATATTAGTGGATTAATTATATATTTGGCTTCGTGGAGTTAAATGGGTTAAAAGGGTATTAATTGTGAAAAATGGGGTATCGGGTTCGGGTTAATGGGTTCGGGACCGGCCGAAATAGAAATACACATATACGTGTTCTTCTTCTCTTCTCCCTTATCCTTTTGAAATCCCTAATAAGTGTGTGAAGTGTGTGTAATAGTGTATGTGTGCGTGTGATTTTGGAGAACATCAAAGGACATTTGGAAACTGATAGGCTGGAACTCATCTTCTTCACTTGTTTATGTTCTTGAAGCTCCAAGGTAAGATTATGGGTTTTAATTGCTAGAACAATTCGTGATACATGGGTGTAATATTGGGGATTTGGTTTCTGGAATTATATGGGTTAAATATGTATGAGTTTTGTGTATTTGGGGGCTAAAAATCGAGTCTTGGAGGTGAAAACCCTCCTGGTCAGCCATGGAAATCGAAGAGCAGGGATGGGTGCAGGCGTGGGGTCGCGGCACGACGCGCAGGGGACGAGGGGCGCGGCGCGGTGTGCAAGGGGGTGCAGCGCGGTCAAGCTGCTGGGTCGGGTTCTGCGTAGGGTTTGGGTTGGGTTCCGTAGGGGCTTGAGGCTGGGTATCGAAGCGGGTCTCGTCGGGATTTTCGGGTCAGGTTTCGGTTGGGTTTTCGGGGTCTGATTGGGATTGTGTGTCGAGTTCAGTTCGATTAAAGGGTCGTGTTTGGGTTTGTTTTATATGTTAATTGGAGTTCGGGGGTTCCGTTAAGATTGTTTGAGTCCGTGTTGGCTATGGGTTTATTGTGAGTCGGTTATATGCATATGATTGGGATTGAGATTAATTGTTTGAGATCCGTATTGAGATGTGCCACCTGTGTATTGTATTGACGTGACATTTTCGGGATCGGGAGGGGTGTTACAGCATGGTATCAGAGCTTGTGGTTTGAAGTCTGAGTATCATTAGTGGATGCTTAACTTAAACCTTGTTTCAATCCGTGAGGGATCCATTGCGATTGATATTAGTGGAGTTAACTAACCTGGCTGAGCGTATAATGCTGGGTGATCTATCTATGGTTATCAATTGTTTCGGTTTGTGCAGATTATTATGGCAGATCAGGGCGAGGAATCTGGCGCGGGTAAGCCGGCAGGGGATGAGTTCGTTCGCAAGTTAGAGCTTTTGGGGGTATTAATCGAGTTTTACCGACAGCAGAAAGAGCAGGAGAGGGAACAGGGTTAGAATGTGGGGCCAGTTGTTCGGTCTACTGAGACAGAGTCTGGGGCTGGTGCTTCGTTGTCTACTTCGCGGAGGGGTGGGTCCTTTAAGGACTTTATGACTGGAGATCCACCCTAGTTCAGAGGTGAGGGTGAGCCAGGGATGGCCATGGCATGGGAACGTGAGGTGGAGGCCGCTTTTCGAGTTGCGCACATGGATCCGAGAGATATGGTCGGTTATGCGACCTATCTGTTGAGGGGAGGGGCGTCACAGTGGTGGCAGTCTATAGAGTCAGCGATGCTGTCTTCTGCAGCTTGTGCGATGACGTGGGATCAGTTTAGAGCCGTGTTTGAGCTGCAGTACATTCCTAGAGACGAGAGGCGGGAGATGGAGTGGCGATTCCTTCATCTACAGCAGGAAGAGATGACGGTGCAGCGGTATATGGACCGGTTTAATGAGTACTCCCAGTTTGCGACTCAGCACATTGCCACCGAGCAGCGGAAAGTTGATGCATTCATTGATGGACTGCGAGCCGATATTAGAGAGTTCGTCGGGATGCACGAGACTTCTACTTTTGCCAGAGCATTAGAGATGGCCCGCATAAGGGAGCAGAAGATAGCCAAGCAGAGGGAGGAGCCATCTTCTCATAGTCGACGTGCGAGGACTCCTGAGCGGTCCTCTAGAGATCGGAGAGACAGACGAGACAGAGTTCGAGAGACAGACGAGACAGAGATAGAGACATAGACAGGGATAGGGAGCGGAGGTCAAGTGGACCGGGGCGGAGCCAGCGATCAGATAGTCAGAGTCAGAGGCAGAGTTCAAGATATATAGGGCAGAGCCAGAGCAGTGTGGGGCAGAGGCCTCGAGATGGAGGCAATAGGGGAGACAATTCGGCTGGAGATCGGGAGTGCCCGATATGTCACCGTCGCCATAGTGGGCCGTGCGTGCCTAGGTGTTATCGATGCGGTCAGCGTGGGCATGCTGCCGCCACGTGTATAGTTCCAGAGCCATTGTGCTTCCGTTGTGGGAGACCGGGGCACAGAATACGAGACTGTCCAGAGCCGGGACCAGCGGTGCAGGGTGTGAGTTCTAATGGGGCCAAAGCAGAGCCGTCGTCATCCAGTCGTCATGATACTAGGGCAAGGGGTCGGGTCTTTCAGGCGACTGCGGAGGAAGCTCGAGATGCTGCTGATATGGTTTCGGGTACGTAATTCTGAACTCGCTTTGTAGGTGTGTTCACTTGTGGGGCGGGCTATTGGGCTATATCTCGATAAGTGTATGTGTTCTATGCGTGCAATTGTCTTGTTATGTTTGTGATTGTGGGATTCAGTGATAGAGGGGCGGGATGGTATGTGTGGGCTGAATAGGGTCGTCATGTTTGGGGTGTATATGTGGAGTCAATGTGCTAAATTCGGGTTTATTGTGATAAGGGCTTTCGATTTCAGAATTGTGCTATGTTAGTGGATTAATCATGTTGAGTTGCGTGAGTTATAAAGAAAATTTTTTTTTGAAAAACAAGAGGGAGTCAAAACAAGTCGCTTTGTTGTACGTAAGTACAAACCTGTCACCTCTGTTTTGACTCAAGTTAGCAAGATAAGTCGCTTTGTTGTACGTATGTACAGACCTGTCACCGCTGTCTTGTTAACTTAAAAGGTACTCTAAGACAAACTAAGTCACTCTGTTGTATGTAAATACAGAACTGTGTCCGACGTTTGTCTTTTAAATAAAATTTGCAATACCGAAAAGTTATAATCTTTGTGTGTCTGCCTTGATCATAGAAGTATATCTTAGTATGGGACACGTAAGGTAGTTTCTTGATAAATAAAAGGGCCAAGGGAATTTCCAAAGTGTTAAATGTTTAAATGGAAAAACATACCGACAATCGACTTGGAATGTATATCACGACAAAGAACCAAAGGAATAAAAAATTCCTAAGTGTGAAAGTGTAATACCGAAAGTGCGTTTGACATCGCTCTCTGATTGAACCTACTTTGACTTTCTCGCAAAAATATTCTGTTAGTATAGGTCGTAATTTTCAAAGTACTTTTAAGTAGTTTTAACTATATTTTTATTTTTTTATTTTTTTTATTTTTTTTATTTTAGTTTATTTTATTCTATTTTATTTTAAGTTTGATAAAGATCAAAGTTACTAGGATGCATTCTAGTTGGAAAAACAAAATTTGCGTGATTGAAAAAGTTGAAAAATTGTTGTTGCTAAAAGTGAAGGGATCCGGGATAAGTTGAAAAAGTTGAAAATTGTTCAAGTTTTTCAAAACTTACGATTTTGTGACTATTTATCGAAGATATCGACTGTTTCTCTCAAACTTAATTCTAGTGTTTGGTTTACCTTCGAAACCATCAAAGAATGTAAGTAAGGAGAGTTCCGTTGCATTTTTGTCGTTGGATAATGGATCTGGATGTCCGGCTAACATTTTATGACTTGTTTCATGTGTTGATTAAGCCTATACAGTGTTAGAATTGGCATTTTAATAGAAGTACAGATTCTTCAGCTGACAACGGCGATTCGTGAATTTCAACATCTTAATGCCCAGTTGGATCAGACAAAGACTGATCAGCAGCAGCAGATTGCAAATCTTGAGGCTATACTGGAGGAATAGTTAAAAGATCGTCCATCTCAGGGGGAGAAATTGTAGAGAAGTCAAAGAAGATGGCCTGAACAGTGAGCTGGCATGTCAAAGAAGATGTCCCGAACAGTGAGCTGGCAGATGTTTCAAGACAACAATTTGCTCAGCTTGCTGATCCTCAGGGGGAGTCGGTGTTCATAGCCACTGACAAGGGAAAAGACAAGGATTCAGATTCGACTAAAGTAACTAGATATAAGGTCTGATCGGAGCATTCTCAGGGTTGGATGAAGATGAAATGAGGTTCGTCTTAGAAGATGACTTAGAACAGGAGGATCTTGAGGATTGAGCGTTTATTCCTAGAGATATACCTGATTGGAAGTCACTCGATGAAGGTGTTATGAATGACGATCAGAATGTGATAGATCTAGAGATGCATAAATCTGCACTAAATGATGAATCAGATTCTGAAGTGTGAAGTGATTGATTTAGCTTGGAAGGACCTATTAAATCTAGGAAGATGATTCTTATGCTGAGGAGTTTGCAAAAACTATTAAATCTGGAAGATTTGACAACTTAATCTAAGAGTTGGTAGAAGAGCTGTGGTTCAAATAAGAATAAATCCTCTGACTGGTAGGACATGGACTAAGTTAGTCAACAAACCGGTGAGGACAACAAAACTGGAGAGGCAGTCATGGATAACAAAGAAGAAAAGGTGATTTCGGTATTCATAGAGTGATGAATATCTACTAGAAGCTATCGTCAAGGGGGATTCTGTTGATACACCCGGTGTGACAATAGCTGTCTAGTTTCGGTATTCATAGTCTCTGAATTTGATAGTCTATTACGATCAATGAACAACAACTAGAAGCTATCGTCAAGGGGGAGTCTGTTGGTACATCCGGTGTGACGACAGCAATCTAGTTTTGTTATTGATATCATGATTGTGTATGATGTTTACATTTGCATGGTAAGTTCTAGACTATCATATTAAGTTCTAGAATAAGTTCTAGAAATAAGTTCTATAATAAGTTCTAGAGTAAGTTCAAGATAAGTTCAAGAACAAGTTCAAAGATAAGTTCAAGAAGAAGTTCAAAGATAAGTTCAAGAACAAGTTCAAAGATAAGTTCAAGAACAAGTTCAAAGACAGGTTCAAGAATAAGTTCAAAGGGTAGAGTTTGAACTTAGTCAGAATAAGTTCGTGAGGAGCGTCTTCACGAACTTGTCGTCTATATATTGAACTTTTCATTGTGAAATCACAGATCTTTGGCGGCTCAGAGGTTCTGACGAACTTGAGAGCAAACAGAGCATCCGGATGAACGGAACTTTTGCAAAACTTTGGAGAGAATTCGAGGAAAAGGCGATTACGAACATACAGGCGATTTTGTGTGTGTTCTTGGAGAGAATCACGTGTCGGGGCGTTCTAGTGTGCGTCTATCATCGTGTGTGTCTCCGTGTTCCGTGTGTGTGGTCTATCTGTCAAACCGCTAACGAGGATTCCGCACTCGTTGGACGGTGTCGCGTCAAGATAGGATCCGTAGGTAGGCGACCTTACACGCATTTCAATATTAATTTCAATTTAACCCATTTAACTCCGTGATCTCATAATTATTAGTATTCCACTAAAATAATAATTCGATGCCACGTATATCCCTATCCCACCACGTATAATCCACTAATCGGGATTTCATTCGACCAACGCAATAATAATAAATTAAACATCTAATAGAATAAATCCACGTACCTGGCTAAATTTTGGGATGTTACACAATATAATCGTATTAAAAATAATAAATGAAACGTAAGATAAATAAAAACTTATCCGTAACATATTAGTATAATAAAATATTAAAATTTTTTGTTTGGTTAATACTTTTTAAGTAGGTTATAACTTTCAAGTAAAATATATAAACATAACATTTTATATGTTATGACATAAATATTTTGTTATATTAATATGTTTTGGTTTAATTATAATTTACAAAAAAACTATATAAAACTAATATTTTTATTTGTTTTGACTTAAATTTTAACGTAACAAAATATTTAAATCAAAACTAATACAATATTTAATATAAATCATAATAATAATGTAACAAAAATCTAAATCCAAATGAATTCAATCCTAAGTTTATATATATATATATATATATATATATATATATATATATATATATATATATATATATATATATAGACACACACACACACATACATAACGGTATAGTTAATGTAATGAAATAAACAGATGGAAACATACAAAATACAAAAAACATATAAATATTATAATAATGAAATCTAATATAAATAAAATTTAATAAACAAATTAAATACGTAATAGAGACGTAAAATAAATTAATTAAATATGTTAAAATATAACTTTAATAAAAAATAAGTACATCTTAAATAATAATAATAATAATAATTACAATAATAATAATAATAATAAAATTAAATCATCATTTATTAAATTAAGATTTAAAAACAAAAACAAAAATAAAAGTCATGAAAAGAAAGGGACCAAAGTTGTTAATAAAGAAATGGGTATAATGTCATTTAGAAAAATAAATGAGATAGAGGGACCAATTATGCAAGTAAACAATAAAAATAAAGACCGTTTAAACAAAACAGAAACCATAGGGACTGAATCCAAAGTGTTAATTCGTCCCAATGATAATATCAACACTCACAATCAACAAACACAATAATAATCACACAAATGAGAATTAAAACTCTATCACTGCTCTGATTATCGAGAGAGAAAAAGGTGAATGAAAAAGGCGGCCGTAATATTAAATTTTGAATAGGACAAACTTGTGGGAAACCCTCTTTAATATTAATTCAAGTTTGAGGAGTTTACACTCTATACCCTCAACTTCTAATTACAATAAATAACTTACAACGAAAATAAATAACATTACATGGAAATAAATTAAACTAACTATTACAAAATAAAACACCACATGATCGAAATTTATAATGCAACAATCTCCCCCTTTTCGATCATTGAGGAGGGTAACAGGCATGCTCTGCAGTTTCTCGTAGGCCAATGATGACATCAAATCTTCTAATCACTTGCCGAGTGTGCAGCCTGTCATTGATAAGTTCAACTGCGATGAGAAGATCCTGAATATCTTTAGGCTTCTTTTTGAGCTCTGAAATTTGTTTGAGCATCATCTTCTTGGAGTCTCTTATTAAGCTCTGCCCTTACCAAACGAAGTGTGCCATCAAAGTAACAGGGTAGCTTCTCAAAGCACATGAACCTTTTCTGCCCATCTTTATTTAAAAATATGACTCGTTGTTGGGCTCCCATAAATACTCGATATCTTGGTTGATGATCGATACCAAAAAGTTCTTGTTCGGGAGCCTTGAGTCTGGCCTTGACCAGAAAGCTTTCAATGGCCATTTGAAAATCTTTTAAGCACATTATTATAGAAAGTCGTCTCATGCTGCTGGTCAATGCTGCCAGTGCCGTGATATGACTTAAACGTCATTTGACTTTGTTTTTCAGCTTATTATGAAGTGTCTCGATGTCGTCAAGGTTCATGAAGTCAAGGTCACTCTCATGGACCAGCTGCAACGACCCGTCTTCTCTTATGATATTGAAGGAAGGAGTGAATAGACGAGCCCGCTTGTACAGAGAGATGGATGAAAATTTTCTAATCTTAGACTAATACCAAAACTCAGACTTTGGTCTCTTTTATCTCAGCATCATTTGATTATATTCAGCTTGTTGAGCTCTTGATGCATCACTGAGTTCCATCAATAAGCGTCTGTTGTACATTCCTGGTTTCTTCCTGAAAACCATCTTTAATCTCTCTTCAAGAAATGGTTGTTGAAATTCTTTTGCTTAAAAGTTCATTAGGTATTGTTTTAGCCCTTGCACAGGAGGGGCCTCAACTTCAGCAGGTGTATTTCCAGTATTTGATAGACTCGACCCCGATGGTCGAGCCTTAAGGCATCTTTCTCTACTGCTGAGAGGGAATGTATCTTTCCCTTCGAGAACCAGTTGACCCATTCCAAATCATTTCTATCATGTACATGAGTTATATCAGGCCCCGTTTCAAAACAGTCCATGGTTCTTTGGCCTGATATCTCGGTAGGTTGGGTAGCTGGTGTTTGGACTTTAAGGATTTGAATTGGTTCATAGAATGTCTATTGGGCAAGAGAAGGGGAAGGGGCTTTTAAAGCTGACATTATTTCTTCTTGAGGCACATGAGTGGGGGAGTTCAAGAAATCAAATGATGATGAAGATTTTTGCGGTGATTCTGGCTCAGGCTTGGGTATTATTAATGGGTCGTCTTGATCAATCTCAGAGTCTGAATCAGACACTAAGATGATCTCGACTTTGTCAGAGGGTGGCTCGAACACTACCATAGCCAATGTCATGTCTTCTTCCGTTGGACCACCTGGAGCCCCTGAATCTTTCTCCCCACTTTGTTCTGCTACCACTCCCCCTAAACCTTGCATTTCCCCCTCAAGATGTATCCTAGGGCGTTTCTCCCCTCAGGATGACCACGGTCTTCCTGGTCATCATGCTTGCGTTTTCGAGATTCAGCCTGAGGTCTGCATGTTGATTGCATATCAATGATTGTTGATTTGGGCCAGTCCATTATGTTATTCTATTGTTCTTCTACTCTCAGAAGTAGCCTTTTGAGGCTTTCTATTTGAGAAGAGAGAACCGCAATCTTCTCTTGGACGGCTGGTGATGGTTGGACTGATGGAGTACCTGGTGGCAGCTCCTGAGTTGCAAAACCCTTACCCTTCGAGAATGAAACAAGGGAGGAGTGTTGTTCCTCTGAAGCCGCCATGAGGGAGTCCAGGCTTATTGGTGTATGTGCTAGATCCCCATGGAATGAAACAGGCTCCCTTTAAGGGGAACCTGAGTGGATGGTTGGGGTTTGTTCGACCACAAGACCAGTAGTCTTTTGTGGGGTTGTTCGGCTTAATGGGCTTTGAACTCCCTCAGATACTATACCTTCAGCCCTCAATGGGTCAGAGACGATGCGTTCTGAATCACCGGTCTCTGGCCTCTCCCCTTCATCTCCCTCCCTTACTATGGACATCTCCCATTCCCCGGAGCCCATAGTTTATGCAATATCCTCCTGAACTCCCTCTGCCTCACTCATGCTTTGCTCACTTTCAAATTAGGTTGGCTCTATCGGATCTGTTAGAGCCTCATCCGGATACACTCCCTGAAAATAATCCCTTACCCTTTCCTCAGATTGATCTGCCAGATATAACATTGTCAGCGATATATCCATTACCGGGATACTTAAAGTTTTTTTTTTTTTTTTTTTTTTTTTGGGATTTTGACTCTTTGTAGAGCCACTGTCTTATAGACATCCGCTTCTGGCCTCTCGTGGATATCGTCGTCGTTATCCATGGCGAAATAGATGTAGAGTCGAAGAAATCATTGAAAAGGAATGAATATTCTTTCTCATTTCTCGTTTGTTCTTAAAAATCCTCTTTGTTCCGATGATGGTTCGGTCTTTTGGTTTGGGAACTAACCGCCATACTCTAATCTGTTCGAACTGGTTGAGCTCTTCTTGCATTGCTACAATCCAGTCTCGGTCTTTCAAGGCTTCGCCACACGAGCAGGCTCTATCATGTTAAGGAATGATGCAAAGAGACAGTCATTAGCAGATGCCCTTCGAGTTTGGACCCCGGTAGAGATATCACCAATAATTTGTTCATTTGGAAGGGGTGAACGTGATGGAATATCAGTGGTGAGTGTGGGGATGGATGAAGAGTTGTGGTCGACGGTTTCAAGTGAAGGTACCACTGGTTCCGGTTCAGGTTCTGCTTGATCTTCTAGAGGGATAATGTTTGGAACTATGTATGAGGGTATCAATGGAGTGAATTCAACTGGTGGTGTGTTTGTGGATGAAGTGGAAGGTGAAGATGATGTAGTGGATGGTGTGTGGAATGATGAGAGAATTAGTGGATCTAATGATGATCGTTGATCAGTTGACTCCGATGAGGATGTGTTGGCTACAGAAGAAGAAACAATAGAAGAATTAATACTAGGACCAAAAAATTCTACATAAAAAGGATCAAATAAATTAACTAAATCAGAAGAAGAAAAATAAGAAGATTGGGATGAGTCTCCAGACATTGGAGTAATGCATGGTCCTGATTGGTCAACTTCCAGATCCAGTTCAGCCATTTCATCGAATGTGATATGCACACTCTCGTTGACAGTCCTGGTGCGAGTGTTGAATCCGCGATATGCCTTTAAGTTGGATGAGTATCCAATAAAGATCGCTTCATATGCTTTCTTGTTGAACTTTCCGAGGTTGTCCTTGTCGTTAAGCACATAGCACCTGCAACCAAACACTCGTAAGTACTTGATATAAGGTACTTTATTGAAAAAGAGTTGATATGGAGTTTTATTGAAACGCTTATGATTTACAGGGTAGTTTTGCATGTAGCAGGCTGTTGCCACGGCTTCGGCCTACAAGAATGGAGGTAGCTTTGAGATTTTCAGCATCGTGCGAGCAGCTTCCACAAGGTTATTCGTCTCTCAACAATTCCATTTTGTTGAGGTGTTCGAGCGGCTGAGAACTGGTGATGAATGCCCTTGGATCGCACGAAGTTCTCTACTACCGAGTTCTTGAATTCCCTACCGTTGTCAGATCGAATTGATTGTACAGACACATATCGTGAATAGTCGTCAACGATAACCAACACATATCGCAAGAATTTAACCTAGGTATATCATGAATAGTCGTCAACGATAACCAACACATATCGTTTCCCGTTTATGTTTTGCGTTCTCATAGGACCACATAAATCCATATGTAGTAACTCCAGTACTCCTTTTGTTGATGGTTTGGGCTTGGGCATGTGAGATGATCCTTTCATCTTTCCTTTCTCACATGCTCCACACAGTTGATCTAATTCATATCGAAGCTCTGGGAGTCCCTTAACCAGTTGTTTCAATGCCAGCTTGTTAAGATTTTCGAAGTTCAGATGGGATAGCCTTCGGTGCCATAACCAAGAGTCTTTTGACGAGGATTTTGGTAACAGGCAGTTGTTATCCTTGACCATCAGCTTAGCAATGTCTATGGTGTAGAGCTTTGAGTTTCGGGAACCAGTTAAAATATCTTTCCCGTCATAGCTCTTAACACTATATTTCTTAGCCCTAAATGTGACTTCTAGTCCTTTGTCACAGAGTTGTCCTATGCTAAACAGATTATGTGATAATCCCTCAACATAGTCAACATCCTTGATGACTAGATTATTGAAGACTAAATCCCTATATCCTTTGATTTGAGCATGATTGTCGTTACAAAACTTAACTGTCCCACAATACTGTTCTACTATATTCGACAACAACTTTCTCCTCCGAGTAATGTGCTTTGAGCAGCCCGAATCCATATACCAAATGGATTTTGTCTGAATAGAAAAGTTACAGTCAACATTTTTAGGCTTAAACATCAAATCCATTGGAAAGTAACATGCAAACCGTGTTCTGAACTGAGTTATTCAGAAAACATGAAGTGTTTAGATCAAAACCTGAGCTGAGTGCACAGAAGCCAAACATGTCGGTTTTAGTCTGAGTTAACTAGAACCTATATTCACCACATGTATACTAACTCTTTTGCTCATTTTTTAATTATTTTATTTGACAGTCGAAATCATATTTATCATTTATGTTTTATTATTGGAATTTACAAATTAGATTACATCAGCTTAGTGATATAGTTTAGTTGATTTAAAATAGACTTAAAGTGTAACACCCCTCCCGATCCCAAAAACGCCACGTCAACACAATATCGTAAGTGGCAATATCGCAGGCAATCGATGATACACATGTCATAGGATAATGCAGATCACGGATAATTAAAAACTTTATACACAGAGTTAAACGCATTTCAGTACATTCGCAATCCCAGATTAAACTAACATAACATCCCTGATCATCAGACAACATAGTAATACAATATCCCAAAACACTAACACATGCAGTTCTAAACAAAACACGGAACAATTACAGGTCTTCAAGTCATTCCCAGCTCTATCTCGGCGGCTGCTGCCGAGATCCCTTCTGACTCCCTGAATATGTTAGACTCGAAAACGTGAGCTATAAAGCCCGTGAGCACGCGAGGGTTAGACGCTGCACATAAACACATAGCACATAGCACACACAATCCCTACGCCTGTCCCTGTTACCCAACACGCATCGTAGGTTTGATAATACGAGTGTGAGATTTGCACAGTAACACAAGCCCCGTGGGGACCTCTCCCCGGCCAACACACCGCACGCAGCAGTGATTGGCAATAACCCTGTAGCACAGGAGCGACCCGGCTACAAGCCCTACCGTATATATACGCCCCAAGGACTGTTAGGAACAGTTAACCCGCGCGACCCCTTATCACGACTCACCGTCCGTATGGAACACATCACGGACCCCTGGAATAGATCTCATATCTCATACACGACACATAAAAGGAGAGAAATATACCTGAGGTTCACGTCCCTGTCTCGAATATATATAACACGCACAAATAATAGCGACACCGCTAAATACTCGAAAGAAAGCGCGCGTTTGGAAAAGAACTCGACTACTCACCTGACTGGATCCCCGAACTCTGAACTCCCGGATCAAACTCGGTCCGTTGTCTGCTTGTCCCTGTAAACACACGGAGCCCAACTGCTAATCACAACCCCGATCCACGCATATAACAATATCACAATAAACCCGTAACTGACTCGGATCCCGTACGATACTTTAACCGAACCGAATTCGACGACCAATCCCAAACAAATCCCGACCCGAAAATCCAAACGAAGCTCGACTCGAAAACGAGACCCCAACCCAGCCCAAACGCCCGAGCAAATATCCGGCTCAAGCGCTGGTCGCACCGCCCCAGCCCTAGTCGCGCTGCGGCGCCCTGTTGGTCGCACTACGACCAAGCACCTGCGGCCATCCCTGATCTACGACTTTCAGCTCTGCCCAGGATGGTTTCAACCCCTTCCAACTCGTTTCCAGCCTCACAAAGACACAAAATCAGTAGTATGACTCCCTTTTATGAGCTCTTAACAATTTCTCACATCATCATAACACATATCACAAAATTAGAGGTTTTAATCATGGATTCTTACCTTCTTTGAGCTCAAGAACACTAAGGGAGGAAGATGAAGGCAATTAAATACCCAAATCTGGATTTTGGAAGCTGACTTTGCTGCTGGAGCTCTCACATACACACAAACACACAACACTTTACAGTTTTTCTCAAAGTGAAGAAGGGAAAGAAAGGAAAGCACTCTATGTACGTTTCCTATTTTAGCCGGTCCCGAAACGATTAACCCGAATCCGATATCACATTTTCAATATTTATACCCATTTAACCCATTTAATCCGGTGATCCAAAAAATATAATCTATCCGCTAAAATTATAATCCGGTGACACGCAATCCCAATCCCGACACGTATCAATCTACGAAACGAGATATAATTGGACCAACCCAATATTAATAAAATATTTATCCAATAAAATAATTCCACGTACCAGGTCCAAAAGACGGATGATAAAAATCCTCCCCTCTTAAAGAGACTCCGTCCAGGAATCTAACTCGAACTATGAAATAGTTGAGGATATCTCGATCGCATATCTGCTTCGGGCTCCCAGGTGGCGTTGGTACCCTTATGGTGTCTCCACTGAACGAGTACCAAGGCAATCTCTTTATTCCTCAGCTTCTTGATCTTTCTATAGGTAATGGCCTCGGGCTGCTCCACATATCGCAGCTGATCATCGACTGTAATCTCGGATAACGGCACGTACTGATCATCCTTAGCCAGACAATTCCGGAGATGACTCACGTGGAAGGTGTATCGTGCACGCCGGCTAACTCTGGAGGCAATCGCAGTCGATAGGCCTGATCCCGAACACTATCAATGATCTCGAACGGCCCAATATACCACGAACTCAGCTTCCCACGATGTCTGAACTCGATAACCCCTTTCCACGGCGACACCTTAAGCAAAACTCGATCCCCAACACTGAACTCCAGCTCTTTCGAACGGCGATCGACGTAGCTCTTCTGTCGGCTCTAGGAGACCCTCATATACTCCCGAATCACGGCCACCTTATCACTAGTCTCCTGTAACAGCTCCGGCCCGCTAATAGGTCGCTCACCGACCTCGCCCCAACACACTGGGGTCAGACATTTGCGCCCATATAATGCCTCAAACGGAGCCATCTTGATCGTGGCGTGATAGCTGTTATTATATGCGAACTCGACTAACGGCAAATGCACGTACCAACTGCCACTGAAGTTGATAGCACACACTCGCAACATATCCTTGAGAGTCTGATTGGTGCGCTCGGTCTGCCCGTCAGTCTGCGGTCTGTACGCCGTGCTCAGCTAAACCCTGGTACCCAACTCCTGCTGGAAACTCAGCCAGAATCGAGACGTAAACCACGTATCTCTGTCGGAAGTAATCGACATCGGAACCCCATGCCGTGATACCACCTCATTAATGTACAGTCTCGCCAATTTATCCATGGTGATAGTGCCCCGGACGGCTAAGAAATGCACACTCTTCGTTAGTCTATCCACTATGACCCAGATAATATCGTTCCCGCGAACTGTGCGTGGAAGTCTCACAATGAAATCCATCGTAATGTGGTACCACTTCTACTCGGGGATTTCTAACGGCTGTAGATGACCGTGCGGTTTTTGATGCTCTGCCTTGACCCTCAAACAGGTCATACACTGCTCTACATATCGGCCCACATCCCTTTTCATCCCCGGCCACCAGTAGAAGTCGCGAAGGTCACAATACATTTTGGTACTCCGTGGATGCACAGATAGCCTCGATCGGTGCGACTCATCAAGAATCAACTACCGCAGATTCCCAACTCTTGGAACCCAGACCCTATCATGGAACATATACAACATGCGATCGTCCCTAATCAATGTTTCTAGCTGCCCAGTTAGACGCTCTCTCTTCACATTATCCCCTTGCAGGCCCTCCTGCTGCGCTAATCTCAGACTGTCCGCCAATGTCTAGGTAATCTCAAGCCTCGAAGCCCTGGATATCAAAGTCTGGCCGCACGCCCTACGACTCAGCACGTCAGCTACCACATTAGCTCGACCCGGGTGGTACTGAATCTCACAATCGTAGTCCTTCAACAGCTCAAGACTACGCCGCTACCGCATGTTCAGATGCTTCTGGCGGAACAGGTACTGAAGGCTCTTATGGTCGGTATACACGATAAACCGAGATCCATGCAGATAATGCCGCCAAATTTTCAAAGCAAACACGATGGCGTCTAACTCCAGATCATGCACTGTATGATTTTCCTCATAAGTGTTCAGCTGGCGCGAAGCATAAGCGACCACTTTCCCTCACTACATCAAAACACAACCTAACTCAGAACCTGAAGCATCACAATACACTACGAAGTAATCGGTACCCTCCGGCAAAGCCAACACCAGAGCCTGACACAATCGGGTCTTCAGCTCTCTGAACGCACGCTCCTGATCCTAGGACCACTCAAACGGTACGGACTGCTGTCTCAATCTCGTCAACAGCAAGGCAATCCTCAAAAAGTCCTCGATGAATCGTCTGTTGTACCCGGCAAGACCCAGAAAACTGCGAATCTCAGGTACTGACTTCGGAGGCTCCCAGCTCATCACTGCCTCAATCTTGGCCGAATCCACGTTTATGCCCTTTGCACTGACCACATGCCCCAAAAACTGCATTTCCCGTAACCAAAACTCACATTTGGAGAACTTTGCGTATAATTTCTCTCTGCGCAGCACAGTCAAAACCTCTCGGAGGTGCTGCTCGTGGTCCCCAGCGCTCCTCGAGTAAATCAGGATGTCATCGATGAAGACTATCACAAATCTATCCAACATAGATCTACACACCCTGTTCATCAAATTCATGAAAGCCACAGGTGCGTTAGTCAATCCGAATGGCATCACCAGGAACTCATAATGCCCATAACGAGTCTGGAACGATGTCTTCGGCACATCCTCGTCTCTAACCCTCAACTGATGATACCCAGATCGCAAATCAATCTTGGAGAAGAAGGTCGATTCCTAAGCTGTTCAAACAGATCGTCGATACGTGGAAGCGGATAACGGTTCTTCACCGTTACTTTGTTCAACTCCTTGTAGTCGATACACATTCGCATACTTCCGTCCTTCTTTTTCACAAACAACACCGGTTCTCCCCACAGTGACGAACTAGGACGGATAAAACCATGATCTAACAGCACCTGTAACTGAGACATCAACTCTCTCATCTCTGTCGATGCCAGCCTATAAGGCGTCTTTGCAATAGGCACCGCCCCAGGAACAAGATCTATACGGAACTCCACTTGGCGATCTGGAGGTAACCCAGACAACTCCTCTAGGAGTACCTCGGGGAACTCACGGATCACAGGAATATCCTCTAAGGTCTTCTTTTCCTTCATCGCATCAACCACATAAGTTAGGAAGGTCTTGCACCCCTTAGACACATATCTCTGAGCCCTGGCCATAGACACAATCCCGATCTCGCCCTTAGGATGCTCCCTGTACACCGTGACACTCTCACTGTCAGAAATGGGTATGCGGATGATCTTCTTAGCACAGAGAATATCAGCCCGTCTGGCAGTCAACCAGTCCATGCCCACAATCACATCGAAGCTACAGATCTCAATCGGCAGCAAATCAATCATAAACCGATGGGAATCTATCCCTAAAACACAATCCCGATATACCCGACCGACTAACATGGTACTCCCATCGACCCTCTCGACAATCAAAGGAACAGATAGGGGAGAAGGATGCATAGCAAAATAAGCACAAAAGATAACAGATACATAGGAGCAATCCGCCCCGGAATTAAACAAAACAGGGCCCGAAGTCCGTTCAGAATGTACGTACCCAAAACGACGTCTGTGGCATCCCGTGCCTCCTGCGCGGTCGCCTAATATACCCGTCCTCGACCTCTCGGAATTGAATCCCGGCGACTAGATGACAACGGCTCTGCCCTGGCCCCGCTCGAATTGGCCCCCTGAACTGCCGGTCCCGGCTCCGGACACTCCCTAACACGGTGCCCCGGCCTCCCACATCGGAAACACAACGGCTCGGGGATTGTACACACAGACGCGGCATGCCCTCACTGGCCACACCTGAAGCAACGAGGCTGGTCCGACAAACACTGTCCCGAATGGCGCCTGTGACACTTCGGGCACTCCCGATCTCCGTATGAACTCTCAACTCGACTACCGGCTGCTTGGGACCCCTGCCCCACACTGCTATGAATCTGGGCCCCCGACCCCTGACTCTGACCCTGCCTCCTCGATTTGCGGTCTCTACCTCTATCTCTATCACGCCTCTGGCCAGACCCTTGCCCCGAACCCTAACCTGAAAACTGCCACTGATCTGGACGCTGATCACTAAGAGCGTCCTCGGAGGACCTCCATACACTCGATGGCTGCTCAGAAGTCCCAGTACGCTGTTTCTGGGAAGAGAGCTGCTCCCTATGCTTAATAATATCCCACTCCCTCATTCGGGCCATCTCAAGAGCTCTGGCGAAAGTAGGGGTATCGTGCAGCCCCACGAACTCTCGAATATCAGATCGAAGACCATCAATGAACGCATCAGCCTTTTGGCTCTCCTTGTCAACATGCTGAGGCGCGAACTGAGAATACTCATTAAATTGGTTGACATACTGTTGTACGGTCATACTACCCTGCTGTAAATGGAGAAACCTGCGCTCCATCTCTCGTCTCTCATCTCGAGGGATATAATGTAACTCGAAAACGACCTTGAACTGCTCCCAAGTCATGGCATAAGCAGCGGACTGTGTCATCGACAACTCGATCGATTTCCACCACTGAGACGCCCCTCCCCGTAACTGACAGGCCGCATATCCTACCATATCTCTGGGATCCACATGGGCTACCCGGAAGGCAGCCTCGATCTATAGCTCCCATGCAATAGCCGCCCCCGGCTCACCGTCGCCTCGAAACTGAGGTGGGGCCCCTGTCATAAAGTCCTTAAAGGACCCGCCCCGCTGAGAAGATGAAGATGCACCACCCCTCGACTCAGTCCCAGTAGGATGGACAACTGGTCCCAACCCTTGACCCTGCTCTTGCTCGCGCTGCTACCTATAAAACTCAGATAAAACCTCCATCAACTCGGATTTGCGGATGTACTCATCACCAGCCGGCTTTCCCGCGCAGGATCCCTTTCCCTAGTCTGCCATAATGATCTGCACAAAGTGAAATAGTTAAATACCATAACCAAAGCACCCAGCGTCAAACAATCAGCCAGGTCGGTTAATCCACTAATATAAGTCCCAGAATGATCCCCCGTGGATCGGAACAAGGTCTAAGTCAAGCATCCACTAACGATACTCAAGCTTCAAACCGCAAGCTCTGATACCATCATGTAACACCCCTCCCGATCCCAGAATGTCATGTCAACACAATATCGTAAGTGGCAATATTGCAGGCAATCCATGATACACATGTCATAGGATAATGCCGATGACGGATAATTAAAAACTTAATACACAAAGTTAAACGCATTTCAGTACATTCGCAATCCCGATTAAACTAACACAACATCCCCGATCATCAGACAACGTACTAATACAATATCCCAAAACACTATCACATGTTGTTCTAAACAAAACACGGAACAATTACAGGTCTTCAAGTCAATCCTAGCTCTATCTCGGCAGCTGTTGCTAAGATCCCTTCTGACTCCCTGAACATGTTAGACTCGAAGACGTGAGCTATAAAGCCCGTGAGCACGCGAGGGTTAGACACTGCACATAAACACATAGCACATAGCACACATAGTCCCTGCCCCTGTCCCTATTGCCCAACACGCATCTCAGGTATGATAATACGAGCATGAGATCTGCACAGTAACACAAGCCCCGTGGGGACGCCTGTAATAGATCTCATATCTCATACGCAACACATAAAAGGAGAGAAATATACCTGAGGTTCACGTCCCTGTCTCGAATATATATAACACACACAAATAATAGCGACACTTCTAAATACTTGGAAGAAAGCGCGCGTTTGGAAAGGAACTCGAGTACTCACCTGACTGGTTCCCCGAACTCTGAACTCCTGGATCAAACTCGGTCCGCTGTCTGCTCGTCCCTGTAAACACACAGAGCGCAACTGTTAATCACAATCCCGACCCACGCATATAACAATATCACAATAAACCCGTAAGCAACTCGGACCCTGTACGATACTTTAACCGAACCGGACTCGACGACCAATCCCAAACAAATCCCGAAACCCAAACAAAGCATGACCCAAAATCCCAACGAAGCCCGACTCGAAAGCAACCCCAACGAGACCCCAGCCCAGCCAAACGCCCGAGCAAAAATCTGGCTCAAGCGCTGGTCGCACCACCCCAACCCTAGTCGCTCCGCGGCGCCCTGTTGGTCCCACCGCGACCAAGCACCTGCAGCCATCCCTGATCTTCGACTTTCAGCTCTGCCAGGAGGGTTTCAACCCCTTCCAACTCGTTTCCAGCCTCATAAAGACACAAAATCGGTAGTATGACTCACTTTTATGAGCTCTTAACAATTTCTCACATCACCATAACACATATCACAAAGTTAGAGGTTTAAATCATATATTCTTACCTTCTTTGAGCTGAAGAACACTAAGGGAGGAAGATGAAGGCAATTAAATCCCCAAATCTGGATTTTGGAAACTGACTTTGCTGCTGGAGCTCTCACATACACACACACACACACACACACACAACACTTTATGGTTTTTCTCAAAGTGAAGAAGGGAAAGAAAGGAAAGCACTCTATGTACGTTTCCTATTTTAGCCGGTCCCGAACCCATTAACCCGAACTCGATATCACATTTTCAATATTTATACCCAGTTAACACATTTAATCCCGTGATCCCAAAAATATAATCTATCCGCTAAAATTATAATCCGGTGACACGCAATCCCAATCCCGACACGTATCAATCCACGAAACGGGATATAATTGGACCAACCCAATATTAATAAAATATTTATCCACTAAAATAATTTCACGTACCAGGTCCAATAGACGGATGTTACATTAAGTTAAAACACAATAAATTTAAGGTTTTCCCCTTTAATCTAAAAATGTTGAGAAAAAAAAATTAAAAAACCACAGAAACCCGAAAAACAAACCGCACAAAAGCGGGTTTTAGGAACCAAAAACGACTCATTTTGGTTAGTTTCAATTTTTATATAAAAACAACAACATGCACAACCCTAGCTCTTATAATGTTAAAATTACTAATATAATGATATTTAAACCATGTTTACTGTTCAATGAACAGTTAAGCAGGTTGTCTGGCAGCTCAAGCAGCCATTTAAGCAGCTGACTTATTTTATTTCTTTAATATATTATATAACGTTTCTGTTATCATGTGATAACTTTTTATATATTGTATTTTTTTTAAAATTTGAATATATCATTATGATCGCATTATTTTTGTCTATATGCTGATATAAAATTTATTATTGTCGGAACTATTTGAAATAAGCAGGCAGACATGCAACCGACTAAATATGTTATTTTATATATAATATATAATTGTTTTGTTTTTCTATTATAATGTTTGATGTATTATATTTTATAAAAATTCAAATATATCATTATGATTGCTTTCCTTCCATCTACATTTTAACATAAAATTGTATATCGTTTCAGCTATCTTAAAATGACAAAATTTTTAATATTTTGTTGGTCGATCGATCATACTCTTTCACTATTCGCCTAATAGGAAAGCTAGGTGGCAGACATGTGAATGACTATCTTTTTATATTTTATATATAACATATAACATTTTTGTTATTATGTGATAACCTTTGATGTATTATATTTTATTAAAATTTGAATATATTTATTATGATCACATCATTTTAATCTACATTCTGATATAAAATTTATTATCATCGGAACTATTTTTATTAGGCAAGTAGGTATTCAACTAACTAATTATTTTATTTCATATATAACATATAATTGTTTTGTTTTTCTGTTACAACGTTCGATATATTATATTTTTAGAAAGTTAATATATCATTATGATCGTATTTTTTTCTACATTCCAACATAAATTTATTTTTCGTCACAACTATTTTAAAATGACAAACTTTTATTGTTTAGTTGGTTGATCAATCATATTATTTCCATTTATAAACTTAGATCGAAAACAGAGAGTGATTCTAGGGTGAGGATCACGGTCAGTAGCTAATGTAATTTTATTATTATAAAGTGATATATTTATAAAAAATATAATTTATGATCCCGCTGTAACGCGCGCGTTAAACTACCTGATTACCATTTGATATTTGATATACATCTTTCAATATCAATGATTGCTAAGCCCTCTCAGATCATCCATATCTAATTTCTATATTATTATATTATTATATATATTATATATTCCTATTTCCACGTATATATTAACAATAAAAGGTATTATGATATTTTCAACATTAAAATGAGCAACTTGTATTCTTTTCTAACATTTGTCCTTTATAAATTTTTAATACTTGCGTGTTGAATGATAGTATTTTCTTTTTTAAAAAAGTTTTTAGATTTCGTGTTTCTCTTAATTTTGGAATTGAAAATTAGATCTAGAAGAATGACCCCTAAAGATAAACAATTAAGTCTATATCTTTATCTAAATTGAAATTCAACTAGCGATACTAAATAAAAAAAATTTGACGACTTAAAAAATTTCTATTTTTGAGCAACTTAAAACTATTAACAGCTAATGGGCCTTTGGTACCATGAATAGAATGAAATACAATTTATAAGTTATTTTGAGTGTTTAATCAATAATAGTTATACATGACGTTGAATTTGAAGATAAACTATAAACTTTAATTTACTTTTCATTTTTTTTATTCTATTCATGTTGATAAGACAATAAGAAAAATGAAATGCATACTAAACTTCATTCTATTCTCATTCCCATTAAAAAAACAAGTTGTAATTTTATGTAATTGCATTATATTTCATTTCTTTAACTTAGGTTGAGATTAATGGGGAAATGCACATGGGATCAGATTCAATTAGGAACACCCTGTCATATTACTGTTTAAAACTACCAATTAAAAAAAATAAGGTCAGAAATATGCAACGGTTTTATAATTTGAATGATGCAACAATTTAAAACTACATAGTATAATAGTGATATATACATGTGAATTAGGTCAGAAAGATGCATCGGTTTTATAATCTGAAAATAAAATCTGGACTTTCAAATCTCAAAATTGACAAACAATTTTAAGTTTATATAACTAAGGGGTGAGATTGGTATTTTCAGGAAATCGACAAAAAAAAATTCCAACCCAAAGCACTCGAGGCTGATTAAAAACAACCATTTTTAAAGTCATTCTTAAAATCAACTCTAATTTGAAATAGAGGAATAAATAGACATTTGTTGTCATTTAGATTATTCATTTAACACAAAAAAAACACCTATACATACAACACTTAATCTAGACGTCAATCTATCTAAACACAACTTAATCAGAAAATCAAGTAAGCAGCCGTGGAAACGAAAAAAAATGTAATATTCTATATTTGAAACGACATCATTATAATTTCATGCTTTTCAAACTATGAATCCCCAATTTTTATTGTAGCCGGGTTTGGGACCAAATTGGTTATAAACAGAAACAGTCTAGAACCAAAACAGTTTAGATTGGTTCTGTTATTGGTTCCATAGTTCTTAATTTATCAGTTCCAGGTCCAGTTGTTTCCCATTGAACAACCCTGAACGCAAACGTACACGTACATTTGCAACCAATGGCTTAAAATATCCAAAGTAAGCAACGACAAGAAACAAAGCTAGGCATGGAAATTTAAAACAATGTCATAATTATACAGAACCATCGAGCATACACGCAAAAGTAGAAGTGAAGATTGTAATATTAAAATTAAAGTAAAAACCTATAGACTTGGGAGAGAATAACCAAAAGGCATGCAGTGCTTATCCTGAGGGAAGCCAAATTTCAGTTATGAGTGCTAAATAAAAATGACGCGCAACGCTTATCCTGAGAGAAGCCAAATTCAGTTATGAATACAAATTAAAACTGACAAAGGTTAAATTAATTGCGTTGATAGATCATATAAGAGGTACGTAAAAAAATGTGAAGATTTCAACAAGAACTTGTTATATCACCTATCTGTGACCGTGTCCAGAACAGCACCCAAGGTTGAAACTACAAGGATAAATTAATAACGAGTAAATTAGATAGACATCTACAAAATTGGGGAAACAATAGAAATGGTTAAATAGCAAAAGGATTAGATGTTAGTCTTGCATTATTTATGGCCATTTAATATTAAATTGACATTTCAATGTATAAAATTGGTGATGATAGTTTTTCCAAAATTAAGCAACCATAAAAGTAGGGTTTAGCAGAAGTAATATATTACTGTTCGTCTGATTGATATGATTAGTAAATTAATGTGAAATTAAGCCTCAATGTTAATTGGTCAATGCTAAGTGGGCAACTCAGAAACAATATCAATCACAGCCACACACATTGAAGTGACATGAAGGTCATGAAACCAGATAACCAGCATAGGGACATATAAGATGATGGCATACTGGATATAAACCAAGCTCATCAATATAATATGGAGTGTTATTTCTATAGGTGACTGTAAACACAAATATGAATATTCCAAAGTTGTTAAGGGTGGGTCAATTTGCCATTCATAAAAATCCAATTGCTAACCATTTCAATATATTAGGGTGAAGAATAAAAAGAATGTTGCTTGCCAACTTTAGGGAGATAACCTTAGATATTACTTGGCCAACTATGAAGAATGCACCTAAAGACATGTTGATAACAATAATTAGGGACTACTTCATACCTTGATTAAACTTACGGGCAAACCAACTGTCCAAAGCGTCACAAACAAAGCTGAAACAAGAGAATTCACCATTAAATATCTCCTCCTTTAAAAAAATGGCAGCTTAATTACACATGAAATCATGCTAACCAATAATTTTTTATTCATATTTACTATATATTTACATGATGAAATACACGATTGAGAAAAGCTCTTTATTGGTAAAGCATATCTCAAAGGCAAAGCAATTCATGAGGACTCTTATGTATCATGTGATAGGCATAAGAAGTCAAATTCATGACAAAACGGCGTATATAGAACACTGGAGCATCAAAAGACTACACAAAAACTAAACAACCTAGCAAAAGACTACTTCAGAAGACTATCTGTGAGCAACCAATGATCAAGGATTATTCATTAGGATCCAACATTTTTGAATTTTAATTATAAATCTATTAAAAGAACATTATAAAATAAAGAGATGCATATAAAAAATGCTAAAGAAGTTGTAAACAGAAACAATTAATCAAATAGTATAAATCAATTTTTGTGTATATGGATGCAGAAAACCAACCAGAATGAAATTTTTGTGTATTAGGCAACAATATTTTCCTTACACTAACTGCTACTTTATGCCTGCACAAAACATGTGTTGATTCAGGAGCTTCTCAATCAACATAAGAATCAATTGAAGTAACGACCAATAAACATAAGAATCAATCAACAAGATTTTAAGGGGTGAAATTGAAGTAAAAAAGAAGAAGCAAAAAACAGAAATTAGAAACCGATCTTCCTAGACGTCGACTGAATTCCTTGCGATCCTCTGCCATTACTCACTACGCCGCCTCTGCAACACTACCACCAACGTTGTTAGTGTCAGTTGTATCGACAAGGAAGAAATAAAAACCAATCACGTGTTGGCAAGCATAAGAAAGAATTGACAGGAGCCGCATCCAACGCTCTCATTTTCTCTCTCTTTCGTGTAAGACTAAGTCGTGTCGCCAGAAAGGTAAAACCCCACCCAACACCCACAAACTCAGCCCTAGTCGGCGGATCATTTCTCTTTCTCTATCACTCTCTCTGCAGTATCCTCTTTAACTCAACTATGTCGGTCAACTGAATGACGATCTAGGGTTTGTTGACTTGTTTTGGCGGTAGTTGTAGTGGTGGTGGTGGTGGTGATGAGAGCAGTGATTGCAGCGACGGAGTTGTGGCGGCGACGATGCTAGGGTTTGAGTGACTATGGTAGCCATTGGTTGGGGGAATGAAAACCCTCTGATGGAGTCTTCAAAGGAAAAGAAACGCTGCCTTAGCTTCCCAATGCTTACACGCTTCTCACCGTCTCATAAGTTAGATTTTAAATTTTGTATGCAATAAAGCTTGTACATGATGCTTCAAATAATTGTAAGTCTTAAAATTCAAGAATATGTATTATCTACTTGTACCTTATGTATTGTAATTTGTAAATAAGCTAAATGCTTTATTAGTAGTACTAGTAGTAGTAGTAGTATATATATATATATATATATATATATATATATATATATATATATATATATATATATATATATATATATATATATATATAGAGAGAGAGAGAGAGAGAGAGAGAGAGAGAGAGAGAGTCAAGTTCAAATAAGTACCTCTCGAAATCAAATGCACCCGAAGGTACCAATCTTAAAAAAAATTTAATTTTTTTTCACATAACCATGTTTAATTTAATGTTATACGCATGATACATGAATTTCACATAGATTCACACTTTCTGTGTCCTTAAAAATTATGTGAATGCTCAATGCATATTTATGTGAATGGTCATTTCACACCATGTGAATGGTGTGAATGACCATTCACATGATCTTTTTTTACCATTCACAAAATTTATGATGTTGCTCCTTTTGAAAAAAAATCTTATAATATTGTCTTACACATGTTTATTAAAAAAAATACATGTGAATGATCATCCACATTAGGGTACACTGGGTACGCTGGAATCTCATAGGTACGCTGATGAACCATTGGAGAGCATAAATTTAGTGTAGAACCATAGAACCAATATCGTCCATAGATTAGATTAATCTAATGGTCTTGATTAAAACCATAGAGTTTGGAATTAGTGAAAAAAAGATTGGCATTAGTGACTTTTTAATTCTTTCAGGGTAAAAAAGGAATAGATTGGAAATAGCAAAAAGATTGACACTCGTAAAATAAATATCCTTTTTCTTTAAATTAAAATAACATTAATATGATTAATTGTTAAATCAAAAAAATTATATCATAAAAACGAGAATTTTATACTTTTTAAAACGAGACCGGTCATGATATGTTTTTTTCGAAAAAATTTTACGTGTTTATTTTTCGTAAAAAAATAATATCCAGACCACCATGCAATGTAGCATGGACGGTATCATTCAATGTCGAATGACCACTTGATATCGTATATTCAACGTCGATGCAACACTGCATGTACATTCAAAATTAACATTACCAAAATAATGGTCAAAATTAGTAGTCAAAAGTTGGTTGATTTAATGAGAACAGTAATGACATATTTTTTTTGAAAAAATTTTACGTGTTTATTTTTCGTAAAAAAAAAATTTACCCAGACCACGATGCAATGTAGCATGACCGATATAATTCAATGTCGAATGAACACTTGATGTCGAATATCCAACGTCGATGCAACACTGCATGTACATTCAAAATTAACAGAACCAAAATAATGGTCAAAATTAGTAGTCAAAAGTTGATTGATTTAATGAGAATAGTAATGATATATTTTTTTTCGAAAAAATTTTACATGTTTATTTTTCGTAAAAATTTTTTTTACCTAGACTTCCGTTCAATATATTATATAGAGATCATTTAATGTCGAATTACAGTTTATATCACACATTCAACACTACATGTACCTTCGATACTAAAAGTGTAAAAAATAGTCAAAGTTGTCAAGATCTAAAACTGAATAACCAAGACTAACTGATTTGAATTTATCAGAGTATAAATCAATAATCTTGCTTTGAATCAAAGATTAATTAAGAAGTTTGCGGAATAACACTTAATTATTTAAAAAAAAAAACTTTCAGAATCAGTAATGCATAAAACACAAGAAGTAGTAAAGACTGTTTGTATTGCTGAATTCAATGATTACAATCACCTCTAATCTGTTTGATTAGACGAAGAACACAGACTGTTCTTAGGGTTTTACAACCTTAGAGGCTTATGAAAACTTAACAAAGCAATTACAGACTCAAATATGCAGAAAAACTCCTATACAATAGAAAGACCTATTCTATGTATTTATATTGCTTCTTGATATGTTTCCTTGACGAACCATGACTTCTCTGATAGTAGATATGCTGGAATCTTTGAGTATATATCTTTTCCTGAAAATCAACACTTTCTGTTTATGAAACTGTTGAGCAGCTTGAATCACTTGACAGCATGAACAGAGCAGCTCGAGTTGATTTACTCTGGCAGCTTGAACTTTTACACTGGCAGCTCGAGTTTCTTCAACTAGCAGCATGAACTTTGGATTTACATATAAACTCTACTAACAGTTTGAGAAGTCTAACTAACAGCTTGAATCTACTTAAACTATTTCCCAACAATCTCCCCCTAACTTAAATTCTTTACACAAGACTTTAAGTTCTATACAAAAATGGAAATGAATAAGTAAACTGTTATTTACAAACCAAGGCTTTCAAAAACTTATAACTGTGCAAGTTTCTGATCTACAGCCTTCAAAAATTCTCTCTTCATATCATCTCTATCACAAGATACTCTAACAGATTTTATCTGAAGTAGCATATCTTTTGGTAAATCAAAAAATTCGAGATTGAAGAATATACCAGATCCATGTGAGAATTTGATTCTGTATGTCCTTGACTTGACAAACAGATCAACTTGCTTGACCTTTGTCCCTTTCTTCACAGCATCCTCTATCTCATTCCTTGCAGATTCAGGGTCAACAATTGATTTTAGATCTTTGATAATTTGCTTCACTTGTGGTAGAGCAGATCTAACTTGAGTCACAGACCCTATATTATGCATCTTTGTTAGCTCATCTCTGGTCAACTTCTGAACCATTTGCCAAAATGTATCAAATTCTTCTTCTGGTCCAGACTCTCTTCTTACAACAAACTTAACTCTTAAGTCACGATCGTCCAGTGACTTGGCATACCAATAGTTGATCAGAGGCTTTGTAAAGTCATGTTGATCAATCAACTTCTCTATCTCCATTGCTTTTTGCAGTTGTTGATCAAATAACACCCTCTTAACTTGATACAGCTTTGCTTGTGATGATGGCTCAGATGAAGGAATAGAAGCAACAGCTTGATCAGTAGGAACAGGAGCACTGGCAGCAGCTTGAATATGACTTGTAGCAGGTTGAGCTGGTTCTTGTGATGATTGGACTTCTTGGGAGGCTTTTGTTTTCTTTCTTTTGTCCATCTCCTTGTCATGAATCTCTTGCAGCCTTTCAGTAGTCATGGACTGAGCCATTTTCTTTGGAATACCAGCTGCAAAGGCAAAATTGATTAAAAATCGTCTGTGCTCAGCTTTGGAGTGCCCAGTTGGCAGCTTTCTCTTCTTTTCTCCTTGTTTACCCACAAACCCCTTTAGGTAATCACCTAGAGTTTCATCATCATCCATTGGGGGCTGGGTTTGTTGATCTAATTCTTTATCCTGCTCTTCTGCTAACCGTTTGGCAACTTCAGTATCAAAGGCAATTTGGGCTTCTTTTGAAGAAAATTTGTGCTTTGGAGATTCAATAAGAATGCCCTTGCCTTTGTCTTTTGCAGAGGAGGATGTTGCTTGGACTGTACTGGATGGAGCTTGGACCCTTTCTCTTATAACAACTCCAGTTGCTTTTGGGGCAGCAGCTTGAGTTTCTGGGCTAACAGCTTGAGAAGCTGTTGGGACTGCTAGCCTAGAAGATGGAACTGTTGAGGCTGGAGCTGCGTGGACTGATTCAGGAACCTTCTGATTCTCCCCCTTTTTGGAAGCATTGGTTTGGTCAGGAGGACCTACAACCTTTGCCCCTTGGGATTGAATAAACTGCTCTAATTTCATGATCTTATTCCCACAGAGGGTAAACCCTTTATGAAGATAATCCATTCTTTTATTTTGAGCCGTCTCTGCCTGCTTGAGTGCAAATATCTGAGCTCCCTGTGCAGCAATGATTAGGGGTGTTATTCGGGCGGGTTAAACGGGTTTCGGGTTATTCGGTTCGGGTTATTCGGGTATGAGGGTATATGATAAGTACCCGAACCCGAACCAAATAAGAGAACGGGTTAATCGGTTTTGGGTTAAATGGGTATCGGGTTATTCGGTTTGGGTTAATTGGGTTAATCGGTTTTAGTATAAAAACAGAATCCTCTATAAAATGGTTTAAATGAGTTAAATGGGTTGGGTAAAATGGTTAGAACGGGTTAAGCGGGTTAAAAAGTATAAAATTAAGTGTATAAATATTTATATTTAATATATGGGGAACCGTGGAAGAGTTGAAAAGAGACATGTTTTTGGTTTGTAAAATTAAAAACCTACATCTTTACTAAAGCAGACGTAAGATGTCAGGATGGGATGATATATTATTATTATTAATTTTTTAATTATTGATAGATGGGTTATTCGGGTTATTTGGGTAACCCGAATTTTTTACTTCCCACCCGATACCCGAACCGAAATCCTTATTCGGTTACCATTTAACCCGATTAACAAAACCGAAAACCGAATAACCCGACCCATTTAACCCGAATAAGGTTCGGTTCGGGTGGGTTATTCGGGTTCGGTTATTTTGCACACCCCTAGCAATGATGGACATTTGATATTCCAACATAGCTACAACAGGTTTCAGCTTGGGATCCGTTAACAGCATGAGTTGCAGACTAGCCTCAAGATCAGAAAACACCTGTGGTGCTTGTGTCCCCTCTGTTCTTGGTTCTGGGGACTTCTAGCTTGTGTTTGCACACTGGCTGTTGCCATGGGTGTGGTCTTAGTGATGTTAGCACTGTCCTGTGCCTCTTTTGCAGAAACAGCAGTAGTGCCAGCCACAGAGCCCATATGAACAGTCTCTGAAGAGATGTTCACACCCTGAGTGAGGATGGGAGTTTCCTCAATTGGTTCCCTTTGGATATTATGTGCAGAAGTGTCCTCCTGCACAGGGATATGTGGCTCTAGTCTGAGGGAGGAGGAGGAAGGAGCTCCTGGTCCCCTTTTTCTTTTATATAGAAATTTTAGTGGGCGTGTTGGCTGTACAAAAGGATCAGAAGGAAGTTGTGTATCATGAGAAGTAGGTTGGGGTCCTGGGGGTGTAGCAGTGATGTTAGGCTGAGCCTGCTCAGGACCCTCTCCTCTGTTTCTTGGAATGATGTTCATCATTGCAGAAGGCAATGGAACATCAACGCTCAAAAAATTGGCACTTTGTTTCAAAAGTCTCTTTATAGAGGATAGTGAGTGCCTGTGAGAAACATGTATCCTTTTGTGTAGATGAGAAGTGGTTCAAGTGTGTGCAATGATTTCTGCCAAAAATATGGGATACATCAAAAATTTCCCACTCTTAAGGGAATGATGCCTTAACATCCCCTGAAAAATCATGTTAGAAAAATTGAACCGTTGGCCTGTTGAAAAGCACACTAAGGCAGTGGCAATATTAGAAGAGAATTCGGACCAACCAGTTCTTTTGGGGCTCATACACTGCTGAATAATATGTACAAGGTATTCCCATTTAGGAGAAAAATGGGCTTTTAAGAAAGTAAAAGAATCAGCAGGACCCCTATAGCCGATATCATAAAGACCAGTATGTAAAACATCAAGGGTTAGGTCTGTTATACCTGTGGCATCTTGAAGATGCAAATGGCGTCGAATGGATTCCTCAGTAATGGTGATGGGAGTGTCATCAATCTTGGATATAATAGAAGGAATTCCATTGGTGGATTGAACAGTGGCATGATTCCAGAATTGTTCTATATGCGATATGTATATGGTGGGGTTTATATTGAGTGCATGATGGATATGGGAGTGACGAAGAAAGTCCACCATGTTATGGAATGGTTGAAGGTCTGAGTGCTTTAGAGAGTAGGGAAGACAATTGTGTTCCTTAACAAACTCCATTGAAGATCAAACAAAAGGTTTAGGGTTTGCAAAGAAGTGTGTGTGAATCGTTCAGAGAGAAAAGAAAGGCCGTGGAAGAAATTTTGTAAATGGTAGTTACAACTGAACGAAACTGGGACCTTTAAAGGTTTTGAAAAAGGTTGGGTCCCGCGCACACACATTTTAAGAATTACCTAACTACCCTGCACACTTTGAAAGATCAAGTGAATAACTAGCAGTCCGAGAAAATGAACTAGCAGCTTGAGAAAATACTCAAGCTGTTAGTTGAAAATTATGCATCTTTTCAATGGAACAGTGACTCCCCCTTAAATAAGCATACTAGTTAGATGAAAACAAATTAATCCATGTTTACCATACCAATATTTGATACCAGGAAAGTGAACCTTCCTACATCAAAAGGTTTTGTAAATAGATCAGCTAACTGATCATCAGTATGTATTTTGGTAACTTGGATTAACTTCTTTTCATTACAATCTCTTATAAAGTGAAATCTGATTTCTATATGCTTGGTTTTTGGGAATTTCACTGGATTTTGCACAATGCTGATTGCACTTGAATTGTCAATATAAATAGGAGTGGATAAGAAATTCATACCATAGTCTCTTAGCTGATTTTGGATCCACATTACCTGTGAGCAGCAGCTTGCAGCTGCTACATATTCTGCTTCAGTGGAAGATGTGGACACAGTTGTCTGCTTTTTGCATTGCCAAGAGACCAGTCTTGCTCCTAAGTATTGACATCCACCAGTTGTGGATTTTCTGTCAATGTTGCATCCACCATAATCACTGTCAGAATAAGCAGTTAGTACAAGGGGAGAGTCTTTAGGATACCATAGGCCTAAGTGTGGTTGGCCTTTAAGGTATCTAAAAATTCTCTTAACAGCAACCAGGTGAGAATCCTTTGGAGAGCATTGAAACCTAGCACACACACAGACAGCAAACATAATATCAGGTCTAGAAGATGTTAGATACATAAGTGATCCTATAAGAGATCTGTATAAATGTATGTCCACATCTATGCCATCTTTGTCTGTATGAAGCTGCTTGTGAGGATCCATTGGAGTGCTTGCAGCTTTGGTGTCTTGATACCCAAACTTGTCCAGTATGTCTTTCACATACTTTGATTGGTTTATGAAGAGCCCAGTGGGCTTCTGCTTGACTTGTAATCCCAGAAAGAAAGTGAGTTCTCTCATTGAACTCATTTGAAACTTTTTGTGCATTAAAGCTTCAAATTCTTTGCACAGACAGTCATTTGTTGAGCCAAAGATAATATCATCAACATAGATTTGGACAAGTAGAATCTCATCTTTGATAGACTTAGTGAAAAGTGTTTTGTCCAGAGTGCCTCTCTTGAATCCATTCTGTAGAAGATAGGATGACAGAGTGTCATACCATGCTCTGGGGGCTTGATGGAGACCATAGAGAGCCTTGTCTAGCTTGTAAACCCTGTCTGGATACTTGTAGTCTTCAAAACCAGGAGGTTGACACACATATACCTCCTCTTCAATTGTTCCATACAGAAAAGCAGACTTCACATCCATTTGATATACTTTGAAACCTTTGAAGCTTGCATAGGCCAAAAATAGTCTGATGGCTTCAATTCTTGCTACTGGAGCAAATACATCATCATAATCTATGCCTTCTTCTTGAGTGTAACCTTGTGCTACTAGCCTTGCTTTATTCTTAATGACTATCCCTCTCTCATCTTTCTTGTTTCTGAACACCCATCTTGTACCAATTGCTCTCTTACCTTTAGGAAGATCCACCAGAGTCCATACATTCTGAATCTTGAACTGTAGAAGCTCTTCTTGCATAGCCTCAATCCAGGATGAATCTTTTAATGCTTCTGATGCCTTTTTAGGTTCCAGTTGAGACATGAAACAGGCATTCTCAAAGGCAGCTAGACTGAATTCAGAAACAGCTTGTTCAGCAGCAGCAGTCTCATTTTGAACCATTTTCCTTGTTTGTACAGGAGTGCTTGGATCACCCAGTATTTGATTGAGAGGATGATACTTGAGAACTCTTAGTGTAGGCTCTCTTTCTGTCTGAAAAGAGGATCCAAGATTTGTATCTTCTCCATCAGGACCAGTGAACGATTCAGTTTCTGGAACAACATGACTTGAATCTGGGACTGTTTCCCTTTGTGTTGGAGCTGTTCTCTCGGGACTTGGGAGTGGCACTTCAGTTTCTGGATTTGTATCCTCTGAAGCATTCAGAACCCCTGGAGGGTCACATGACAGAAGTGGAAGAGTGACGTATTCATCCCATGTGGTTGAATCTGCAGCAGTTTGAAACTTTGTGCCAACAGCTTGAGAATTTGTATTGGCAGCATGAGAATTTGTGTTGGCAGCTTCAAACCTGTATGCATCAGCTTCTGCAGTATACTCAACAAAGCTTAGAGAATTTGTTAGTGAATCCAAGTCAAACAACCAATCAGGACCAGTGCCTTTGATATTTGTAGTATTTTCATTAAATTCAACATTGGCACTTTCTTCAATGGCTTTAGACACACTGTTATATACTCTATAGGCTTTGCTTTGATTTGAGTATCCTACAAAAAATCCTTCTTCAGCCTTACTTTCAAATTTTCCTAAGTGAGTCTTAGTGTGAAGAATAGTACATGGGCATCCAAAAGGCTTGAAGAAAGCTATTAGGGGACTTCTGTTATGGAATAACTCATAGGGAGTTTTCCCTTGAGATTGGACAACCTGAACCCTATTCAGAACATAACAGGCTGTATTAACAGCTTCTGCCCAGAAAGTCATTGGCAGATTTGAATCAGCCAACATTGTTCTAGCAGCCTCAATTAATGTTCTGTTCTTTCTTTCAGCTACACCATTTTGCTGTGGTGTTCTTGGTGCACTATATTGTCTAGCAATGCCTTTGGACTCACAGAAACTGTTTAGAATGTGATTTTTAAATTCAGTTCCATTGTCTGATCTTATCACCTTAACTTTTGAGTTGGATTGGTTTTCTATCTTAAGGATAAAAGACTTAACTAGCTCAGCAGTTTCATCTTTGAACCTAAGAAAGTAAACCCAAGTGAATCTGGTGAAATCATCAACAATTACTAAACAGTAAGCCCTTTTATTCAAGCTCAAAACAGATGTTGGACCAAATAGATCCATATGAAGCAACTGAAGAACAGATGAGATTGAATTTACTTCTTTGGCCTTATGAGAAGTTTTGTGTTGCTTGCCTTTAAGACATGCTACACAATGATCATCACAGATGAACTCCTTTTGTGGTAAGCCTCTTACCAGATTCTTTTTGACTAAAACATTCATGGACTTGAAGTTCATGTGACACATTCTTCTATGCCAAATAGCAGACTCATTGGATGATGCTTTGCATATCAAACAACTTAAAGTATTTGATTTAGATAAAAGATCTGTGTCCAGACAGTAAACATTATCCTTTCTTGGTGTTCTTAGTAAAACAAGATTTTCAGGAATTTTGAAATCGTTTGAAAGGACAATGCACTTAGAATCTGTAAACAGAACAATGTTTTGTTTGTCACAGATTTGAGAGACACTTAATAAATTGTACTTAAGCTGTTCAACATACAAAACATCATGGAATTTCATGTTGCCTGCATTCACAGTACCTTTACCTGTAACCTTACCTCCTTTTGAGTTGCCTCCAAATGCAACAAATCCTCCATGAAATCCTTTGAAATTCGACAAGCACTCAGAATTGCCTGTCATGTGCCTAGAGCATCCACTGTCCAAATGCCATCTTGTTTTATGAGGAGACCTGTGGTTGCCCTGCACAAATAACAGCTCAGTCAGTAGTGGAGTAAACCCAAACCAAATTGGTTTTGTGTTGGCCTTGCATATTGACATAACTAAACACTGTTTTTGATTTTTTATATTTTGTGAGATCTACTGATGGAGTTTTTGGAGAGTATTTAGTGAGGATATGAGGTATCCAGTTATTTTGATCATCTTTTCTTCTAACAGTCTCAGATGATTCACTAGCAGTTCCAGAATGATGCTTAACAGTCTGATCTGTGATTTTAGTGCTAACAGCTTCAGATTTTGCACTAACAGCTTCAGAGTTTGGCTTAGCAGTTTGATCTTTTGCATTAGCAGTTTGATCTGAGAATCTGTCCTTGACACACCATATTTGTTTAAAACTTGATTTAGGCTTTGCTAAAACTTGTTTTTGATGTGTGGACTGCTTTTTTTTAACTTTTGAAAGCCTGTGATTAACTGTTTTCTTTGGAACTGATGTGGAAGGCTTCATCTTTGAATGTTTTGGCTGAGTTGGATTTGATTTTGATTGATTCACAGTCTGTTTTGTAACAGCTGGTTTATAAAAACAATCATTGGCCAAGTGATTCTTCCTGCCACAGTGAAAACACCTTTTGACAGTTTGAATTAGAGAACCAGATTTATCTGACAATTTCTGGTTCTTGTTCCTCTGATTTCCCCTTACCTGCTGTTGTTTGGGAAACTTTTGAACACCATGCTTTTGACATGTGCAGACTGGAACATTTTTACCTTTTGTATTATTTTTTGAGGAAGATGCAGTGTTACAGTTAGAAAGTACAGAAACTTGTGGATTAGCATTGCATACACTCATCTTCTCTTTTCCTTTCTTACTAGGAGCTTGGATCTCTATGGGTGCACTCATTGTTTTGTGGTCTTTCTCAACTGCTATACACTCACAGTCTCCTTTTTGAATCTGATCTTCTTTTGATTCAGGACTGTTATCAAGGATAGGATCTACAATAGTCATAGACTCATCTAGTGGTTCATTGATAAGTCTATCAGCAACCTCACTCATTGGATGAATGTACTTGTTGTTGTATGGAGGTGGAGTAGCCCTGTATCCTATACCTTCTTTGGGATTAACTTGAGATTTTACCCTATCTTTAAATTGGACTTCCATTAGGTGTTCCAGCTTTTGATTTGCCAACTTAAAGTTACCTAGATCTATATTAACAGATTCTAATTTCTTATTAGCCTCTAACACCTTTTGTTCAGTCTCTTCTACCTTTTTATTCAGAGATTCTATTTTCTTATTTAGCTCCTTTTTCTCCCACTCATGATATGTTCTATCATATCCCATTTGAATCTCATTATCCTTATAATCATTGATCTGTTTTTCCAGATCTTCTATGGCTTGCATGTATTCATATCTCCTTTCTTCCATCTTAGCTAGAGTTTTGCACATGCTCTCATTATGATCTCTGTACTTTTTAACCATATTTTTGCATGATTGAGAGCAGAGTTTAGAATTTACCTCAGATGGTAGTTCAGTGGAGGAGACATTTGATGTTTCTGCCATTAGAGCTTGATTTTGAAATTCTTCCTCTGTCTGATCACTCCAGTCAAACACATTGTCTTCTTGGGAGACAAGTGCTGTTGATGATGATGTCTGATTGGGCTGTGAAGTTCTTGATGACTGTTGACCTTGAGATCTACATTCTCTGGCAAAGTGACCAAGCTTATGACATTTATAGCATTCAACTTTTGATTTATCAAAAGCTGGTTTGCCTTCTGTTCTGGCTTGAAAGTTGGTCCTTCCAGTTCTTTTAAGAAACCTTTTGGCTCTCATGGTCAGCATTGCATGTTGCCACTTTAAATCCATCTCTTCAAGATCATCTGGATGAATTTGTTCCAAGTCCTCAACATTTAGAGCAAATAGTCCATCATTGGCAACAAAAGCCTCATAGTGAACTTCAGTAGAATTGCCATCACCACCTGAAAAGGAATCACTGCTATTAGATTTATCAGAAGACAGAAGAGCAGTATTATGATTATAAGAAAAAGATTTCTTTTTAGCATCAATCTCAGTTTCAAACACTCTCAAACTGTTGTACAGATCATCCAGTTCTATCTCATCAAGAGTGTCTTTTGTTCTCCATTGGGCAGCATAAACTGTCCATTCTTCTCCAAGAGATCTGAGAAACTTTCTGTTGACTTCATCTTGATCCAGGCTGACTTTTGCACTTTCTAATTCACTTATCAGTTTGTTGAACCTGTCAAAGATTTGAGTAAGGTTTTCATTCTTGCCACCAGAAAAGTTCTCATACTGCTGTTTCAAAAGATCCTTTTGATTTCTCTTGGTGCTGGCATTACCAGCAAATATTTTCTCTAAAGCATTCCAAAGAGAATGAGCAGTATAAAACTTTTTGAACTGATGTTGATAAGCATTAGGAATGGCTATTTGTAAGAGTGTAAGAGCTTTTACTTCATTCATTCTAGCCTTCCTTTCAAGTTCAGTTTTTGGAGGGGTTTTGACTGGTTTTCCCTTATTATCAAGTTCTGGATCAACTACAGGAGGAAATTCAACAGCTTCCCATATGGCATAGTCAATAAATTGGATATGTTGTTGAATCCTGAGTTTCCACATCTCAAACTCAGTGGGCTTGAGCATAGGCACTTTGAGTCCCTGCCCAGATCCACTGCTGTTATTTTCAACTTCCATAGCAAAAAGACTAAAAATTTAAAGAAAGTTTTCGACTTTGAAAAACAAAGAACGACCTGTCTCTGATACCACTTGTCAAGATCTAAAACTGAATAACTAAGATTAACTGATTTGAATTTATCAGAGTATAAATCAATAATCTTGCTTTGAATCAAAGTTTAATTATGAAGTTTGCGGAATAACACTTAATTATTTTAACAAAAACTTTCAGAATCAATAATGCATAAAACACAAGAAGTAGTAAAGACTGTTTGTATTGCTGAATTCAATGATTACAATCACCTCTAATCTGTTTGATTAGACGAAGAACACAGACTGTTCTTAGGGTTTTACAACCTTAGAGGCTTATGAAAACTTAATCAATAAAGCAATTACAGACTCAAATATGCAGAAAACTCCTATACAATAGAAAGACCTATTCTATGTATTTATATTGCTTCTTGATATGTTTCCTTGACGAACCATGACTTCTCTGATAATAGATATGCTGAAATCTTTGAGTATATATCTTTTCCTGAAAACCAGCACTTTCTGTTTATGAAACTGTTGAGCAGGTTGAATCACTTGACAGCATGAACAGAGCAGCTCGAGTTGATTTACTCTGGCAGCTTGAACTTTTACACTGGCAGCTCGAGTTTCTTCAACTAGCAGCATGAACTTTGGATTTACATATAAACTCTACTAACAGTTTGAGAAGTCTAACTAACAGCTTGAATCTACTTAAACTATTTCCCAACAGAGTCCTTCAAGGAAACAAATCAGAAAGCATTATAAATACATAGAATAGGTTTTTCTATTGAATCAAGTTTTCTGCATGTTCAAGTTTGTAATTGCTTTTTGTTTAAGTTTTCATAAGCCTCTAAGGTTGTAAAACCCTAAGAACAATTTGTGTTCTTCGTCTAATCAAACAGATTAAAGGTGATTGTAATCATTCAGTTCAGCAATACAAGCAATTTTGTTTATTCACTTATGTTTATCTGTTATGGATTCTGAAAGCTTTTATTGAAATAATTAAGTGTTATTCCGCAAACTCCTTAATTAAACTTTGATTCAGTACAAGATTATTGATTTATACTCTGATCAATTCAAATCAGTTAATCTTAGGTAGTTACATTCAGATCCTGACACGGCTAACTCTGCGTGTAGAATCAGAAATGAATAAACGGATGGACAGACTGGAATCGGCAGTTATTGACCTACAAACTCTTTGCCGCCCTCAGGCTGAGTATCTCAAATGGAAACATGATGATCAGGAAGACCCTGGTCATCCTGAGGGGGGAAAGCGCCCTAGAGTTTAGCCTGAGGGGGAAGTACAAGGTTTAGGATGAGTTAATGGAGAAGAAATGAGTAGGGATCAAATGACAAGTGCCCCAGAAGGTCAAAGAGAGGAAGATTTGACATGGAGATGGTGGTATATGAGCCTCAACCCGAGAAAATCATAGTCATCTTGTTTTCTGATTCAGATTTAGAGATTGACCGAGATGAACCCATCAAAATACCAAACCAGAGCTGGAGTCACCACAAAAATCCTCCTCGTCTTTTGACTTTCTCAACTCACCCACTCATGTGCCTCAAGAAGAAATTATCTCAGCCATTAAAGTCCCTACCCCTCCTCCTGTCCAAAAGCCTACACTAAACCCTGTCACCTCTACATTTTCCCAAACACCACCCACAGAAAACTACAGAACCGTCAGGTCCCCGAACAGTTGACTGTTTTCAAGAAATCCCTGAGCCTTCACTGATATATGATAAGGGGGATCTAGATTGGGTGGATTGGTTCTCGAAGGGGAAAGTGTAATCTCTGCCTACTGAGGAGAGAGATAATCTAAGACTCGACCACCGGGGTCGAGTCTATCAAATGTTAGAAATTCCTGCGGCGGAGATTGAGGCTCCACCTGTCCAAGGGCTCAACCAGTCTTTAATGAAAATGAAACCAAAAGCTTTTCTTGAGCCCTATCTGGAAGAAAAATTAAACGTCGTATTTATGAAGAAGTATGAATGTATAGTAGATGACTGCTTATGGAATTAAGTGATGCATCCAAAGTTGAGCAAGCTGAATACAACCAAATGATGCTGCGGGAAACAAGACCGAAGTCACAAGTTTGGTCAAAGTCTAAAGTGGTGAAGATCGTCGCTATATCGATGTACAAAAGGGCCCATCTATTTACACCTTCATTTGATATCAAAAGAGAAGACGAGTCATCACAACTAGTACACGAGAGTGATCTTGATTTCATGAACCCTGATAACATAGAAACAATGCATAACAAATTGAAAAACAAAGTCAAGGGGCGATTGAGTCATGTCACGGCTCTAGCTGCTCTGACCAAGAGTATGAGACGACACTCCATCATCATGTGCTTAAGAGATTTTCAAATGACTATCGAGGGCTATCTAGTTAAGGTGGGCCTCAAAGCTCCAGAACAGACATTTTTTGGACTCGATCTTCAACCAATATATTGATTATTCATGAGAGCAGAGCAGGGCGTCATATTTTTAAATAAGCAAGGGCAAAAGAGGTTCTTGCATTTTCGGGAGTTGTCTTGTTACTCTGACGGCACACTACGTTTAATAAGAGCAGAACTGAATGGGAGACTCCAACAGGATGATGCCCAGAAGTTTAGAGAGCTCAAGAAGAAGCCCAAGGAGATACAAGACATCCTAGACACAATAGAGCTAATTAATGACAAACTTCACGCTCGTCAAGTCACACGAAGATTCGACGTCATACTCGGTTTGTGAGAGTCTGTTGAACAAGCTTGCCGCCTGCCAAAATGATTGAAATGAGAGAGATTGTTAAATATTAAATTTCAATCCTTTGATCTCATTTTGTAATAGATAGTTGTTATTTCAAATCTATGTAATTTCATTTCCTTTATATGTAATGTTTTCTTTTATTTAGAAGTTGAGGGGTGTAGAGTGTAAACCCTTGAAACTTACAATTGTATTTAATGGAAACCCACGCCTAGGGTTTCCAACTTTTTGTTATTATTCACAAATTTATATTGCGGCTGCAAAATTTTCTTGTCTGTCAGTTCTTGAAAGATTGAGTGATTATTCTCTTTTGACTATTGATTAAATCATTATTTATTGAGTGTGAGTGCTTGAATATTGATTGGGACCACTACAACAAAAATGTATTAGCGTAACAAAATATTTAAATCGAAAAACTAAATTAGTAAATTTAAATCAAATTTATTAACGTAATGAATTAGTAAATTTAAACAAAAATTTACATCAAATCAAAATTTATGAACGTAGATAAATAGTTAGATGGAAAAGTATAAATGATAAAAATATACAAATAGTTTAACCAATGAAATATAAATAAATAAATTATTATGACAAAACTTAAATACATAAAAGATGCATAAATTAATTAATTAATTATATAAATAGAAATAAATTTTAAAAAATAAATATAGATTTATGTTAAAAAATAAATAAGTATAATTAGTAATAATAATAATATATTTAATAATGAATTAATTCATAACTAATTAAATTAATATTTTAAATTTAAAACCAAAAATAAAAATTTAAGAAAAGAACTAAAATTGAAATTAAATTAAAGAGTTTTGAAACAGAATGACCGTTTCTGCAAATAAAAAGTAGTTTGAGTGACTACCACTGCAACTTTGGAAGTTGAGAGAACCTTTTCATAATTTGAAACAAAACACATGAACCATTTTTGTAATATGGTTCGAGAGGATACCACTTATTATCCAGCGCATCGAAAGGTATCATCTTTAAAAAAAAATATTTCATAAATGTGTTTTAATTAATATTATAAAGATAATATGTGAATTTCATATACACATTTACATCTCCTAACTTCTCAAAAATGATGTTGTATACTTTACATAAATTTGCATATATGTTAATGTACAGTTATGTGATATGTGAATGTGCGTGAAATTTATGTATCATCTTTATAATGTTAATTAAAACATGTTTACGAAAATAAAATATTAAAAAAAATATTTTTAAAACTGATATATTCTGATGTAGTGCGTAATTGATGATACTGACTTGAACTTAATTGTATTTGTATCTGTGTGTTTTTTGTTGGCGGATGGAAGTATTGATGAATGGTGGCCCATAACAACAGTGATTTCAAAAGAGTTAGTGGAAAATTTTAACAAGGTTAGTGAAAAATTGATTATATTATTAAACATGCAACCAATGAAATGATTTAATGCTACCAAAGCTTTTTAGAAGCCTAATTTTTTAGGGTCTAATTGAATTAAAAACACCTACCGTTTATCTAATTTATTTAGTGAAGTGGTGAAAGCATGCAGGTTTTAAACCTATAAAGCATTTGCAAAGTGATATGAGTATGTTTGATACGACTAGCTGTAATTTTGAATTGTAGATGTGAACTGAAGCTTTTAGTAGCTAAAATAGTCATGAGAATGGGGTGGGACGAGAATCTCATTTCCCATCCCCATGGACCCCATTACCGCTTCTTAATCCTCTCCCCCATCCCCGTTCTCATCCCCGTCTCAATCGAGGATCGGGGATCCCCATCAGGTTTTTTAAATTCCTAAAAGATTATTAAAATTAAACTAACTAGTAATTTAGTAGAAAATTTTATATAAATAAACTTTAAAACAAATCAATTCAAACATACTTGAGTTATTTACATATATAATTTAAAATTTATTATAAAACTAAAAACAAAGATTTGTATGCAAAAGATTTAAAAAACCAATAAAATGAAAAAAAAAAAAAACAATAGTACTTTAAACTATAGAATAATCATATACATTGATATTTAATATATTATATAAAAATTGTAAAGTTATATACATATAATAATCAATATTAAAAACATATAATATAACCTGGGTCGGGTTCCGGTTCGGGGTTTAGAGTGTCCAATTTCCGCCTCATCCCCATTATTTTAAATCGGAAATTTCCCCGTCCCCATCCCCATTCCTGGTCAACTCGGGGATTCGTCAGTCAAATCGAGGTCAAGTTACGGGTTTTCCCGTCGAGGATGAGTTTTTTTTGCCAAGCCTAAGCTGAAACTTTTGAGAGATGTTGCTTTTTAAAATGTCTTAAGTTTTTTGCTTTTATAAATGTGATTTGTAAAAGGGTTAAACGCAAAAAATAACAACCATCTTTCACTTTTTTAACGATTATAACAATATTTTTTTTCTTAACGTTTATAGCGTTCATCTTTTATATTTTTAACGTTTATAACAACTAATAACAGGATAGGTTAACTGCAAAAGATAGCAACTATCTTTAATTTTTTTACGATTATAACAATGATCTATTTTTAACATTTATAACATTTTTGTTGTTATATTATTACTACTACTACTACTACTACTACTACTACTACTACTACTACTACTACTGCTACTACTACTGCTACTACTGCTGCTACTACTGCTGCTACTACTGCTCCTACTACTGCTCCTACTACTGCTACTACTACTGCTACTACTACTACTGCTACTACTACTGCTGCTACTACTGCTGCTACTACTGCTGCTACTACTGCTGCTCCTACTGCTGCTCCTACTGCTGCTACTACTACTGCTACTACTACTGCTACTACTACTACTGCTACTACTGCTGCTACTACTGCTGCTACTACTGCTCCTACTACTGCTCCTACTACTGCTGCTACTACTGCTACTACTACTGCTGCTACTACTGCTGCTGCTGCTACTGCTGCTGCTACTGCTACTACTACTACTACTCCTACTGCTACTGCTACTGCTACTACTACTACTGCTACTGCTACTGCTACTACTACTACTACTACTACTCCTACTGCTACTGCTACTGCTGCTGCTACTGCTGCTCCTACTCCTGCTGCTACTGCTGCTGCTACTGCTGCTGCTACTACTACTCCTACTGCTACTGCTACTGCCTGCTACTGCCTGCTACTGCCTGCTACTGCCTGCTGCTCCTGCTGCTCCTGCTGCTGCTCCTGCTCCTGCTCCTGCTCCTGCTCCTGCTCCTGCTCCTGCTCCTGCTGCTCCTACTACTTTAACATTTTAGATTTTGTTTATCTCAATTATAAATTACCGATAGAAATAATTAAAAAAATAAACAATTGTTAATTGGATATTGTTAGATATATAATTTCAATCCTGTAGTTTCATTTTATAATATTTTGTGTTTAATTTATTTCCATATTTTTCTATTTCGTTTTTTTGTAATATTTTATTTTAGTTAGAATGTTGAGGGGTATGTTATGTAAACTCCTCAAAGTTATCCTAGGTATTTAAAGAGATGTACCGCTTAGGATTTTGCACCCTTGTCACTTTTTCATTTTCTGAATATTATATTGTAAGGCGGCGGCTGCATTCTCTCCGAAATTGACATCGCTTGAGTACTTCATTCTCTTTGCCTTTTTGCTTGAATCATCATTTTATATTACTAAAAGTTACATGAGTGGTTGATTATTCTCCATGAAGTCCAAACACTTGGGTATGACGATATCCTTTCAAAGACGTCTGATTTCAAGACAAAACAATTATAATCACACTGGCGCGTGTTCTTTGATGTCCTCAACAGATGGGAAACACTCTGGGCATGACTCCGCCAACATTCACGTATTGGCCATGTTCTCCGCTTTTGCTCATGACCACCATTTCGACTATGCTCAGTTCATTTTTGATGAACTCAAACAGGCGGTCCAAGACAAAGGGACCAAGAGAAAGGAAATTAATTCCCTTTCAACGATTTCTCCAACTATTTATCCAGTATGCAATGGACAAGGATGACGAGATCCATGAAAGACCGGAGGTTGATGTTTACAAAACCGTTGGCTTTAAAGGTTCAAGCTCCCGAGAGAACTTCCTCGGGAGCCAGTGTGGACATCCCCCAGTCTCTTCTTAGACTTGCAGACTAGCGATCAGAAAGGGTCAGGGTATATATTTAGGGAGTGTATCCAGAAGAGACTCTGTCATATCCGATAGAGTCATCCACTTCTGCAAGTGAGGAGAGTTCGAGTGAGGAAGAGGGAGTTGAGGTGGATAGTTCAAATATCATGGGGACGGGAGACTGGGAGTTGAGCGCTGATAAAGAGGGAGAAGGGGGTGAGAGGCTAGCAACGGCAGATTCTGAACGCACCATCGCTGACCCTTTGTTGGTGGAGAGTGTGAGAGCTGAGGGAGAACCATCAACCCAAAGCCGGACAAGTCACCATAAGGCTACTAGTCCAGTAGCCGCATCTAACCCCCCAACCACTCAAGTTTCCCTCAAGGGGAACCTGTTTCATTCCATGGGGATCAAGCTCATATGTCATCACCCCCTCGCTCGGAGAGGGGAGATGTTCAACAAGGTCACCTGCTGCCCCAGGTGACCGCCACTCCTTCGACCACAGCTCACTCCACACCCCATATCACATCTCCGCACACAAAAGACGTCTCCGTGACGTCTCCTCAAACATCCCGATCTGCATCCCCAGCCCGTGATGCAAAGATGAAGGATGGAAGTCCTGTAACAGCCACATCAATGCCGTCCGTGTCAGGTCATCAAGGGATAACTCCCGAGATGTTAACGGCTATTCTCTTTGAAGCCTGAGTTGTCAACCGGGCTGACCTGTTAGCCCTCAAGGAAGCTAGTAAGGAACATCATTCCTCCCTTCTCTCTCTCTCTCTCTCTCTCTCTCTCTCTCTCTCTCTCTCTTAAAGGGAAAGGGTGTTGCAACTCAGGAGTTGCCACCAGGAACCCAATAAGTCCAATCTACTGCTGCCATCCACGCCCTTCAGGATCAGATGACCACCACAGCTTCTCTGTTTATAGACTCTATAGAAAATTTGCAGAGGCTCATTTTGAGGGTGGAAGCCGGTATGAATAAGAGAATGGATCCACTGGAATCGGCGGTTATTAATCTTCAACATCTATGTCGCCCTCAGGCCAGTGCGCCAAAAAGAAACAATAATGATCAAGACGACCTTGATCATCCTGAGGGGGAGAAACTCCCCAGAATAGAGCCTGAGTGGACGATAGAAGGGTTTCAGGGGTCGAGTACAGAATAAGAAGGTTCGGAACCTACAAATTGAAGAGCCAAATGGGTCAGCGAGACATGTGGTTGATGATTTATTGGCACTGGTACTTTATGAGGGTCAAGAAGAACTAGAACCTGAGTTGATCATACTTAACTCCGATGACCCTCCTCATAGTTTGACTTTTTAAATGAGCCATCCAATCCAAAAACAGAAACACACCCTGAAACAACCTCAACCCCCACAATGTCTGCTCCGACTACCTCCAACCAACCCCTAACCCCACATCTCTAAAGATCCGAATTCCAATTCGTCCTATCCCTCAAGTCCAAGAAACCACTCCTCCACCAATTCAAACCTCAAGAATAGTACACTTATTTCAAACCAGTGCACCCAAGTCCGAAGCCACAATTGATGAATCAAAAGCAACCTGGGTGTACTGGTTCTCTAGAGGTCATGTACCTGAACTTCCTCCGTAGGAGAAACGACAGCTGGTTGACACCCATCAAGAACAAGTATATCATCTTTTACATGTCAACCAGGCTAAAGTAGACCGTGGCCAAACAAGGGATTTAAAATCTCACCTCTCGAAGATGTCTTTTGATGACCATTGCAAACCTTTTCTGGAAGACAGATTCAGAGTAGTCTTCATGAAGAAACCATGCAACTACAGCCGAAGGCTCCTCATGGAATATCATGATCATTCCAAGAGGGAGCAAGCAGAGTACAATAAGATGTTGCTAAGAGAGCACAGAAAGAAAGAGCAAGTATGGTCTAAGTCTAGAATCAAAAAGGTCTTGAGAATAACGCCATATAAAAGAGCTCGAGTTTTCATGCCGTCCTTCGCTTTCATCAGAGAAGATGAAACTCATCACGAAGTCAACGAGACGGACCTAGATTTTATGACCTTTGATGGCATAAAGTTCATGCAGGACAAGCTAGCTAGAATAATGAAAGTAACAAAGTCTATTGAAAATGCTCTGTGCACACTTGTTAGATGTATGAACAGACAATCGATCGTGATGTGCATCAAAGATTTTCATATTGCCATCGAGAACAATTTGTAAGGGTTGGATTGACTCCTCCGGACCAAAGCTTCCCAATGATCGATCATCAAGCTATCTACAAAGTCCTGTTAAAACCGTGGCATGGAGTAGTGTATCTGAATGCAAAGAATGACTAGAGATTCATGAGGTTCGAAGATATTGCCCATTATTCTGATGGTACACTACGCTTAATCAAAAAAAAAGCTAAATGAACGTCTCGCAAAGGACGAAAAGAAAGAGCACAGCAAACTACGTATGCGTCCAGAGGAAGGGTTAATCAATAGAGAAGCAATTGAACTTATCAATGACATATTACACATGCGTCAAGTAGTTGATTATAAGGTTTGATGTGAGCCTGGGTCTTAGAACTTCAATAGATTGAGTCTCCAACTTCCCACATTGATTGAAAAGAGGGAGATTGTTGGATATATAATTTCAATCCTGTGGTTTCATTTTGTAATAGTTTGTGTTTAATTTATTTCCGTGTATTTCTATGACGTTTTTTTTTGTAATCTTTTGTTTTAGTTAGAATGTTGAGGGGTATGTTATGTAAACTCATCAAACTTATCCTAGGTATTTAAAGAGATGTACCGTCTAGGGTTTTGCACCCTTGTCACTTTTTCATTTTCTAAATATTATATTGTAAGGCGGAGGCTGCATTCTCTCTCTGAAATTGACATCAGTTGAGTACTTCATTCTCTTTGTCTTTTTGCTTGAATCATCGTTTTATATTATTGAAAGTTACATGAGTGCTTGATTATTGTTTGAGACCACTACAACACATATATTTAGTGTATTTTAACGAATCGTAGGGAATTTTTAATGTAAAAGATATGTTACATTGTGACAATGAAATATTTTAGTGATTTATAACAACTTCTTTTTAAAATAAATCATTGTTAAAATTTGATTTTTCTCAATACCATTTTGACCATCCAACTTTCTGATTTGTCTCATTTAGCCACTAAACTATTTTTTGTCCTAGTTTAACCACTAAACTCTGTTTAATGTTCTATTTTGGGAAAATGAATAAAATAATGGTCAAATTGATACAAAATATGATAGTTTAATGGTTAAATAAAAAAAATCTAAAAGTTGGATGGTCAATATAACACTTAACCCTTATAACTATTTGGAGGGTAAAAATGTAATTTTTTGACCAAAAGCTGAAACTTGTTTTGAAGCTACTTCAAGTAGATTCTTGTGGAAGAGTTTTTGAAAGTTTTCAAATTTGAATCAAAAGCTTAAGTTTCTATCAACCAAACAAATTTTTTGTACTTGAACTTCCAAAATATGAAAAACGAAAGCTTCTAAAAACTTCAAAAGTTCCTTGCGAAACGTACCCATAATTTAGTGATTTATTCATTTCCTGTACTAATAATATATATTTTGAATTCTTGATTCTTGTTTGCGTATTTTTCGGTATGTATTTATATGAGCAGTTGATGAATTAAACATTAGCATAATTCAGTTTGACCTATGGTGCTATATTATTTTCTACTTGCTCACTTAATTTCAAAAACAATTTTTTTTTTTTTTTTGAAATATGTTTGGAGTATTCGGTAATAAAAGAGGGCGACGATTCAATTAAATTGTTAGGTGTCATTTGGATTCTATGAATTTAAAATGATGGATACTAAAATTATAAGATTTTAAAATAGGAAGAATTTCATATATACCCTTCCAAAACTTAATAATATCTATACCCGACTTAAAAATTTAATATTATATATACCCCTCCTAAACATCATAATATCATATATACCCAATTTTAATAATTAATATCACATATATCCATCTTAAATATCATTAATATCATGTATACTCAAATTCAATTATTTAATTATATTTAGAATATTTAAAACTCATATCTAATATTGATTATTAATTAATGACCATTATACTCTTATTTACATATTCTTTCAACTAAACCTTCAAATATCATATTTATCCAATCTAAATTAAAATATCACATCCCTTTAAATAATTTTATATAATTTATTTTTGTAAACGTTACTATGTAAATTTTTTATAGTAAAACAAATAAACATTAATATTAAAAAAACTGTATTATATTTTTGTTCATTTGTAATTAAACCGTATCGACTTATTATATTTTCTTATTTGTTTTTTTCTTTAACTTTCTATATACAATTAACTGATTATATTATGTTCTTTTTTCTTTTTCTTTTCGAATTTATAGTTGTATTGCATTTTTTTTAATTTAGTATATATATTTTGTTTTCTATATACATTAGTTTCTATTTTTTTTTTTGAAATTTGCTTTCGTTTTATAATTATTGTTATTTATAGTTTTTTTTTTAATTTTTTATACTTAATCTAGTTTTTGAATTATAACTTGTTATCCAATTTTATTACTTGTGTATATTTTGTAGGATAAAATATAGAATGTAAAAAATTATTAACAATAATTTTATTGTTAACACAAAATATACACAACTAATAAAATTGGATAACAAGTTATGATTCAAATACTAGATTAAATATAAAAAATTAAAAAAAGTAAACTAGAAATAACAATTATTATAAAACGAAAGCAAACTTGAAAAAAAATAGAAACTAATGTATATAGACTACAAAAGATATATACTAAATTAAAAAAAATGCAATACAACTATAAATTCAAAAAGAAAAAAAAAAAGAAAGAACATAATATATAATCAGTTAATTGTATATAGAAAACTGCAGGAAAAAATCAAATAAAAAAATATAATAAGTCGATACGATTTGATTACAAACGAACAAATATATAATACAATTTTTTAATTTTAATGTTAATTTGTTTTACTATGAAAAATTTACATATAAAGACTATAAAAAAAATTACATAAATTTTTTTATAGGGATATGATATTTTAATTTAAGTTGGATAAATATGATATATTGAAGGTTTGGTTGAAAGAAAATATAAATAAAGGTATAATGGTCATTAATTTATAATCAATATTACATATGAGTTTTAAATGTTCTAAAAATAATTAAATTAATGAATTTGAGTATACATGATATTAATGATGTTTAAGATGGATATACGTAATATTAATTATTAAAATTAGGCATATATATGATATTATGATGTTTAGGAGGGGTGTTAGATATATTATTTCGATCATAGGAGTTGTTTTGTAATAATTATTGTCTTTGTATTTTGTCTTGTATTTAATTTCCATGTAGTTTGTTTATTTGTAATAGTCAAGGGGCCAAAGTTGCCAAGTTGTAAGACTTAATTAAAGGAGCCTAGAAATAGGCTCCTAGGGTTTCTTTAATATTTCACGGTTGACATTTGAATGAGATTTCAGCCGCCACTATTCATATTCTCTAAACATTCTTATTGTCTTTCTTCATCATTTCACATTTATTGAGCTAGTTTCTTCTTGTGTGTGATAAGAAATCATCAAGGTACTGATAATATTAACGGGAATACTTATTACAATTGGTATCAGAGCTCAGAGGGGTGGATTTCAACTGCCACATTCGGATTCTGCTGGGTTTTTAGTGTGTTCTTCGTGTTCTTCCTCTCTACCCGGTTAGATATTCATTTTCCTCTGTTTTTCTGTGTTTTCTTTTGTTATAATGGTCATATAAACACCACATTATCATCCTCTATTGATTTTAAGCTCATTTAGTTCCATATCTCTGTTAAAATCATCAAGAATCGGCCATTGTTTAAGTTCGAAACTATGGGTTTTTAAGTGGGCTTTTAACTTGTTTATGTTGTTTTTAAGTGTTTTTACGTTATTTTAAATCACCAAAAGTGTTTAAAATAGTTTATAAATCATTTAGAACTGTTTTTAGGCTTTAAAACTGAAAAAAAATCGAATTCTGCTCAGTTCAGCCTTAGAAAACTTAGAAAACCTGATGTATTTCGGATCCTTACTGTAGCACTTCGGACCACCTAGGCACCAATTTCGGACCACCCATCACCCTATTTCGGACCTCACTTCGGTCCAATTCGGACCATATTTAGGTGAAGTTCGGACCCCCCATCAGCCTATTTCGGACCTCAATTCGGTCCCATCCGAACTTCGGACCATCCGAAGTTCTGATCAGGCTTTCCATTTTCACATTTGGGACTTGTACTTAAATTTTTCCAATTTCGGACCATACCCATCTCGGACCATCCGAATTCGGTCCCCACCTGGACATACCCTTTCCACTGTTCATCCGAATTCGATCCATCCGAATTCAGTCCCTTAGTTCCAACCGAAATTAAGTTCATCCGAATTCGGTCCCCACCCGCATCACTGTTCATCCGAAATTGGACTCCATCCGATTTAGGAACCCATCCGAACTAGCACCTCATCCGGACCATACACCATCCGAATTACTGTTCACCCGAAGTAGGTTCCCATCCGAATTGCTTCATCCATCCGAAATCATCCCATCCGAATTCGGTTCCTCCATCCGAAATTCAACCAATCCGAATTCGGTCCTGCCATCCGAAACACTGTTCATCCGAACCCATTTCATCCTAATTCATCTGCCATCCGAATTCAGATCTATCTGTCTTAAGTCCAGCCCATCCGTGTCCAGTTTCCACCTCTAAGATCTTCATCTTTTAATCAGCACCCATCATCATAATGTCTCGCGAAGCTCTCGTACTCGGATCTGAGAACAGACCACCAGTTCTCTATCCCGATGAGTACGAACAATGGAAATCCCGGTTCCTTAAGTTCGTTGGAATGCAACTGCTAGGGAATTTGATGCTTCAGTCCATATCCGAAGGACACGTAATCTACTATCGGGAGATAGCAGCCCGACCTGAGGCTGACCCCCCTGTTCAAGCCTCTAAAGTTGAAAGAGAACCGGCAAATGACGCCGAGAGAGACCGACAGCACGCTGACAAGAGGGCAGAATATCTGATCTATCAAGCCCTCCCCACTGATATTCTGGTTGGTGTAGACAGCAAAATGTCTGCAAAAGAAATGTGGGACGAGCTGGAAGTCCAAATGCTGGGGGCAGATCTCGATGATCGTGCCATAATCGAGGAGGCAAAGGCTAAGTTTACGGAATTCCACGCCAAAGACGGGGAATCTCTGCAAGCCACTTTCACCAGGTTCTGTGCAGTCCTTAACGAGTTGAACAAACTGCACATCAAGAAGGATAGGGATGATATCAACATCCAAGTCTTTGCCGCCTTAGCCCCCGAGTGGCAGCTTGCATGTCGGGCCACGAAAAGAGTCCTGAACATTCCTGAGGTATCAATTAATGTGGTCTTTAAGGAGCTCAAGAAATATCAAGGGGATGTGGATCAACAGAAGCTGATGGCAAATCAATTGGCCTCTCTACTGCTATCAGCCAACACCGGGTTGAAACCAAATGATTCTCTAGCCTTGATCACTAATACGCAGATTTCGACACCATCCTTTGCTCCAGGTTCTTCGTCGTCTCAGTACAGGTATGCTTCTCCTCTGCGTGAGGTCTATGATCAGTATGAAGCTTCGATACAGGAACAGATAGCCTTGTGGACCAACCGCCTCCAACAGCGACGGTTCTCCAACAAGACTAACAACCAACTCCGTTATGACCACCGGTCCTCGGAGGTACTCAGATGACAGACGGGATGAACGACGCGATGATTATCGCCGGGATGAATACCGAAGGGATGATAGGGATGATCGCAGATATGACGATAGACGCGACTATCGAGATGATCGCCGTTATGAAAGGCGAGATGATAGGCGTGATGATCGCAGGGACGACAGGCGGGACGATCGAAGGGATGATCGTCGGGATGACCGCAGGGATTAGAGAAGAGAGCCCGAAAGAAGGGACAGGAGGCGTGATGACAGCCGAGAGCATCACCGGGCCGATAAGAGACCGTCGGAAAGAAGAGAGGAAAGGCCGAGAGCAGATGACCCGAAGGCCGCCGATGAACGTCTCTGCTATAAGTGTGGCAAACCGGGCCACTTTACTAGGGAATGCAAGAACAATTTCGACAGAGAGGTCGCATACTACGAGAGAAAGCTCGAGGCAGCTAAGAAGAGAACGGATGCATTAGCCCTCGTCGCCCAGGAAGACTACTGGGGTGCTGAAGATTCTGAAGACGAGGATGACAAGGGCAAGAATTGCTACATGGTTGATCGTATGGGGTTGGAGAACTGTGCTGATTTCACTGCTGACAATTCAGATCATGCTGCTGAGGGGGAGACACTGAAAAATCCACCAGCATGTCTGATGGCTACAACCAACGATCCCGAATGCTCCATATCCGGTTCTGAGTCCAATGAGGTATATTCCTGTTACATTCCTGCACATGTAAATAAATTATTTGTAGATAATGAATGTACACTGCACACACATATACTTGATCTACAAGCTAGATTAAATGCTGAAACTGCAAGGTGTGTACAGGCTGAACATCAAGCTCAAACTCTGAAAGAATCATCTGAATTATATCATTCATAGTGGTTAACTAATCATAATGTTATAAAACAGATGTTAATAGAAAAAGTAGATGTTCACGATAGGAATATATACCTTGAATCTTGCATGGAAACGCTTTCAAAAGAAAAACTCACTTTAAAAGAAGAAATTTATGTTCTTACAAAACAATTAGATGTGGTAAATATGGTAAATATAGACAGTTTAGAAAAATATAAAATGATTGAAGAAGAAAGGATAAGTTTGTACTCAAGAATAAAGACCCTTGACGATGCATTTTTGAAAAGGGGTCAAATAGAACAAACTATCCATTTAAATCAGCCCAAAGAAACTAGGTTTTACCATTCTAAACAAGGAATTGGTTTTAAAAATCCTTAATATTTGGAAAAAGCACAAAATGTTTTACCTGTATTTTATGACATGAATTATATGGGAGCCGGTCTTAAATCTTTCTTTTTTGAGTCATCAAAAGAAGTTTTAAACCAAGAAAATGAGAATCGTGTCGCTCGTAAAGATAAAGAAATTTGTTTTCAATATGAAGAACTTAACGAGAGTTATTCTTCTAGAGTACCCACTTTAGAAGAAGATCTCTTGTCAATTTATTCAGAAGCTGAATTGAAAACTGAAACCGTAAAATCAACTCCTCAACTTTATATTCCTGCAAAAGTTCTTCAACAACAAATCACTGTTTTAGAAAAGGAATTGAAGTCGTCTCAAGAGAAAGCACTTGATCTTCAAGACGCTCTTCTTAAGAGAGAAGAATAATTGGTAAATCAATCTTTTCAACAATCTGTGGAAGTTACTGTCTACAGAGAAAATTTTGAAATGGTTTCACAAAAATTGAAAGATCTTTCAAAAGAACAAACACTTTCTCATTCTATAAAAATTCCATGTGTGTCATCAAATAAAGGTAAGGCTAAGGCTGAATCTTCTTCTATCATTTCAAAGGTGAGTGCTCAAAAGTTTTCAAAAATGAGGTTCCTAAAAAGACTCAGATCAAATCCAAGTCTTTTATGAAACCCACTCACCACCAAAAAGAAAAGTCTGTCAAGTCTAAATCTTCCATGCTTACTGACTCTAATCATTTTGTTCCTACAGATCATATAAGGAGAGTCCCAAAAACCACCATGCAGGATTTTACAAGTTTTTTTGTGAAGAAGGCTTTAATGCCAAATGAATTTGTTACTAGAGATAGGATGTCTGTAATCTCTAAAGACAATTTATGTAACAATGTGTGTGACAATGTCTGTAATGTTGTACCGAATTCTGCTGTTCCGTTAAAGTACTCTTTCAGTGATTTATTTAAGCTGTGTCCAACTCGATATAGACGACAGGTTCCTGAAATGAATGCTTTCGTGCCATATCCTGTTAAACGAATTCGGAAAAAGAAAAAAAAATAGTGCATCATTGGCCACAAACAAAATTGAGATGTGCCCGTTGCGAAGGCCTAAAACCAAAGCAACGGTCAAAAAGGTCTCAAACAGACAAAAACCAAAGGCAATTTCAGCGCCTAAGGTTCCAAAACCCAATAAATCCAATCTTCAATGGATTCCAAAGGGTTGTGCATTCGGACCACACACAAATGCTAATTGGGATTCTAAAACTGTACACGTGCCATATAAAACTGGAAATCCTAACAAAAAGGGACCCATATTGAGGTGGGTACCCAAGGTTGTGTGATCTTAATGCAGATGGTTCTTGGTTACTTCTGATCAAGACCCGTGCTTCAAAGAAATGGCTTCTAGTTACCTTAGACTAGGACCCGTTCTTTTGCTTGTCGGTTGTGCTTAAACCGACACGTTTGGCTTCTGTGCACACAGCCCAGTACCCGGTCTTAACTCATCATGTTTTCTGAACATCTCGGTTCAGAACACGGTTTGATTGTGAATTAAAAAAGGATGTGTTTGAATGCATATAGTTTTTCATTATATGAACTTATGTGTTTTTCAGGCTAAGTCCATTTGGTATATGGATTCGGGTTGCTCCAAGCACATGACTGGAAGAAGAGAATTGCTGTCCAACGTTGTTGAACAGTATTGCGGAACTGTGAAATTTAGGAACAACCATCAGGCTCACATCAAAGGATACGGGGACTTAGTTCTAAATAATCTGGTCATCAAGGACGTTGACTATGTTGAGGGGTTATCACATAATCTTTTTAGCATTGGACAGCTCTGCGACAAAGGACTAGAAGTAACGTTTAGAGCTAAGAACTGCAGTGTTAAGAGTATGGATGGAAAAGAAATCCTAACAGGTTCCCGAAACTCTAACCTCTACACTATTGACGTAGCTAAGCTAATAGTGAAAGTTAACATTTGCCTACTATCAAAAGCCTCTTCAAAAGACTCTTGGTTGTGGCATCGAAGATTATCCCATTTGAATTTTGATAATATCAACAAGCTGGCTGCGAAACAATTGGTCAATGGTCTTCCTAAATTGCGCTACGAAAAGGACCATCTGTGTGGAGCGTGTGAGAAAGGAAAAATGAAACGATCATCTCACAAACCAAAGCCCGAACCATCAACAAAATAAGTATTGGAGTTACTTCATATGGATTTATGCGGACCGATGAGGACTCAAAGCATAAATGGAAAACGATATGTGTTGGTTATCGTTGATGATTATTCTCGATATACCTGGGTCAAGTTCTTGCGTTCCAAGGACGAGACAGCTCAAGAAATCATTGATTTTATCAAGAGTGTCGAGACCCAACAGCAGCTGTCAGTGCAATCAATCAGATCAGATAACGGCACGGAGTTCAAGAACTCGGTAGTTGAGGGCTTCCTTCGATCCAAAGGTATTCAGCATCAATACTCTGCTGCTCGAACACCTCAACAAAATGGGGTCGTAGAAAGGCGTAACCGTACGCTTGTGGAAGCCGCTCGTACAATGCTCACATACTCGAAGTTACCTCCGTTCTTGTGGGCCGATGTCCTATCAACAGCATGCTACACATAAAATCGCTCCATCTTCCATAAGCGCTTTCACAAAACTCCTTACCAACTCTTTTTGAATAAAGTACCATTTATCAAGTACTTACGTGTATTTGGTTGCAGGTGCTATGTGCTGAATGACAAAGACAACCTCGGAAAATTTAACGAAAAGGCGGATGAAGCGATCTTCATTGGATACTCATCCAACTCGAAGGCATATCGCGCATTCAATACCCGAACCAGAACAATCAATGAAAGTGTGCACGTCACATTTGATGAGTTGGCTGAACTGGCACCCGAAGTTGATCAATCAGGACTACGCATTACTCAAATGCCTGGAGACTCTTCCACTAACCCCATTTCTTTTTCTTCTTCTGATTTGGTTAATTTATTTGATCCTTTTTATGTTGAATTTTTCGGTCCTAACGCTAGTGTTTCTAATGTTGTCAATAATGTAGGTGATCCTTCCAGTTCAATTGCGCCGCAAAGTTTCTCCGCTCCATCTTCATCAACATACCCTCATCCACCTACATCATCCACCGACACATCCGCAGTTGAATCTACTCCTATAATACCCTCACATATAATACCAACAATTCTTCCTTCACCTGAACACTCGGGAATCGAACCAGAACCAGTGGTACCATCATTCGAAACCATTGACCATGAATCCTCATCCATCCCCACTATAACCACAGAGGTTCCATCCCGAGCACCCCTTCCACACGAGATTAAATGGACCAGAAGTCACCCAACAGATCAAATCATTGGTGATGTATCAACAAGAGTCCAAACTCGCAGGGCATCTGCTAATGAATGCCTCTTCGCATCATTCCTGAGTATGATAGAGCCCGCTCGTGTGGATGGAACCCTGACAGATCCGGATTGGATAGTTGCAATGCAAGAGGAACTCAACCAGTTTGAACAGCTACGAGTATGGCGGTTAGTTCCCAAACCAAAAGACCGTACAGTCATCGGAACAAAGTGGATCTTTAAGAACAAACGAGATGAGAACGGCATTGTGATAAGGAATAAAGCAAGACTTGTTGCCAAAGGCTACCGACAACAAGAAGGGATAGATTACGACGAGACCTTCGCTCTAGTTGCACAGATCGAAGCAATCAGAATCTTCTTGGCGTACGCGGCACACAAAGATTTCAAGTGTACCAAATGGACGTCAAGACTGCCTTTCTAAACGGTGAACTTAACGAGGAGGTGTATGTTGAACAACCACAAGGCTTTGTTGATGCACATAAACCCGACCATGTTTATGTGCTCGATAAAGCCCTCTATGGTTTAAAACAAGCACCTCGAGCATGGTATGATAGTCTTTCGAATTTCCTTATTTCTGTCGGTTTCTATAAAGGTGTGGTGGACACAACTCTGTTCACTAAAAGGGAAGGCCCGCATATAATGCTTGTACAAATTTATGTCGACGATATTATATTTGGATCTACTGACGGTAATTTTTGTAAGGATTTTTCAGCCCTAATGGAGTCCAGGTTTGAGATGAGTATGATGGGGGAAATGAACTTTTTCCTCGGATTACAAGTCAAACAACATGAGGATGGGATTTTGTGAACCAGTCGAAATATACTCTTGACATTCTCAAGAAGTATAAGTTAGACTCTTGCACGAGTATTGCAACTCCCATGGCCTCCAACTGTAAGTTAGACATCGATCCTTCCGGGAAAAGTGTCGATAATACAACTTACAGAGGGATGATAGGATCCTTACTATACTTGACTGCCAGTAGGCCAGATATAATGTTTTCAACATGTCTTTGTGCTAGATTTCAGGCCGACCCAAAAGAATCACACCTAACTGCGGTAAAACGCATTTTTCGTTATCTTAAGGGTACACCCGAACTTGGTCTATGGTATCCAAAGGGAACCGATTTCGATCTTACCGCGTTTTCAGATGCTGATTTTGCAGGTTGTAGAGTTGACAGAAAAAGCACGTCGGGAGGAATACAGTTTTTAGGAGATAGACCGGTGAGTTGGTCTTCCAAAAAGCAGAATTGTGTTTCCATATCTACAGCTGAGGCTGAGTATGTAGCAGCTGCAAGCTGTTGCTCTCAAGGGCTGTGGATGAGAACACAATTACGCGATTATGGATTCTCACTCACCAATATCCCAATTTACTGTGGTTCTCGAAGTGCAATTGCCATCTCTTGCAATCCCGTGCAGCACTCTCGAACAAAACACATAGATATCAGGTATCATTTTATTAAAGATCACGTAGAAAAGGGAACCATTGAGTTGTATTTTGTTGGCACGGAATACCAACTTGCGGATATATTTACTAAAGCTTTAGACGAACCTCGTTTTTAGTTTATAGTATCCCATATCGGCATGTTGAATCCGCCTTCCAATTAAATATTAGATATTGTCTTAAATAATTCTATTTCAATCTATCATGATTTAAAATCCTTTATTTTAGAAAATATCTGTTATTTAAATTTAAGGATTGTGTCACAAAATTGAAACTCAATATTTCCTTATCTGCGTATATTTTTAATAATTAATGATCCTGACAAATTGATGTGCGAATTGTTCATCACGGAGTGGGATGCAAACAATATCCAGGTTTGTCTGTGTTTGTAAGGCTAAAAAGGGTTGTCGCGTTTAAAATCTGAAAAAGAAAAGGAAAAGAACCGGTATTTATTTGAGGGGGAGTATAGTTAGGATTTTAAATTTTATAATTCTTTGTTTCTCTTTAAATTTTAGTAGTTATTTTTAAATTTTAGGTTGGTCATATTTTTATTTAATTTTTAAGTTTAATTTAATAGGTCAGAAAATCACAAAAAGATTTTAACTTTCAAATTTATCAAAAAGCCAAAAAGATTTTAGTTTACTTTATTTTATTTTATTTTAATTTAAAAAGATCAAAGAAAATACCAAAAATATTTTATTGTGAAGTCTCATAGAAAAACTCAAAAAGATGTAATAAAATTGAGCCAAAATTTCTTTTAAAAATCTTGTTTTTGTTTTTTTTTTAAGCCCAATTCTTAAGGGTGTGTATGTTAAGAGTGCAAATCCGGCGGCCCAAATCCTCATTGGGCGCGGATCCTGCTTGCTCCGACCCGACCCATCTGCCTTTAAAAGGGTTGAAGTCAATCGGTCAAACACATTCCTTCATCTTCAAGTTTTCTTCCTTCTTCCTCCTTTCTTTCTCTCGTCGACCACCGCCGCCCAAACCACCATAACCACCGCTCAAGCTTTTGGAACATCGTTTTTTTCTCCGTTTTTCTTGCATCATTCATCTTCGGCACTTCAAGGTAACATTATTTAAACTTTATTTCAACTTTTACCTTCCTATATTATGAGTTTGATTTTCATTTTTACTTAGTTTTTTCTTCTCGGTTTTTCTTAGTTTTAGGTTGTTTAATGTGTTAGTTGTACTTAGTTGTAGTTAGATAAAATGTTTAGTAGGTTGTTTTAGATTAGGATCTGTAATTTCATGCATTTTTGTTAAGTTTCAACTGTTCACGCTTATTTTTGCATGAAATCATTAACTGCTCTCATGCATTTCGGATGGCCGACTTCGCACCATCATCCGAATTCGGACGTCCCACTTAGTTTAAAATTTTCAATTTTTCATCCATCCGAAATCCGAATTCGGTAACTGTAGATCCGAATTCGGTCACTGTTGATCCGAATTCGGTCCTCAGTGATCCGAACTCGGTCCTTAAGGAATTTTGAAAATTAAACTTAAGTCTCATTGCATCATCACTGTGCATCCGAACTCGGATTGGATCCGAATTCAGTCCCCATCCGAGTTTGGTTCCTTTTCATTTTCTGCATATACCAAACTACATCCGCACCACATCCGAATTCGGACCATGTTCTTACATCATCCGAATTCGGACCACCTGACTTACAAACCATCACTTGCACTTCGGACCATCATCCGAATTCGGTCCCTATTTTCACCTCATCCGAATTCGGACCCCCACTAACCATTCATGCATCATTCGATTTCGGATTGATCCGAATTCGGTGACACTGTTCATCCGAATTCGGACCATCCGAAATCCAACACTTAGCATTTTTTTTCAATTTTTCATTTTTGCATTTTTATTCAAAAATCACAAAAATATTTTCATCACAGTGCACCATTGACTAGAGTTAGGATTGGTGTTTGAGTGAAAATGTCTTATCTAACATCAGTCTCTTAACGATTGACTTTGGACTTTATTAATAGAATTTTTTTCTACTAATAAAGACCCGATGCTAAACAGATCAGACAGTTTCTATTTCACACTCATCTAGACTTCACATCAATGCATTATCATCTCAAGTCTTATTATTCTAACTCTGTTGCACTTTGCAGGATGATGGAACCCGCAGTTATTCTCACCGTACCCCATTCCCCCATTCCAAATAACAACGCTCAACTCCCAGAAGAATCCATCCTACCCAGCGCCGAGTTTGTCGAGTTCATTCCACATAACTGGCAACTCGACGTTTCCATCCTCACTAAAGAACCCCAAACCCTAGCATTCGACATCCTCACTCGCCATCCCATCTACTATGCCTTATCCATTGCCATAGCTGTTCCCCAGATATATCTCCAACAATTCTGGAACAGCTAAAATATGTGACCGACCCCGAACCTCACTTCACATCCACCATTGACCGCGTTCCAGTCAAAGTACAATATCTGCCATCCGCCACATCCTTCATCTACCCGTTGAATTCTGCCTTCCCACCCGCGAATTGTTCGATCCAAACCCATCCGTCACTGAAACCCTGGCTGAGATTCGAACTCTGGGTTATGACGGCCCTCTTTCAAAACCATTAGACTTTCGCACAAAGAACCTTCAATCCCACTGGCGGATCCTATTTGATGTGATCAACAAATGCTTCATCGCCAAGCATTCCGGTCATGACTCAGCGTCGGCTCAGGTACTAGCCATGTTCACAGGCTTTGCCTTTGACCGACATGTGGACTATGCTGCATTCTTATTCGAAGAATTACGAAGAGTCCATGTAGAGAGGAGCACAAAGAAAGGCAGAAAATATATTCCTCTACAGCGGTTTCTGCAACTCATTATACTATACGCAATGGACCAAGACGATGATATCCATGAGCGTCCGGAGGCAGACGTTTACCCCACAGTGGCGATTCAGAAGTTAACTCTGCCAAAGGGGGCCCCGACAGTGCCAGTAATGAAAATACCTCTGTCTCTACTAATGAGGTCAAGGGGCATGGAGCCGGTAAGGGCATATATAAAGAAGAGTTATCCGGATGAGTCTCATTCGGAATCGACTGAGACTAACCAATCCGAAGGTGAGGCAAGTTTGAGTGAGCATGAGGGAGTTAGGATGGATGTTCAGCAACCTCTCGGTATGGGTGAGGGGGAGACTGTGATTGTGAGGGAGGAAGCAGGAGGTGAGACGGCAGAGACGGCAGATTCAGAAACAACTGTCTCTATCGTGAGAGCGAGGGAGATACAAACTGAGGGTGAACTAAGCCCTATAAGCCGGACTCCTCTCAATAAGACCGTCCGTCCAACGGTCGAACTCACCCCGACCACCCACTTGGTTTCCCCTCAAAGGGAAACCACTTCATTCTACGGGTTTCTACCACATACTCCATCGCCCTCTCATTCGGAGAGTGGCGGTGTTGAAAGAGGTCACACTCCTCCCCAAGTGACCGCCCTTCATTCCATCACGATTCCATCCCCCATAACACAGACACCGCACGATGCCTCCGTGGCATCCCCAAGAACTGCCTCCGTGGCAGCTCCTCAAACTTCCGGATCTGCGCATCCTATTCAGGAGCCAGAGATGATGGAAGGAAGACCGGAAGTGGCTCCATCAACACCATCCACTTCCGGCCATCTCCCAATCAATCTGGAGATGCTAACGGCAGCTTTACGTGCTGCCGGCGTGATTACCCGGGCTGACCTGGACGCCCAAAGGGAAGCCGCCGAGGAACGTCACACCGCCCTTCTTTCACTAATCAAGGGTAAGGGTGTCGCTTCCGATGCTGGCCCCCCCACCAGGTTCCCATTCAGTTCAACATCAGATCTCCGAGCTGTCGGACAAAATAGATGCACTTAACCGTGTTATCCTGCAAGTCCAAGAACAGCTAAACTCAAGAATGGATCGCCTAGAGTCAGCGGTTATAAAACTTCAGTGCCGCCCTCAATCAGAGGCACCAAAGAGAAGACATGACGATCAGGACGACCCTAATCGTCATGAGGGGGAGAAAAGGCGAAAGGTTCAATATGAGGAACCCGTCATGTATATAGGGGGAGCAGAGACTACTGAGGGGTCAGGGGAACAGGGAAAGGAGGCTCAGGAATATCTCTCTATAGAAGACGAGCCCATGGTCGAGGGTCCAACTCCACTGGATCCGATGACAGCTATGGTAGAATTTGAGGAAGCACACGAGAAAGTTGAAATCATCTTGGTTTCTGATTCAGATTCCGATAGCGACGACAACGAACCCTTACTTATTCCTAAGCCTGAGCCTGATTCTCCAACGAAAAAATCCTCATCCTCTTCTTTTGACTTCCTGAACTCACCGCCACGAGCCCATCAAGAAGAAATCCTTTCATCAATCCAAGCTCCCCAGTCACAAAAAGAATCCCATATTGTCCTTAGCCCTCCTAGATCCCCAAGCCCTCCTCCAGTCCAACAAACCCAACTTCCAGGTCCCTCCAAAACAAAAAGGGTCGATTGCTTCGATGAAACTCCGGAGGGCCCTGGAGTTTATAGAAAAGATGATTTATTCTTGGTGGACCACTATACAAAAGGAAAGGTTCAAACACTGCCTCAGGAAGAGAAGGAAAAAATGCGACAAGAACGGCGGGGGACTATCATAAAGCTTCTTGAAGCTAAAAAGGACGAAATCGAAGAACCCCCTGTTCAATGACTTAAAGAATTCCTGCAGAAATTTCCCCCGGAGCGGTTTCAGAATCCATATCTAGAAGAAAGATTCAAGATGGTATTCCGAAAGAAGCCTGGATCCTTCAGCAGACGCCTACTCATGGAACTTACAAATGTCTCCGAAGCTGAACAGGCCGAATACTACCAACTGATGCTCCGGGAAAGAAGGTCAAAGGTGTCAAAATCAAAGATTAAGAAGCTCAAAACAATCACCATGTGCAAATGAGCCAGAGTCTTCTATCCCTCCTACCAAGTAGAGAGAGAAGATGGGACGGGAGATGACATCTTCGAATATGACCTGGACTTCATAAGTGCGGATGACGTTGAGTTCCTTCACAACAGTTTGAAAAACCGCATCAGAAAACGTCTAACCCACATGACTGCCGTAGGTGCCTTTGTTCGAATCATGAACCGCCGATCGATCATAATATGCCTAAGAGATTTTCAGATGGCGATCGAGAGTGCTATGGTTAAGGTGGGCCTACGAGCACCGGAACAGGACAGTTTTCTTCTAGCCCACCACCCGGCTTACAGAGTTGTACTTTCTGGAGATCCGGGTGTTATTTTTTAAACTTTAAGGGCTACAAAAGGTATATGCGCTTTGAGGATCTTCCTTGCTACTCCGATGGTACACTTCGATTGGTTCGAGCTGCTCTTTCAAAGAAAGTACAAGATTATGATGCTCAACCAGATCCTGAACAAAGATGCTCACCAAAGGAGATACAGGATACACTCAGCGGCATAGACTTCCTGAACGAACGGCTACATACGAGACAAGTGACCAGACGCTTCGACGTCATCCTTGGACTCCGAGAATCAACTGACCACGCCAGAGTTCCAGGACCTCCTAAATGATCGAAAAGGGGGAGATTGTTAGATATATTATTTTGATCATAGGAGTTGTTTTGTAATAATTATTGTCTTTGTATTTTGTCTTGTATTTAACTTCCATGTAGTTTGTTTATTTGTAATAGTCAAGTGGCCAAAGTTGCCAAGTTGTAAGACTTAATTAAAGGAGCCTAGAAATAGGCTCCTAGGGTTTCTTTAATATTTCACGATTGACATTTGAATGAGATTCCAGCCGCCACTATTCATATTCTCTAAACATTCTTATTGTCTTTCTTCATCATTTCACATTTATTGAGCTAGTTTCTTCTTGTGTGTGATAAGAAGTCATCAAGGTGCTGATAATATTAACGGGAATACTTATTACAAGGGGTATATATGATATTAAAATTTTAAGTTGGGTATATATGATATTATGAAGTTTTGGAGGGTATATATGAAATTCTCCCTATCTTAAAATCCTAACATTTTAGAATCCATCATTTTAAATTCATACAAATCCAAATGACACCTAACAATTTAATTGAATTATCATCTTTGCCTCTTTTATTACCGAATATGAAATTATCCCTTTAAAATAATTAGGAGGATGAGTGGATTATAAAAGGAGGAGAAGTGAGAAATATGAAATACTAAATGAAGTTAAATTTTTTTTTTTAGTTTTTATCCAAACATGACATATGCGGATTTCTAAATCCAAATTCTAAACGAGTTATTGAAATGCAACAAACCAAACGACACCTAGAGTTTGCTTTTGGTTTAATTATATGAATTGGTTAACCAATATTTTGAAGCATAAAATCGTATCAGGTTCAAGAATAAAGTAAAATTCAAACCCATAACCCATTTACACAGTGTAACCAGTGGAAAATTAATTTAGATCCATCACTATTTGTGTGTGTATATGTAAATATAACATGATTCGTGTGAGTATATACAAAATTACAGAGTATTGTGTATACGTGTGAACACATGAGTTTTGGGTGTGAACATGCCACTACAAAATAAAATCCTTTTAGTGACTGAACATTTTGTTAGTAAAACTAAAAAATTAGTCACTAAATCCAATTTGACTTTCTCCATCTGAAATAAAAAACAGTCGCTATAGCCATAGTCACTAAAAGTATTTACATACACAATTTTTCAGTCAGTATATGCTAAGGAGAATTAGTGACTGATTATTTCAGTAGGTATAGGATGCTTGGAAAATAATGAGGATCCATCATTTCTTTTATTGACATAACATTTTACAGTCACAAAATAATGAAATTTCAGTCATAAGAAGCCATTTTTATTACTTTTAATTTCAGTCACTAAAACCTCTCTCTCTCTCTCTCTCTCTCTCTCTATATATATATATATATATATATATATATAACCGTTATAATCTAGCAGAATTCAGATATCACTAAACCACCAAGAGTTGTGAAAACCTTTTTGATGCATATATTTTTCTCTACAAATTCATACATTCGATAAATCTCGATGAATCTATTTATATACAAAAAATCACTATTCCCTATTTAATGAAATTACTGTTTGGATGTTGCTTGTTCACTTGGTAAAAGAAGAAGAAAATTCATCATCCATATTTGTCCTTTTATAACACTCCCCCTTGGATGATAATTTTAGTAAGAGTTCAACCACGAAATGCTGCCTCATTAAAAACCTTGGTAAAGAAAAACCCAGTGGGAAAAAACTTTAGTCAAGGGAAAAAGAGTACAGCGAGTGGTTGACTCCCCCTCATATTGCATCTGAAAGTCATCACATGTTTTGTACATGTCGCATTCCAATGTTGTGAACGTGCTTTCTGAAAATCGCTTTGGGAAGAGCCTTCGAGAAAAGATCAGCTAAGTTATTGCTGGATTGAATGTATCTCATTTCAATTTCATTGTCCTTTATAAGGTCTTGCGTATAGGAGAAAAATCTTGGAGGGATATGTTTGGTCCTGTCACTTTTGATATACCCTTCTTTCATTTGTGACACGCAAGCTGCATTGTCTTCATAAATCAGTGTAGGACTTTTGCCTTTCTCATGTCCACAAGAAGAGAAGATGAGTTGTGTCATTGATCTCAGCCATACACACTCTCTACTGGCTTCATGTAGTGTAATAACTTCAGCATGATTTGAGGATGTTGTAACAAGTGTTTGCTTCTGAGAACGCCAGGATATTGTAGTGCCTCCATTCAAAAATATATATCCTGTTTGAGATCTTGCTTTGTGGGGATCAGACAAATAACTTGCATCTACATAACCAATCAAACCTTCTTTTGTATTGTTTGAATAAAATAATCCCAAATCAACAGTTCCTCGAAGGTATCGTAAAATGTGTTTGATTCCCATCCAATGTCGTTTGGTGGGGGCTTAACTAAATCTAGCCAACAAATTTACTGCAAAAGAAATGTCAGGTCTTGTACAGTTAGTTAGATACATTAGGGCTCCAATTGCACTAAGATACGGCACTTCTGGACCGAGTAAATCTTCATTTTCTTCTTGAGGACGAAATGGGTCTTTGTCAATATTAAGTGATCTAACTACCATTGGCGTGCTTAAAGGTTTTGCTTTATCCATATTGAAACGTTTTAAGACCTTCTCCGTATAATTTGATTGATGCACAAGTATGCCATTATGCATGTGCTCTATTTGCAAACCAAGACAATATTTGGTTTTACCAAGGTCTTTCATTTCAAATTCCTTCTTTAGTAGCACAATGACTTCATTTATCTCATTTATTGTGCCAATGATATTTAGATCATCAACATAGACAGCTATAATTACATATCCAACCTTTGTCTTCTTTATAAACACGAATGGACAAATTTGATTATTTGTATATCCTTTACATATCAAATAATCACTCAAACGCTTATACCACATGCGTCCAGATTGTTTCAACCCATATAAAGATCTTTGCAATTTGATTGAATACATTTCTTTGGGTTTATTGCTTAATGCTTTAGGCATTTTAAATCCTTCAGGGATTTTCATATAAATATCACCATCTAGTGATCCATATAAATAAGCTGTAACAACATCCATTAGACGCATTTCTAAATTTTTAGAAACTGCAAGACTGATTAAATATCTAAACGTTATTGCATCCATAACAGGAGAATACGTTTGATCGTAATCAATTCCAGGCCGTTGAGAAAAACCTTGAGCCACAAGTCTAGCTTTGTATCTTATAATTTCATTTTTCTCATTTCTCTTTCGTATGAATACCCATTTGTATCCTACAGGTTTCACGGCTTCAAGCGTGAGGATAATGGATCCAAAAACCTTTCGTTTGTTTAAAGAATCTAATTCAGCTTGCATAGCTTCTTTCCATTTATCCCAATCATGTCTATTTTGACAATCAATAACAGACTTTGGTTCTGGATCATCACTTCCATTAATAGTATCATATGCAACAGCAAAAGAAAACCTTTCATCAATATCTTTCATTTCAGATCTGTTCCATATAATATTTGTATGGTCATAATTGATTGCAATCTCTGTATTAGTATCATCAATTTCTCCTTCTTTGGAGATATTATTATTTTGTGTTTCTCCAGGAACACCTTTCTCATTATCAATTGTATTTTTAGAGCTCTTTCTTTTTCTAGGATTCTTATCCTTGGAACCAAACGGTCTTCCACGCTTCAGGCGTGCCTTTGATTCTTGAGTGACTTTGTCATCAATTTTCTCGCTTGGAATTTCAATTCGAGCAGGTGCATTAGCTACTGGCACATATGATTTAGTCACTCTTTTAGAATCAGTAAATGCATCAGGTAGTTGATTTGCAATTTCTTGCAAATGCATTATTTTCTGAATTTCTAGTTCACATTGTTTTGTCCGAGGATCAAGATGAATCAATGATGGTTCACACCATGAAACATCTTTTTCTTTGTTTTTCTTTTCTCCCCCTAATGCTGGGAAAATTGTCTCATTGAAATGACAATCAGCAAACCGTGCTGTGAAAACATAACCAGTCAGTGGTTCAAGATATTTTATTATAGAGGGTGTTTCATACCCTACATATATACCCAATCTTCTTTGAGGACCCATTTTTGTACGTTGTGGTGGTGCAATAGGAACATATACTGCGCACCCAAAAATTCGAAGATGGGAAATGTTTGGTTCTTGACCAAAAGCAAGTTGTAGAGGAGAAAATTTATGATATGCACTTGGTCTTAGACGAATCAGTGATGCAGCATGTAAAATTGCATGTCCCCAAACAGAAACAGGGAGTTTTGTTTTCATTATTAATGGTCTAGCTATTAGCTGAAGACGTTTAATTAATGATTCAGCTAAACCGTTTTGTGTATGAACATGAGCAACTGGATGTTCAACACTAATTCCAACAAACATGCAATAGTCATTAAAAGCTTGAGACGTAAATTCACCAGCATTATCAAGTCTCACCCTTTTATTGGTATAATCAGGAAAATGCGCCCTTAATTTAATGATCTGAGCCAGAAATTTCGCAAATGCCACATTACGAGTCGATAATAAACAAACGTGAGACCATCGACTTGATGCATCTATTAATACCATGAAGTATCTGAAAGGTCCACATGGTGGATGAATTGGTCCACATTTATCACCTTTAATTCTTTCAAGAAACATAGGATTTTCCTTTTCAATTTTTGTTGGTGAATGCTTCACAATAAGTTTTCCAAGAGAACAAGATGTACATGGAGCCAAGTTACCTGTTTGAGAGATCTTCAGGCTTTTCAGTGGATGTCCATTGGTACCTTCAATTATTCTTTGCATCATGGTTGTTCCTGGATGACCTAATCTGTCATGCCACAAACTCAAAACTCCAGGATCACAATATTTTTCTTTTACTACCATGTTGGATTCAACCATACTTATATATGTATAATGCAAACCAGAATTAAGTGTTGGCAGTTTTTCCAGTACATGGTTTTTATCGGTTATATGCATAAATTTCTTATTCTCTATTGTCACAGTCTGAGTACCGTATCCATTTCGGTGTATGTCATTGAAACACAGCAAATTTCTTTTAGATTTTGGAGAAAATAGAGCATCTATCTATAAAAGACTTTGTACCATTTGGTAATATAAAATGAGCCTTTCCGGTACCTTCAATTAGATCTACAGGTTCTGAAATGGTATGTATGGTTGCTTTACTTGGCTTTAGTTCAGAAAAATATTTCTTCGTTTTAAGAATTGTGTGTGTGGCACCACTGTCTGGTATACAGATATCTCCAAAGTTTGCTTCATGCAGTTCTTCGATGAAATTCATTTTAAACTTCTAAAAATAAATAAGAAAAATAATAAATTAATGATTATGTAAGATAAAATTTGTTAAGTAGAAATATGTTATATTATTATAAGATTAGGAAGTGGATTACATGATAAGATGAAATAAAACATATCTAGAAAATGAAACATAGTCACACTATTATATATCTAAATCATCAAAGAAATCTGAAGCATTTAGTTCAGGTACCAAATCATTAGGGAGATCATTAAAATTTACTTCTTTCTCTTTTCCTTTAAGAGAGTCTTGATACAACTGACAAAGATGTGGTGCTGTTCGACAAGTTCTTGACCAGTGGCCTATCATTCCGCATCTGAAGCAAGGATCTTCAGGACCCTGAGAAGTATTAGTTTTTGCTACATTGTTCTTGGATTTTCCATGTGATTGAGATTTATTATCTCGTGGAGCATTGTTATTACCATGTCCATGTCCACGTCCACGGCCCCGAGAATGACTTTTTCCATATTTATAGTTGTAACCATAGCCAAAATTATTCTTATAATTATGGTTTTTATTATAGCCACGATCACGGCCTCGTCCACGGCCAAATCCTCGCCCTCGTCCTTGTCCATGTGTATTATTTTTAGGATCACTTTTATTCGTAGCATTTGCTTCAGGAAACGCTACTGATCCTGTAGGACGAGACTGATGATTTTTCATCATAAGCTCATTATTTTGTTCAGCAACAAGAAGGACTGAATTGAGTTCAGAATATCTTGTAAACTTCTGCATGCGATATTGTTGTTGCAGAGTAATGTTTGACGCATGAAACGTGGAGTAAGTTTTCTCCAACATGTCTGCATCAGTAACAGTTTGTCCACAAAATCTTAACTGTGAACATATCCTGAACAAAGCTGAGGTATACTCATTAACCTTTTTAAAGTCTTGGAACCTCAAATTTCTCCAGTCATCTCTGGCAGCTGGAAGTAAAACTTCCCTTTGATGATCAAACCTTTCTTTCAAATCTTTCCATAGAATGCTTGGATCATTTGTGTTCAAATATTCAAATTTTAGCATATCATCAATATGCTTACGTAGAAACACATTTGATTTTGCATTTTCTTGTGAGGAACAATTATTTTTCTCACTTATAGTTTCCAAGATTCCCATGGATTCAAGATGCATTTTTACATCAATTGTCCATGACATGTAGTTCTTCCCGTTAACGTCTAGTGCAGCAAATTCAAGCTTTACAAGGTTTGCCATTTTATAACTATCAACAAAAATATTTAACAACATAAATTAGCATTAATTTATTTCAATCAATATCGCAACACATAACAATGGAATAATCGTAAATGAAAACATAATTAGAAAAGGGTACATCTCATCGAATGAAAGTTGTAGCAAAGAGTATAAAAGTAATGAGAGTATTACAATAAGGAAAATTAAAAACGAGAGAGACATCTTCATTCTTCAACCAGTTAAGAAAAAAAATTTCAAACAAGAAGAAGAACGATTTTGTGAAATAATAAGGTTTAGTGTTGTGGTATTTATAGGGAAAAACCAAGCCATCGAAACGGTCGGATTTTTGACCGTTGTAACGGTTATGTAGCCGTTGTAAAGAAAAATTATAAAATGATTGAAAGATAAATTTAGTGTAAAATAATTATTAGAGTATAAATTATTAATATTGTTTGTGCATAAAACAATTTATAAAATATGAATCAGAGAAAAAAAATTAATAAACATAAATAGATGTTAGTACACATTAATAAACCGACGCATAAATAAATGTTAGTGACAGAATTAATGCTAGTAAGCATAAATGTTAGAATGTTAGATTGCGTAAATAACAGTTAGTATACATAAATAAATGTTGGATTGCATAAATAAATGTTAGTTGCGGAAAGTAAATGTTAGTAACAATAAATAGATGTTAGTTAACATAAATAAGTAGGAGGCTTAGCCTTCCATAAATGTTAGTAATAAGAATAAGAATAAGAATAAGAATAAATGTTAGTATATATAAATAAAAGTTTAGTAAACGTTAGTAGTCCTTGTATCCAATATGTAGTCATTTAGTTGTTAATTATGGTCTTTAACCATATATTTTATTGTCAATTTATTTCATACCTTGAGTGGAGGGTGATTTTTGATTTGGTTGAGATATTGAGCTCCTCGTGCTGATAACGTGTTATAATCTAACAGAATTCAGATATCACTAAACCACCAAGAGTTGTGAAAACCTTTTTGATGCATATATTTTTCTCTACAAATTCATACATTCGATAAATCTCGATGAATCTATTTATATACAAAAAAATCACTATTCCCTATTGTAGGTCCCAAAAGATATCCCAAGTATATAGCTTTAAGCTGTAGAGGGGGGGGGGGTGAATACAGCACTTTAAAAACTACACACAATTTTCTCAATGTTTGTATGTATTATTAACAAATGTTAATTACAAACAAGCTTGAATGTGGAAAGGTTCAAGCTGAGATGACAGATACAACAGTATGTTTAACTAGTCTAAGACTAACTTAAACCAATTACAATGAATACACTCACTAAGAATCACTCACTGTGTTTTACAAGACTCTTAGGAACAGCTTGAACAAGAACAACTTAGACACTGAGCACTGTTTTATTCAAGCAGACTTGCATGCATAAAAGACACACTTTAAATGCACGTTCACTCTTGTTTTCAGCACTTAGCTTTTTGGCTTTTTCTTTCAATCCTTGGAAGTTGCTTTTTATACTCACTCAGAGGATCTAAGTTAAGCTTCTTCATTGGACGGAATGAAAAAGGAGAGGTCTTGTTGATAAGACAACATAACCTTTTCTGCACTTTTCTGAAAAGCAGACTTGTCTTCATATGAGCAGAACTTTTGTCTTTTCACTTTGTCTACCGTTGCATTGCCTTTAACCAAATAAGGAATGTCAACTTTGTCTTTTTCTTCCTTGTAAAGGCCTATTTTGATATAAGAAAAAGGTCTGTCACCCTTTTTCAAATAACCTTTTTGTCTTCATGTAGCAGAACAGCTTGGGCAGGCTGAGCAGTCTTGATTTCCACTTTGTCTTCAACTTTGTAAACTGACCTTGCAGTAAAAAACAATACATGAGGACATGGAAACACATTCCATAAAGTGATTAGCCTCTTCACAAAGAGCAGGTTTTGTTCACAAAGAACAGAGCACTTGTAAACTGCCCAAGCTGCTCACCAGTGTAGAGCAGCGTAGATAGTTTATGTCCAGCCTGTTCAGCAGACTGAACAGCTTGGGCAAAACTGTCTTTGTTACAACACATAGAACAGCTTTAGGCTGATATTACAAATCTTTTTCAGGTTTCAATAAGGTATATAACAGGCCTTAAATTCAACCTTCAAAAGCACAAACAGGTTTGATTAATAATCTCTCCCTTTGATGCAGAACAGGTTTGACTGAGGCCTTTTTGTGCCTAACAGTCTCCCCCTATTTGCAATAACCAGTCTAAGCTGGTCTTATCAAAAGTCACTTATATATTTTTACAGTACATTTGTTGAAATAAAAATTACAACATCAACATAAAGTAAAAGATCAGTTTATATATACACTGATTTTTTATTACATTAGAACAACACATGTTCTTACAAAAGTACAACTGATGTACTGATGTATATTACAACTAATGTAAAAGAGAAAATTACAACATATGTAAATAAAGTACAACTAATGTACATTGGACTGTTTTTGTTGGGAGCAGAAAATGGTAAGCCTGTCCAACTGATGGACAGCTTCCATTCTTCATCTACCCAGATGGTAGATGGACTTCATCACAATGGAGGGGGACCTTCAAACATCTTCTCAAGTTGCTCTCTGGTATCTTCAAGTTCTTCAATCTCACTTCTTATTATCATAAACTTGGGATCCTGAAGCTCACCTCTTTCATAACAGCCTCTGAGCTGATCCCAGATAGCTGCTCTCCACCTGCTTAACTGCCTGAATGAAACTGCAAGTCTGAAGGCTACAAGCTGTCTCAGATACACCTTGTATAGATCTGATGCTCTCTGAAAGCATTTCTTCTGAGTTAAGGGATCTACAAAAAATGCCCCCAGCTCAGGCTCTTCAATGATCTTGCCATCTTCAAACTCAATTCCACTAGGAAGGCTGTGATCAACTCCTTTCATCTCAATAGCATAGTCACCTTGTTCTATCAGGATGAGGAGTTGTTCCATCTCAGTGTCCTTCCTTGTCCTCCTGGCCTTTATTTTTGGTTGTGTCACATAGACACCTTCACTTACCTCTATTGAGATCAGGCCAAGATTCTTCACTCTCTCCATCAGCTTCTTTACATATGCTTTGATACTCTTAGCAGTTTCAGAATTAGACTCACTCGGAGCAACTGCCAGCTCAATCCATTCTCTGTACCCCATTTGTGCAACATCAGTGAAGTCATATGTTTCTAGTTCTTGGCCTGTTGCACCCATTCTGGTTATTTTCAACTTCCACTGACTGCCTTTTCTTGAAATGGGCACAGCTTTGACAATTGCCTCCTTAGCAAGCCTTCTATCCGCAACATCTTGAAATTTTCTTCTTTCCAGGTTGTCAAAGTGAAATTGAGCTCTTGCAGAACGCACTGAAGTTTTGGTCACTGAGACCAGAGCACCTTTTTCTTTTTGAGCTTCCTTCTCTTCTGCTGATCCTTTAGCAACTTCCAAAATTTTCTTTTGCACAACAAGAGAGGACATTTTAACTTTTCTTGCCTCTTGAAGTGCAAAAGACTTAGCAGCTTTTGCAGATTCTTCTTCTTTTCTTAAAGCTTCTAGAGCTTGAAGTTATTCTTCTCTAAACTCAAAATATTTGTGCATAGGAAGACCCATTTCTTTGGCCCTGGCTTTGTGGAATCTGATCTCTGCTGCTTTCTGCTGTTGAGGATCAGTTGCTGCTATTTCTTTTCCTTTAGCTGCTGTAGTGATAGTAGCTTCAGGACTTTCTTCCTCCTCTTCTTCTTCTTCTAAGATCAGATACCTCCTTCTACTGCTTGGCCTGCCCTCAGGAATAGATTCCTCCCCCTTAGATTGAGCAGGGATTGGAGATTCAGCCTGAGTAGGCTGAGCAGCGTGGGAGGCACCCTCCAGTGTACCTGTTGAAGCTCCTGCTTGTTGACCAGTGAGTGCTGCAGGCACTGATTTCTCGTTAGGAGAAGAAGTTTTCTCCCCCTTAGACTTAGTCTTCGAGGAAGATGACTTCTCCCCCTTTGAAGGAGATGTACCAGCACCTTCAACACCCGGTCTGCCTGAAGACACAAAGTCATCAGGTTTGCCAGCAGTTTTGGCAGCAGGCCTGGGGCCAACAAGGCTATTCACTAAGAATGCCAAGTTGTCCTTCACCTCTGCAAGCTGGGAAAGACAGGTTTGAAGAGAAGAGGATTGTGTATTAGCAAGGGAGGTCAGCTTAACAATATTTTCCCTATCAGAAGCTGTGAACAACAAACTTTGAAGCTGTGCAAGATGTAATTCAAGAGAATCTTGCACATTAGCAAGGTTTGATGACACAGAATTTGATAGGGAGCCAATGAGTGTGTTCAAGCTGGCCAGAGTATTAGGAAGAGTGGTGTTGCAAGAAGTTAGGAGAGATGACAGCTGTTGAGAATTAGCTGTCATTGAGGACACAGAGTCCTGTTGCAGTGAAAGAATGGAGGATAGGGAGGTGGACACATTTTGCAGCTGTGCAGTGAGTGCTAGCAGCTGTTGAGAATTATTCGTTTGTGGAGTTGCAGTAAGGAATCTTTGAACAAATCAAAGAATCCCTTAAGCTGTTCAGACACAGAGTCTGAAATAATAGAGGGTAGAGAGGTCATAGTAGTCTCCAAAGAACCAACTTTGTTGGTCACCAGAGAAAGCTGATCCTTCAAAGGCAGGTCTTTGGGAGATGGAGGTGTATGGGTGGACTGTTTAGATTGGGTAGATGGAGAAGATGATGATGAGGCTAGTGTATGAGGATGCGAGGGAGATAGAAGAGGAACATTGGATAGAAGCTCCATAGCCTGGGCAAAAGTAATGTGGCCCAGCTTGGAGGGGTCAAAGGGTCCCTCAACAGCGGTTGTAGCTGCTTCATCAGGAAAAGGGGTTGATGTTGGGGGCCTTTCAGATGCTGCTTGTGTTGCAACATCCTCATGAAGGCCAGTGGGGGTTCCCTCTGCAGTGCCTTGGTGTAAAAGCACCTCATCATGTGGAGATGGGATATGCATTTCAACATCAGCAGTGGTGAAACCTGCTGATGGAGTTTGCATAGAAGGAGCAGCCTCACCAAAGGGATGGTAGGATCCCTGAGGTTCATCAGCTTGGGTTGATGGTCCCTCAGCAGCTGTTTGGTGTAGAACAGTTGTATCATGGGGAGCAGAAGTTTGAGGCTGAGCTGCTGATTGGTCTATACCAGCAGTGTGGGCACCTCGTGCAGACTCAGGGTGTAAAGAAGTTTGAGTGGGGGACAGTGTGGACGCAGTATGGAGTGGAGAGGGCTCCTGTATTTCAATATCCTCAGCCTGTTGCGAGGCTGGAATAGTTGAGGTGGTTATCTCCGTTTGTACAACTGGTTCCTGTTGGGAGGAACCAGAGGGTCTAGGCTGACTCTGGGTGGACTCAGGCTGGAGTGAAGCAGACTCCAATGGTGCTGAACCTTCTCCCAATATAGGAGAGGCAGCAGGGGTGGCTTCTCTTACAACTGAACCCTGTTGGGAGGGAACAGAGGAGATGGTGGTTTGGGCTGGTTTCTTTTTGGAGAGTGATTTTCGTTGGTAGTGGATGGATGAAGTGGGTGATTTTGGAGAGGTGATGAGGGGTTCAGACTGGACAGGTTTTGAGACTGGGTCAGAAACAGGTGGGTTTGCCTGTTCCATAGTCTCAGGTCCCACAAAGGCACCACCCACAGAGTCTTCAGGTCCAACAAATGAACCAGGGTGAGGAGCCTGCTCCCCCTCAGCCACAGAGGCTAAGAGAGCAGACTCAGCCTGAGTTGTTTTGTCCTTCTTTTGCACAGGCCCAACTTCAGTGGTTGCCAGGGTCCTCTTAACAAGTTTGGACCTGGCTTTGGATTTTCTCTTGGGAGCAGCAGCTTCTGGATCCACCCTCACAACAGAGGGTCCTTCCACCAATCCTAACAACCTCCTCATTGGTGTGGACAGAGGAGGTTCATTTGGAAGAATAGCAGTGTAGAAAACTCTATTCCTTGTTACAGGGAATGCAGCAGTATGAAGTAGAGGCTGAGAGTTGTACAGATGCTCACCACAAATGTGTCTGAATATGAGGCTCAGAAACCTGGGGTAACGAACAACAGCTGGTCTTGGCTCTTGCTGCACCAGATTCCTCAAGTTCAGAAAGATCCACTTAGCCATATCAATTGTAGTCCCATCCACCAGCTGTAGGACTATTGGGACTTCATCACAACTCAGTTGGTCAAATGAACCAACTTTGCTGCTGAAGCTCATCATCACTGAGGCAAACAGAAAGCTGTAGGTAGGAGACAAATCCTTCCTATACAGTGTTGCTCCAATTTTGGGTTCTGCTACACCACAGAAGCGTAGCAAATTTCCCATTTGCTCATATTCAGGCTGTGGCATATCATATGAATCAGCAATGGGCAGATGAAGAACCTCCCTGAGAAGATCAACAGTAATCTCAATGGTCTGAGTCCCATTGAGAATAGTCCCCTTGATGACTTTGGTGTTGGGGTTGTAGGCACAAGTGTACCAGAACTCATACACCATCTCCTGGTACAGGACACCAGGACTAGCAGTCATAGCATAGTTCAACGGATGAACTGTCAAAAACTCCACCATTTGATCATAACCTTTCCCCACATAGTTTTTGGGGATTGTGAGGTTGGCAATGTAGTTTGTGGGTTTGAGGGTTAGCATTGTGGTGACTGATAAATGTTTTTGCACATCATCACCAACAAATACTGGTAGGAAGGGGTTGTTTCTGTGAGCCATTTTGAGAGTGAAAAAAATAGCAAAAGCACAAGACACTTAGTCGAATATTTAGGGTTCTTAGAAGGTTTATGATAGTAGTGAGGAAGACGAAGATGTAACAGTATGAGGTATTTATAGGATTTGAATATGAGTGGGTATGAGAGAGAAATATTTAGGCGGTTGATTTGAAAAGGTCGTTAACGGAAAACGGAACGGTTGTCCATGTCAGACCGTTTGTCAGACCACTTGAGCCCTTTTTAATCACTAACACACGTAACCCACATTATCCGCAGTAATTAAGTTAAATAAAAACAGAAATTAAGTAACTTAATTATGAAGAAAGGTAATTAAAAACTGTTGGTCTAAGCTGTTGGTCAAACCTGTGATGAGCAGGGTCATCACAAGCTGTTCATTCTTCAAGTTGTTCCCTCAGCCTGTTCAACCATGTAGAAACAGGTTGTGTTCAATAGCTGAACAGGTTACAAGACAATGACTTGTAAATCAGTGTGAGGGAATGAGCAGAGTGAAGAATGGACCATCAGATCAGGCTGGATCAGTAAACTGTTTGTGTTCAGCCTGTTGTATGTTCAAGCTGTTCAAGGATTTCAGAAAAATGGCTAAGTACATAACATGCAGAGCCTGTTCTGTCTAAGCTATTCTGAGAAACTTGATCAGTGTGAGACATACAAAGTCTTAGACCTTTGAGGACACTTAGTCACTTTTGTTTAACATGCCCAGCTTGCTGACAAGGTAATTAAACCTTGTTTCATCAAGAGGTTTGGTGAAAATGTCTGCAAGCTGTTCATTTGTGGAAATAAAACTTACATCCACATTACCTTTCTGAATGTGATCCCTGATAAAGTGATGTCTGACTTCAATTTGCTTTGTTCTTGAATGAAATACTGGATTTTTGGAAATGGCTATGGCACTTGTGTTATCACACAGAATAGGAATTTTCCTATACACAAGCCCATAATCTTCAAGCTGATGCTGCATCCACAGAATCTGCCCACAGCAGTTTCCAGCAGTAATGTACTCAGCTTCAGCAGTAGAAGTAGACACTGAGTTCTGCTTCTTGCTGCACCAACTTATCAACTTACCACCAAGGAGTTGACATCCACCTGTTGTGCTTTTCCAATCTAGCCTGCAGCCTGCAAAATCAGAATCTGAATAACCTGTTAGTTCAAGGCTGGAGTCTTTGGGATACCAAAGACCCAAACCTGGTGTACCCTTCAGGTATCTGAAGATCCTCTTAACAGCAGCTAGATGAGATTCCTTTGGATCAGCTTGGAACCTAGCACACAGACAGGTGGCAAACATAATATCAGGTCTACTAGCAGTTAAGTATAGCAAGCTCCCAATCATACCTCTGTAAGCTGTTACTGAAACAGCTTTACCACTGGTATCAGCATCCAATTTTACATTGGTTGCCATTGGGTTTTAATAGGAGAACTTTGATCAAATTTAAACTTTTTCAATAGATTTAAAGTATACTTTCTTTGATTTATGAAAATTCCAGTTGAGGTTTGTTTAACCTGTAATCCTAAAAAGAAAGTAAGTTCTCCCATCATACTCATCTCATATTTAGATTTCATGAGTAATGAAAAATTATTGCACAACTGCTCATTTGTAGAACCAAATATTATATCATCCACATAAATTTGAACAAGCATAATATCAGATTTCACCTTCTTTATGAACAGTGTAGTATCCACTTTACCTCTGGAATACCCATTGCTCATAAGGAAATCAGTAAGAGTGTCATACCAGGCTCTAGGAATTTGTTTGAGACCATAGAGAGCTTTGTCCAACATATAGACAAATCCTGGATGATGTTCATTTTCAAAACCTGGAGGCTGCTTGACATAAACTTCTTCTTGCAGCTTCCCATTCAAAAATGCACTTTTCACATCCATTTGAAATACCTTAATACTCTTATGAGCAGCCTAGGCTAGATACAAACGAATTGCTTCTAGTCTGGCCACAGGAGCAAATGTCTCATCATAGTCAATTCCTTCCTCCTGTCTATAACCTTGAGCAACCAGTCTTGCCTTATTTCTTATGACATGACCTTGCTCATCCATCTTATTTATGAAAACCCATTTAGTGCCAATTATAGTTTTGCCTTTAGGTGCAGGGACCAGCTTCCACACCTTATTTCTCTCAAACTGATTGAGTTCTTCTTGCATGGCAGTGATCCAATTGGCATCTTTTAGTGCTTCATCCACTTTCTTTGGCTCCACTAGTGAAGCAAAACTAGAGAACATACAGAAGTTCCCTATGCTATCCCACCTTGTTTGTACCCCTTTGTTGATATCACCAATTATTTGATCATTGGGGTGACATCTGATCCACTTAGGATCATTCTTCAATGATGTTTCTCTTGAGTTATCAGCAGCTTCAGCAGGTCCTGTTGAACGGCTCTCAGGATTTTCAGACACACTGTTGTCCTGAGCCTGTTCATTTGTTGAACATGACTGACCACTGTTAAACATATCAGCAGAGGAACCAGGAAAATCAGCATTGATAGGTTCAGGACATGCATTTGTAATTAGATCAGTACACTTATTCACACAGGGTGAATTGACATAATCATCATCATGCCCATCATGATTAACAGGTTCCACACTGGGTGTTGTGGAAGCTTTTGAGTCCTCTTCACTGTTTGAATGCATCAGATCATCAAAGATTAATTCTTCTGAAACTGATTCAAGAACAGCTTTGGTGAGAGCATACTTGGACTCTTCAAAGGTGACATTGATAGATTCATCTATCACCTTTCTTTTGTTGTTGTACACTCTGTAGGCTTTAGAGATAGCAGAGTAGCCAACAAACACACCTTCATCAGCTTTTGGTTCAAACTTTGCCAGTTGGCCCCTTTGATTCAAAATGAAGCAGGGACAACCAAACACATGGAAGTAACTGACATTTGGTTTCCTCCCTTTGAGCAGCTCATAGGGGGTCTTGTTGAACCTTTTCACCACTAAGGATCTGTTTTGGGTGAAGCAGGCAGTGTTAACAGCTTCAGCCCAGAATGATGAAGGTAAACCAGATGCACACAGCATGGTTCTAGCAGCTTCAATGAGAGTTCTGTTTCTCCTTTCAGCAACTCCATTTTGTTGTGGAGTTCTTACAGCTGAAAATTTTTAAGTGATTCCTTTCTCTTCACAGAAGTCTTCAAGAGTACTGTTTCTGAATTCAGCTTATGATCACTTCTAAGCTGCTTTACTTGGGCAGAGTTCAACATTTCCATCTTTTTCACAAATCCAATAATTTCTCTAGCAGCCTCTCATTTGCTCTTCAAGAAGATAACCCATGTGTACCTGGAGAACTCATCAACCATTACTAGAGTGTATCTTCTACCTCCTAGACTTGGGACATTAACAGGTTCAAACAAGTCCATATGGATTAAGAAGAGAGGAGTATCAATAGAGAAGTTATGTTTGGATTTAAATGATGATTTTCTCTGCTTGCCTTTCTCACAAGCTGTGCAGAGTTTATCTTTAACAAAGGTCATAGAAGGCAAACCTGTCACCAACTCTTTCTTACAGAGTTTATTGATGTTCTTGAAGTTCAGGTGTGACAGCCTTTTGTGCGATAACCAGTTTAAGTCTGCATTTGTTCTTGTGAGAAAGCAGGTTTCAGTTGTGGGATCAGCAGATTGCATGTCCACAACATATACACCTGTCTTTCGTTGAGCACACAACACAACTTTGTCTTGGGGATCCAATATGTAACCCAGGTGCTCATCAAAGTTAACCTTATAACCAGCATCACACAGTTGGCTTATGCTAACAAGATTATGTTTTAGCCCAACCACATAGGCTACTCTTTTGAACACTGCAGCACCAGCTTTAAGAGTTCCATATCCCTCAGTGGATCCCTGTACATTGTCACCAAATGTGACTTTTGGCCCTTTTTCAGCCCTGAGATCACTCAGCAGGTCCTTGCAACCTGTCATGTGCCTTGAGCAGCCACTGTCCAAGTACCAAACTTAGGATGGTTGTTTTTCCTGCAGAGTGATAAGAAGAATATTAGATACTTTTAGGGGAACTCATCACAGAGATGAGTTCTCCTACTTCATCAACATTTGTTGATGGACTTGTGATGTCAACTCTAATATTCCCTATTTGAATGGTATCAGTTTGAATACCATTCTCATTGACTGAGATGTTTCCAACACTGTTTATGTTGGCAGTGAGGGAATTATCAGAGTCAGCAGGCCTCATGTCCTCAGTTTTAGGACAGTCTTTGGCCAGATGTGTCATTCCACATTTATAATACTTTCTCCTTTTAGCATTTTTGGAAGAAGACCTTTCAGAAACACATTCTGGGTTATTTCTGTTGATTCCATCAGCAGGTTTAGCAAACTTATTACTTTTTGATGAATCAACAGCTTGAGTGGAAAGTTCAATAGCCACAGCTTTGCCTGTCTCTTCTTTCCTCTTTTTAGGAGGACAGATGTCAAAGATAGGAAGCTTAATTGGCTTTTGAATTACCACAGGTTTAGGAAACTTATTCCCAGATCTCTCAGGCTGAGCAATGACTTTGCCTTTGCCCTTCCTGATATGTGATTGATGTTGCCTATCAACATAATCATTATTTCTGGTTTTTAAATACTTATTCTCATTTAAAACCAGTTTACCACTATGATTAGAAAATTTATTTGAAATCACAGCAGGTTTGCCTTCAACCTGAGACTTACTCTTGTTAAAGGCAGACTGCTTACCTTTTGAAAACTTATTATCAAAATGTTCAGCATTAAAGGGATTAGTATGCCTTTTTACACCAGCTTTAGACCTAAAGCCTGTTTTGTCAACAGATTTGGTGTCCACAGCTGCAGTTTGGACATGCTTTCCTTTCTTTTGCTTGTGTGAATCAGCAGAACACTTAGCAAGCTTATTTGATGGAAAACTTATTTCATCAACAACTTTTGAGCTAGGTTCACACGAGCTGTCAGTGTTTTGAGGTCAGACAAACCTGTTTGTTGAGATTAATTTACCATTCACTTTTTGAATAAAAGTGTTTGGAAGTTCACCAAGAGTGGACAAGTCTTCTTTTATATTATTAACCTCAACAATAGAAGCTGCTGTGTCAAGATCCCCTCCAAGATAGGCTTGGATTTGTGCAGAATCTGCTGACTTATGCAGTGGCTGACTTTTTGTGCAGATTGGCACCAAGAGTCAACTATCTTTTGAAGCTTAGCATGTTTTATATCTGTTTCTCTCTTTTCTTCCAGTAAAATGGAATTGATGTGTTTTAATTCATCAAGCTCAGCTTCCAACATATGGAAGATGTTCAGTTTATTGGATTTTATTTCAATATCAGTTTTAAGCTTAGAGATTTCAGATAATAAAACAGCATGCTTCTCAACAGCAGCTTTTAGATCAACAAGCATATATTCAAACATTTTAACTTTTTCTTCAGAACTGTAATTCATAAAATTTTGTACCTTATACATCATTGTAGGGTTCCAGTTCTCCAAGCTGCTGAAAGCTTCAGCTTCAGCCAGATCCTATTTGAAGTTGCTTGTTGATGGGACATCAGTGTTGGCCATCAGACAGTTGTTGTCTTCTTCATCAGATGATGAATCAGACTCCTCCCAGTCACAAGTTTCTGCCATTAGTCCCTTTTGCCGGTTAGAAACCACTGAGTTTTCTAACTTCCTCAGCTTAGCCATGGCCATAAGATACTTAACCCTATAACCATCATCCCTGTTTGTCTTGTGTTGTTTGGATGTCTGACCAACAGCTTCTGACACACAGTCAGCAGCTATATGGCCAGTTTTGCCACATTTGAAGCACTCAGCTTTGGTCTTGTCAAATGCTTTCTTTTTTACAGCATTTGAGCTTCCCTGTAGCATGTTTCTTCCAAATCTTTTCTTGTTGAACCTTTTGACAAGCATGGCTATCATCTGCTCATCATCCAGTTCAGCACTATCTGCATTGTCTTCCTCATCAGACATTTCCTCCTTATTATCAGCCTGTTGATCAGGTTGAGGGAACACATCACTCACTTGATTTACAGGTTGTCTCACACTGACCACAAAGGCTGCACCTTTCTTAGATATTTCCAAGGCATTTCTCTTATGTTGCCTTGATTGCTCATCATTCAGTATGGATCCATATAAGTTAACAAGATCCATACTTCTGATGGTACCTGAATTTTTTAAAATTGTAGAAAAATAATTCCATTCTTCAGGCAGAACATCTAAGAACTTGTTTACTAAAGTCAGGCTATCCTTGGTGATCCCAACAGCGTTGAGATCATTTACAAGAGCAGTAAACCTAGTGTAGGTTTCAGTGAGAGTCTCCTTTGGTTTTGCAAAGAAGAGTTCATACTGTCTAACAAGATTATTGATCCTGTTGTCAAGTGTGATTGTGGGTCCATCATAGACAGTACACAAAGTATCCCACATCTCCTTTGCAGTCTTCATTTTCTCAACCTGTTTGAACACATCATCAGGTAGAGAGATGACCAGATTGTTTCTGGCCTTTGCATCAAGAGCCACCAGTCTTTTGTCTTCATCAGACCATTGAGCTTTTGCTTTCTCAAATGTTCTGATTTCAGGAGCAGCTCCTTCAACAGCAGGAGTTATTGTTGTAACAGAGGTTGGCACATAGGGACCCTCCATTACAATCTCTGGTAGTTGTACATCCAGATTCTCTAAGTAGAGCATCATTCTGCACTTCCAACCAGAAAAGTTCTGATGATTGAACTTTGGAGGTTTGCCCATTGAGCCATTGTCATAGTATGAGGAACTTGCAGCACTGTTGTCCATGGAAATTTTGGGAGAATGAGAGATCTAGAATGACACACACTCTAAACTGCTCTGATACCAGTTGTAGGTCCCAAAAGATATCCCAAGTATATAGCTTTAAGCTGTAGAGGGGGGGGGGTGAATACAGCACTTTAAAAACTACACACAATTTTCTCAATGTTTGTATGTATTATTAACAAATGTTAATTACAAACAAGCTTGAATGCGGAAAGGTTCAAGCTGAGATGACAGATACAACAGTATGTCTAACTAGTCTAAGACTAACTTAAACTAATTACAATGAATACACTCACTAAGAATCACTCACTGTGTTTACAAGACTCTGAGGAACAGCTTGAACAAGAACAGCTTAGACACTGAGCACTGTTTTATTCAAGCAGACTTGCATGCATGAAAGACACACTTTGAATGCACGTTCACTCTTGTTTTCAGCACTTAGCTTTTTGGCTTAATCTTTCAATCCTTGGAAGTTTCTTTTTATACTCACTCAGAGGATCTAAGTGAAGCTTCTTCATTGGACGGAATGAAAAAGGAGAAGTCTTGTTGAAAAGACAACATAACCTTTTCTGCACTTTTCTGAAAAGCAGACTTGTCTTCATATGAGCAGAACTTTTGTCTTTTCACTTTGTCTACTGTTGCATTGCCTTTAACCAAATAAGGAATGTCAACTTTGTGTTTTTCTTCCTTGTAAAGGCCTATTTTGATATAAGAAAAAGGTCTGTCACCCTTTTTCAAATAACCTTTTGTCTTCATGTAGCAGAACAGCTTGGGCAGGCTGAGCAGTTCTGATTTCCACTTTGTCTTCGACTTTGTAAACTGATCTTGCAGTCAAAAACAATACATGAGGACTTGGAAACACATTCCATAAAGTGTTTAGCCTGTTCACAAAGAACAGGTTCTGTTCACAAAGAACAGAACACTTGTAAACTGCCCAAGCTGCTCACCAGTGTAGAGCAGCGTAGACAGTTTATGTCCAGCCTGTTCAGCAGACTGAACAGCTTGGGCAAAACTGTCTTTGTTGCAACACATGCAACACATAGAACAGCTTTAGGCTGATATTGCAAATCTTTTTCAGGTTTCAATAAGGCATATAACAGGCCTTAAATTCAACCTTCAAAAGCATCAACAGGTTTGATTAACAATCTCCCCCTCAGATGCAGAACAGGTTTGACTGAGGCCTTTTTGTGCCTAACATATATATATATATATATATATATATATATATATATATATATATATATATATATATATATATATATATATATATATATATATATATATATAACCATAAAACCCTGTTAACAATATTGACATATCAAATCTATTTCTTCATTTCCATTTTTGTCGAACAAAAATTACAATTCAAAAATCAAATGTATTCCAATACTTCCATTTTAGTCAGACAAAAATTACAATTCAAATCCAAATGTATTCCAACAATTCCATTTTAGTCAGACAAAAATTACAATCCAGTTAATGTTTCTACATCCAACATCTTCAACTTTGCAACCTCCTGATTCCTTTATAAAAAGCATGTTTACCGAATTTATTATCTGCAAGAATCACAATGAAAAAATATTATGGTAAGATAATATGAAATAACTACAAGTACTAATCAACAACGATAATCATAGTATACAAAGTCGATCTTGTAATAAAATCTGCAACCTCAAGGGGAACTATGGACTGATTTGTACTTCAGAAGCATGAATTTTGATTTACCCAACAATAGCATGTACGTTTAAAGTGTTCCTATAAATTCAAATCCTATTAAGTGATATATATATATATATATATATATATATATATATATATATATATATATATATATATATATAGAATGCTGAGAATTATGCAACTAAAGAAGTACATGAAAAGAGTAACAATTAGAACTATAACAAATTATAGCTTCCGTCGTTCAAGATTGTGTGCATGTATGAGTGTCAAATACTAATTAATTATCTTAACAACATAGATTAAAGGATCTTCATAATTATGAAATACAATTCCTTCCAATGAATCTGCAATCTCAAATTAAAGGAACTACAAACTGATTTGTACTTCACCCATAAACAAAAAATTAGTTGATCTAGCCAACAATGGCACCAAGTAACCTATATAGAATCTTGAACATGCGTTTGCTTAATATTTTGTTCACTGCTTCTTCTCCGGCCATTGACCTCACCTTCTCCAGGTAATCTTTAAACAACTCTATTTGATCCGGATGTGATATCACTGACTATGAACAAATAAATAAATAAATAAATATATATATATATATATATATATATATATGAACCGACCTGTTGATTCAATTGTGTCCAATATTATGAATAGTTGTATGTATATATATATATATATATATATATATATATATATATATATATATATATGTATATGTATGTATGTATGTATGTATGCATACCGCAAGCTCGGATGTAAGGGGATCATATCCACCACCTCGTGATGCAATACCTCTTTAATTCCTAGTTGTTCAACTGCAAATTGTTAGAATTGCATCAACGAACAAACTTTTTTAATAAAAACTCAGATTTGGTTTTTCCAAGTCTTTTTGAAAAAAAAAACAGAAGGAAAAGATTAAAAGAAAAACTCAGATTTGGTATTTTCCCTAAATAAGCATGTATCGTTGTATAAGCATCGATCTCATACATATATTAAAAAGATGAAGGATTCAATTGGATAAATTAAAAGAAAGAGATATACCAATTCAATCAGAATGAACTTTGGCATTAGAAAGAAAACCTGCGAGTGGGTTGGCCTCCATAGAAGTCTTTGCCATAAGGAGGGTAATTCACCTTGAAAATACAAAGTGATTACTTTCCCCTCCTTCAAAGAACAAAGTGATTACTTTCAGATCGTTACAATCCTAATAAATAGTAAAAGTAAGTTGGTAATAAGTAGACTAAAATCGACCCCAAAATTAACTAAACTCGAGCCCAAACACAGCTGCTTTGACAACAACATTATAGCCTTAGGATTCTTGATGATAAACGCACCTTTAGGATTCCTGATGATAATAATGAAGAAATTCAATAAGAGGTGACGGCGAGACATGCAAGTTGATAAGCTCCTTTCAATCAAGCAGTAAGAAGTGTAAAACCATCCACAAAAGAGCAACAGAACTTTTGAGAATGTTTCAACTTAGCCATCGTATATAGGCTAGTTATAAGCAGCGCCATCAACTATGAGGTAAATATAGTAGCTCCTTTCACTCTACTCAATGACAGAACATCCTCTGAACCACCTACAAATACCTACCTAGTCTGATATTTTCTTTTAGTTGATTACACGTAGCCCCGTAAAATGTCTTAAACTTACAAAATATTATATATATCCAAGTAATGACAAACTCCCCTTTAAAATGGTTGAAAATGACCTTCGGACCAAGTTGAAAGACAAATACTTCATGGAATTTCCAAAAGGATAAGGATTGCAAGATTAGGTGATGAATGAAATATGTCCTTTTAGTTGAAGGAACCAACTTTCACTTGTAAAGTCTTTATCTTCGGATTAAATCATCACAGATTCTAACTTTCTATTGGTGTGACGCCCTTTGATACCTAGTTCACTTTATCGTTCTTTGAAGTTATATCGTTACTATTATCCTCACAACTCTCCTAGGCCTAAAAAGATGAACAAAATAAAACCCAAGGAAAACCCTCATCCTAATGTAGTTGTTAATGTTCAAATTCTTTACAAACAACCATCCAAAATTTGTAGTTGGTTTCATTAAAAAAATAATATTGTTCCCCTAGTGTAGGTTTACTTGTCGCCTAACCCCATTAAATTTTAATGGATACCTCGTTATGTTCCATTCGTTATTCAACCCTAGCAAAAGACTATATAAAAAATGTCGGCACATCCAATGGCCAATTTAAGGAAGCAACATACCAAAAAGGCAAAGGAACACCTATTCTTTAAGATTGATGTTACCATATTTCATGGGGGTATCTTAATAAATCACTCATGAAGTTAAAGTAGGAGGAACATACCTATACATTAGGCGTCCATAAAATCCTCCTCCTTCATCTTTAGAAGAGAATGGTGTGTCTCTTCTCCTACTGCAGACCAAAAATCAACTAAAGTGTCAACAGAAAGTCTGGCAGTATGCAAGGCACATGTTTCGCGAGTTCCATGACCTCTGCCATATCCCACCATTCCTTGGCTGATCCACCCACGACCTCCACCCCCACATGCATCTTGATAGAGTAATTCGCGCTCACGTTCCCTTGCTCTAGCACGGCCGAAGACCTGATTGAGTAGAACACGCAATGCAAAAGATCACCACCACACAGAAATACAAAATGAAGAAAAAAGAAGCAACATTTAGATTATTATACAGTCATGTACATTTTGAAGCCCTTTAAGAGATTTTGAATATAAATAGCAATCCATGAGGGTAAGTGTTCCATCACGAGTTGTGGTTAGACCTCCCCAAGGATGGACAGATGGATCTTGAACGTCATCATATTGCCAAGCATGCATCTTCAAAAGTTTTGTTTTTTGAGGTTCTGCTTCCATTGCAAGACACCTGACCAACTATTCCCTCTTGCTGCAAAGACTTCCCATACATGACAATCTGCAAAAAAAACCTTCGAGCAGTAGCCCGTTGCATCTGGAGCCGTACATATTTTTTCGTGCTTGTTCAAACAGAGTTTGCTTATCAACTCTCAGGAGTTCTTGCCGAGCTTATCAAACAGAGCAGTAATACTTACAAATAATCAAAGTACTAAAATTTCTATTACAGGTAACATATATATATCAAAATATTCCAACAACACAACATATAAATCACCTTCATAGATATCAAATGCGAATTCCAATTCCAACACATTGATAAATCTCAACCACAAAAACTTAACCCAACTCAAACAATATCTAAATATACACATTATTAAATCTCATAAATTTGATTGTTATCAAAATCAAACTACATATTATCTGGAATCAAATAATGATTTTATAAAAACATCAAAACCCCTGTGTGCAAATTGAAAATGGATCTTGAATCAAACACAAGGATTATACCGGCTTAACTCTATAAATTGAATATGTAACAACAAAAAAATCAAAAAACCCAGGTTTCGAATGTATCACAAACTGGAGGTGGAGGCTTGGAAGAAGCTGCTCATACTTGAAATTAACTCAAGTATCAAAAATGTCCAATGCTCAACTAATAAAAAGTACAACAAAGCTAGATTGTAATGTTTACTTAATCATATGTATATAACTAGAAGTGATTTAATAATATTGTGCAGAGGCTTCATAGATGTGTCTTCGATCGGTTACAATTTCTAATGAACGAGTTCACAACAAACATTAAACACAAATTAGAAGAATAAAAAGAAAAACCATAGGAAATCGAATGGTAAATAGCAAGAAAGCAAGAATTCGAACCTCATATAAAAATCGCAAACTCAGGGCTAGCATCGTAGTTGATGTTGCGCAGCGGGAGCAGAGGTGGGGGCGCGATGAAACCGAGCGAGGGCGAGGGCATTGGCGAGGTTAAATCGATCAGCGGCGATGTCGGAGGCCAATCGCAGCCGGAGCGGCGGAGTGAAGGCGGCAGCGGCGATGGAAAAGTCCCGTACGCGACTTTGAGTAGACAGACACAGAGAGAAGGATAGAAGAACGCAGGGTTTTAATTTCTATACCTGATACAAATAATTTTTTAATTTTATTTTCAGCTACTCTAAAGTTTAGTCGGAATAGGCTTTTTAAGAACTTTTAGTGACTAAACTTAAGCTTCAGTCACTAAATGGCATTTATGTTGTAGTGCCATGACCGCGTGGTTATTTGGGGCCCTGAGTGTGTTGCTCAAGCTCCTAGGCTTATCACAGACCGTTTTTCATGTAACACAAAAGGAACAAAGCTCCGTTGATGGTGATGATGATTCCGCCAATAGTGCAAATGCCGGTAGGTTCACTTACGACAAGTCACCGATGATCATACCAGGTCTCACAATTCTACTGGTTAACCTGACTGCATTGGTCCATGGCATGTCGAGACTACTGAACGTCCGATCTCCTGAAAACTGGACTGCGATATTCGGATTAGGAGAGATGGTAAAGTTTAGTCGGAATAGGCTTTTTAAGAACTTTTAGTGACTAAACTTAAGCTTCAGTCACTAAATGGCATTTATGTTGTAGTGCCATGACCGCGTGGTTATTTGGGGCCCTGAGTGTGTTGCTCAAGCTCCTAGGCTTATCACAGACCGTTTTTCATGTAACACAAAAGGAACAAAGCTCCGTTGATGGTGATGATGATTCCGCCAATAGTGCAAATGCCGGTAGGTTCACTTACGACAAGTCACCGATGATCGATCATACCAGGTCTCACAATTCTACTGGTTAACCTGACTGCATTGGTCCATGGCATGTCGAGACTACTGAACGTCCGATCTCCTGAAAACTGGACTGCGATATTCGGATTAGGAGAGATGGTTTGTAGTGTATGGGTGACACTATGCTTCTGGGAATACCTGAAAGGGCTTTTTGGTAAAGGAAAATATAGGATACCATCATCCACAATTTGGAAATCGGGAGCTTTGGCTTTGTTCTTTGTGCAGATATGCAAACGATCATTTTAATCATTTTTCATAATTCAGTATGATTGTTATGTATGTGTGTACACTTTTAATAGAAGATATATAATTGTTTAAAAATCATTTTAGGATCGAAATGTAACTCTGTTTTGGCAAGAAATATACCAAAATGTTCCATGCAGAAGTAAGGAGAAAAAAATTGGAGATGTAATTGTCCATAAATTATATATAACCATGCATGTATAATTTTATCAATTTTTGGACAATTCTATTCGCACATCTTATAACGTGAAGTGTTCACAACCACACATAGATTTGAAAATTTCATATTATTTTAATATTACTCAGAACAAAAATATTCAAAAAGGATAGGGTTAATTACTAAACATAGTAACAACATTATTTTATATCATTTATAGCAACATTATTTATTTTTTGTCACTAATAGTATCACCTTTTGTATTCTTTTCATATGAATAGTATCAAATTTTGTATTTTGTATCCTTAACTAGTTTATAACCCACGTATTACGTGGATATTTTTAATTTAATTTATTTATATAATTGTATATGAGTAAAAATAAAAACATACAAAAATAATAATTGAGTTTATTTTTTATTATTACAGATTAAAAAATAGAGCATATTTATCTTTTTTAAAAATATCAATTTGTATTTATCTTTTTATTTTTTATAAGTTGTAATTAATTTTTTGGTGAATGTAGAGGTGACACGTGACATTTGATGTTTTCCTTTATTATACATAATAATAATAATTTCCACAACTAATTCAAATTTTTACATTTGAATCTAATTATGATTATCATGGATAATAATGATAGATATTTATTTTAGGTAAACATTAATTTTAAATGTTACAAAATCTAATTTATTACTAATTAATTAATGAAAAAAAATAAAGCCAAAATTTGATGTAATTAAGTTAAAGTGTTAAATTTGGAAAGAGATGTGAAAAAATATAATTTTCTTGTAGTGTAGAAGTGACATATGACATGAATTGTTTTGTTTTATTATAATATATAGGTTAATCTACCCATGTATTACTTGGGCTGATTTAGAAAATACATATTTTTTTATATTTTAACAAATTATAATAAAATTTATATATAATTAAAATAAAAAAAATTGAAAGCTAGTTAAATTAAAGATAAAAAAATACTTAGTTGTTTGATATTAAATCAAAAAATATTATTATATTGTATTATTAAAAACAGGTAATATGTGTTTGCAAAAGATGTTTCTTTTAATTTTTATTACTTCAAATATGAAATATCAATGTAAGAAACAAAAAACTTCAATTATGTGAATCTGTATATATTTTGAAAATGATAAAAAAATAGAATATCTGAATATCAACAATCAAAATTTATCATATTCACAATTGAAGTTTTATAAATTTAATTTTAAATTTTGTTAGCAAAATAATTAACAAAACATTTTAACAATATTTACTACACTTCTACATTTAAGTCCAAATTTTTACATTTGAATTTAACTATGATCATTAAGGATAATAATGACACATATTTATTTTAGGTAAATATTAATTCATTAATGAAAAAATTAAAATCAAAATTTAATGTAATTAAGTTAAGGTAGTAAATTTGGAAAATGAATTAAAAAATAGCATAGGTAGAATTAAAAAATCAATCTGGACCATTGATTTTTTTCATCCAATGATCCAGAAACTCCAAGTGGTTTTTTTATTTTATATAGTATAGATAGCAATAACTTTTGTATTACAACTTTTTAAGTTTTGCTGTAAATGATAAAAAATATAAAAGTTGAAAAAAATAAATAATGTTATTATAAATGCTAAATATACACAAATTTGGTTCTATTTTTAGCAATTAGCCCAAAAGGATATTATATGCTAGACGTAAAGAGTGCAACTAGTAAAATGGGATGTGAAACACCCCTTTTTTCTATCCATATGTTTAAAAAGAAAAATGTCCAATCATAATATTTTGTCGTGTGGGTTGTTCTTCAGTTTTTGGGTTATTTGGTTTCTTCGATTTGGATTCCTCGATTTGGATTTTTTTGAAGATGAAACCAAAAACCGAACCAAACTGATTTTTGATTGGAGCAAACCAGACCGGATTCTGACTTAAACACTACTAGAAAAACTACATATAGCAACGATCATTTTTCGTTGCTAAAATACTGAATTTCGTTGCTAAACGACATTTGCAACGAAAATAAGGTGTGGTTAAAACGGCCGATGCTAAATCAATTTAGCAACGAAAATTAGTAATTCGTTGCTACATTAGCAACGAAATTTACAAATCGTTGTTAAAACTGAGAAAATGTAGTGTCGTTGCTAATTTTTAAATTTAACAACGATATATTTTTCTTTCCTTGCTAATTAATATGTTTAGCAACGAACCTCCTTTCCTTGCTATTTGGATTTTAGCATTGATATTTTGCAACTTGCTACTTATTTTTAACAACGATTTAGTCGTTGCTAATTTCTTAAAAAATTTATTAACTCCTTCTTTGTTTCTAAATAACCATTACAAACCGAAAATCTGAATTTGTAGCATAATTCAATCTTACAAACAAATGTCATACACAAATATAAAAAAACACCTTCATATATTGAGTATTTATCACAACCAAAAACAATCCATACATAATCAATCATCCATGTATAACCCATAGAATATGTAGCTAATGTTTTGCAAGTTTTAAACCCACTTTAACCAATCATCCAAACGTATCAGTAAGAGTTGTTATAGTTCGTTACGAGTTCATCATTTGTTTCACTTGTTCTTGTAATTGTCTCATCACCTCAAACTTAAATGCTTCTAATTGGTTCATTACTCTAGCTTTGAAACACAATTCCGAAAGCTTTCTTGGAGCCTCTATCTCCTACACATGCATAAAAACAAGCACATTGAGAAAATCAATCATCACATATTATTCTATATATAACAAATATGGGTTGCGATTATACTCAAAATGAAACATATTAATTCTTACAACACACTGATGGATAGTTGAAAACAATTCAGTTTTAGCACTAGCAGAATACAAAGATTTAATAGTTTAGATAGAACATAAATTGCATTCAATAAGCTATGTAAACACGAAGATAATTGTATCAAGAATTTTCACCCCTAATCTCAACTCAAACACTAAGATAGAGCAAAGTGTATTTCATGAATTGTTTGGTCAAAACGCAGATATATACGTACCAATCATGCATGATGTATCCCAAAGTTGGTGGAACCTCCTGTGTCTAACACACGATGAAATGACTTCTGTAATTAAACAACTGTGATACATTAATATAAATAGATTAAAATGTAAATTGAAAAAACCACATCTTTTAGTTATGAAAAAGGTTATAAAAATATCAATCAATAACATATGTTATATAGACTTGAATAAGTCTTTATTTCAAATTGTTAGGAATTCGTATCGTTTTTCATCGAAAGTTGGGATGATTCTCCATCCCGTATTGTAGGTTTCTGAAAATGTGTTATCCCTCTACCGATGAGCTATAAAACCATAGACTTTATTAGCATATTCCTTAGTGAGTTGTACTTGAGGACATGCTTCAGAATGATGAGTTGGATCTCCGCATATGACATAGTTAGCTTATGCACTTGGGTTTTGATTGAAACTTTTTATCAATTGATCCATTAATTTTCTTTCCTAGTTCTGAGATTTCACTCTTTACTTCACGCTTCCCGGCATTATCAATGCCCATCACCTGAACTCCAATGCTACTCTCGAAACCAGCTTGAACCTTGAGACCCTTACCAATTGATTCAGTAACTCCCAAGCCTCATCATTTTCTTTAGCTAGAAATGTGCCACCAGTAGCGGCGATGATGCATGTTCAATAAAATAAAACTTAGTCGTTGATCCTCTGCAAATGATTATGAAGCTTCTAGCCCTCCATCGTGTGTTCTTGACCGACAATGATTGTGTGAATCGTCTTTAGAATTTTAAGACGATGAATGACCCTGAAACACAAATATTATGTAAAAGTACAACAGTTATGAAGTAAAAGTGCAAATATAAGCCTTAAAGACTACCGAAAACACACAATAATGTAGTCTCATCAAGAACACAAAAGTTCATAAAAGTCCATATTTCTTACATTTTTGGTTGAATATGTGAATGATTCTTGTTTTTGATGCTTCTAGTGACTTCAATTGATGTTTTTCAACTATAAAAACATATGTGCAACAACAAATTCTCAGATTTATGATTCCAAATTTTATATTTAAACTCATCCAAAAAACCCCAACTTTAAAATCACTTATCTTACCTTAAATCTGACTTGAATCTTGTTATATCAGTTCCTTTTCACGAATTTTCTTCCAAAATTTCAAATTCCAGCAGATTTGCTTGAGAGAGTTTGGTTTGTTTGGTATGTGAAGAGTTGTAAATGAACTCCTGCAAGACTCAAGAGTCTTTTATTCCCCCATTTTCGGTTCTTTACATAATTAGTCCATAAAGAATGAGTTGTGTCTTGCCGGTTCCTCATTTAAATCCATAAAAAATGAGCTATGCATTGTCGGTTCCTCATTTAAGTCCATAACGAATGAGCAATGTCTTGCAGATTCCTCATTAAAGTACATAAATAGTGAACTACGTCTTGTCGGTTTCACATGTAGGTTCGAGCAACTGTATCTATTAGCTTGCGGAGCTACGTCTTCAGGATGTTTTTTTTATTGTTGTTGTTGTTGTTTCTTCAAGCTCAGTCATCCACGTGCATTAATTTGAATTGCAGTTTCCTTAATGCATGTATTTCCTGGGTGTATTGTATCCCGCAAGCTTCGTAGGAGACTTTTTTTCCTCAGCCTTTGGCCGATCATTAAAGTTCTTTTAAAGCTCTTTAAATCATCATCACAACAAATGTCGTCATCATTCACAGGTGAAATCAATCTTCCTCCAGAATACATGGATCGACTCCATTGATATACATTCACCTACTTTAACATACAAGTGGTTCTTAATAATTCAATATTGTTTTTCAAAATAATATTCATGTATAGCTGAGTATACTAACCAGAATTCAAGGAGTTTAAAATCATGCATGCGCATGGTAACCCACAACTATAGCAAAGTTTACAACCACAATCCGAAGAGTTTTGAAGTCCTCTCAAACGTTGAAGTTCTCCAAATAGTATATCTAGAGCTTCTAATGATACAAAACCTCGTAATAATATGAAGCACGGTATGTTGTGCTCGTGTTTACGGACAATGTCACTTCTTCCAAAACTATGTTTTATCGCTGTATCTTAAGGCTTTACAATCTCATCAATACAACCAATAAATGTATCCAAAGAAGAACTTGTTGAATTCAAGTATTTCTTTTGTTTCGCATGCTGGCTTTCAGCCCCGTTGGTAGTGCGCTCTCCAAAGTTTAGATGCTGATCAATCTAAACAGACACAAACATTTCCTTGAATTTCATTAACAAAACTCGATTCACATGATTCAAAATACCTGTATGTAAATAACTGTTATTATGTATAAAAGTTTTGAAGGTATAATTACTAGATAATTGTTTTACCTTGATGTTTGCTCAACTTTAATTGAAGTTTGTCATAGTTTTCAGTGTATGACATCCATGTCAGAGAGTCAACAAGTATAGCCCACATTGCTTGAAAAGAGTCCCACTCACGTTGGGATATGAAAGACTGTCTACAATGCTTCCTAATGTTTTCAGAGATATGTCATCTACAAAGTAATCGTTTGGCTGGAGGGAAAACTTGTTAGACATGCATTCATTAAAGTCAACTCTCTATCTGTCACTATAACTCGAGGGTGCGTGCACTCATCTACTACTAACTTCAAACACGTTAATACCCAATTATAACTTTTCTCTCGTTCGTTAATGATGAATGCAAAAGCTATACAAAATGTCTTTTTGGTTGATGTTACTCCAACAACCTGAACAAAAGGCATATTGTATTTGTTGGTTTTGTATGTTGCATCCACTATCAAAACGTTTGAAAATGCACGCCATATTTTCGACTATAGTGGATGGACGAAAAAAAAGATTCTCCAATTCATTTGAAAGGTTATTTACTGAAAGTAATAAATTTTTTTTCAACCAAAAGAGACATAAGAATGTGCATCCGAGTTAATTTACTGTTAGATAAATAAACAAACAAACAAATAATAATAATTAATAACAATAAGAATAAGAACCTGCATTCGAGTTTCTCCATAATTTGGGACGAGCGAATCTACTGTCGAGCATTATAAATGGTTTTCAGTGTTGAAACATTATTCTCATCTTGATTCTTTAATGTTGATAGTATGTTACGTAGTGTAAGATTCTTACTCGTCAAGTCCGCAACAAAATTTTTTTCATTTTCTTACAACCTCCTTGCATAAGGATGTCCCTTCATATATGTTGCAGGCTTCTGATTATGTTGATCACATTTCACACTCAATTTCCAACCACCGTAATGTTTTAAAATATGACCCAACCAAATGAAATGGACAGTTAATCTTTTTAGTGCCAGAACTTTTAGTTGTTGTTTCTTTTGATTTGCATTCACGACCGAGATCACATATAAGTGTGACATATTTAACCACACCATGTGGATTTGATTTGATCTTCGTGTGACAATAACAAAACCTTGAGCTAATGGTGTTTTGCATCCATCCGACAAGCTCTTCACAAGTCTCGAACACATACAAATCATTTGTGTTAACATAAAAAGTAAAAAAAAATAAATAAAATAATAACATAAGCGGTAAAGAAATAAAAAATTAAATAATAACATAATTTAATTATAATACCTGATCAATGTAAAATACTGATGTAGTACTAGATGTCTCCATTGTAAATGAAAAAAGTAGGAAAGAGAAACACCCTGTTAGGATGTCTCTTTAGCAACATCCTCTAGAAATCCACGGTCCCAACTTTTAAGCCACTGTCTACACTAGTCCTCTAGTCTACCCCGTGGCCTTTGTCCGTATTTTCAAACATAATTAGGCCATGATATTCGTTTCTTCTCAATAATAATTCTGACTAAATTCTACACCTAAAAACGTGTAAGTTGACCTTTTGTCTCTTTTCCTATCGCTTCTAGAATGATAACTTCGTGTCGTTAAATATTATACATCTTCTTTTTTAATAAGTTAATTAATTTTCTTGGAAAATCATGATACCCGATCGACTCTCTGATATTTCAATCGGCCACCAGACATATTCAAACCAGCGCTCTTAAAGAAGGCTAGTGACCAGTAAAATGTTGTCAAATTTAGTTACAAATTTGCTTTGAAACTTTGTTCATGATATAAAAGCCATATTCTAGGATTTATGTTGGGCTCTACCCAACAATATTAATGGTGTGTTTAGAAACTGAAAATTTTCATCTCACTTTTAAAAAAAAAAATTAAAACTTGTTTACTTAACAAAAATTTCATAAATTTCCATTTCAGTTTTCAAAATACCACTTTTTATACTCTTTCTTACTTTTTTATTACCTACCCTATATTTCTTTATGTTACTTTTGTTCTCTCTCTTACTTTTCTATAACTATCTGATAACGCTCGTCGTAAAGCGTTCAAATAATTTATAAAAACATCAATCACCTTAACTTATAGCTAGGGTAAGTGGGATCGTCTTCTTAAGGAACATGTGGTTATCAATATTATTCTACGATAGTTATTAAATAATAATAAAGACGAATTATTAAACTAATTGACAGAAGGAAGTGATTGAGCGAAAACTTGGAAATTATTAATTATAGCTTTGTTAAGAAAACTTAAAGAAAATAAGAAAACCAACGACTTTGGATTTAGAGTTTGGGTGGAATTATGGATAATCGACCTAGGGTTGCTAATAAATTAATTATTTATGATTCCGATTTATTATCTTTGTAACCTAACCACATAGACATAGTTATGACGATCAAATCTATCGTAATCCGTATTTTGGGCACAAATCGTGTCATGCTCTCAGTCCGTCGTAACTTCTAACATAATGAGCTCGGCACGACACCACTACAAGAAAATTTGGTTACAGTGAGGACAAAAGTCCTCCCCATAAGTCAAAATGTCCTCACCAAATCTCTACAGTGAGGATATATCCTCACCCTAGTTTCCCCACTAAAGCACCGTCCCTATATATCTATGGTGAGGACAAAATCTGGCTATAGTGAGGACAGTAAATTAATACAAAATAAATGAAAAAGAAATTAATATTAGCTATAGTGAGGATATGTCCTCACTATTGCGTATTATATTAATCAGAATATAATTCGATATAGTGAGAAAACGTCCTTACTATAGATGATTATATTCTAATTAATATAATTAACTATGGCGAGGACATATCCTTACCTTAGGTAATTATATCCTGAGTAATAAAATCAGTTATGGTGAGGACATGTCCTAACCTTAAGTATTTATATTCTAATTAATATAATTATCTATGGTGAAGACATATTATTACCTATAGAGACGACATGTCCATACTTTAGGAATCTATATTCTATTTAACGTAATAACCTACAGTGAGAACTTGTCTAAACTATAGCCCAACATTTTTTTACTAGCATATTTTTGTTTTTGGTGTTTCCCACCTGTTTTGTAGGCTATTAATACTTGTTTTATACACTTTCTAACATTCCAAACAACAACAATATCATCAACATAAACCAATATCATCAACACAAACCAATATCATTTAACACAACATTAATACAATAAAACAAGTATCAAAAGAATAACATTTACACAACATCGTTCCATACTAATAAACCTACATTTCAATCTTCACCATGATCTTCCTCGTCCTCATCTGAAAACTCAATTTCGATATTATTAGCTTTCAAACCTTGTAGAAGGGACTCCAATTTAGCCTCCACTTGCGAATGTCTAATTGAAGATTCTGAAGCTTGTTGAAGATCTGAAGCTTGTTTCGCCTGCAATTCATCAACCTCAGCTTGGGTATAAGAAGTTTCTCTAGCGGACTTAAATCGTTCAGCTAAGACATTTGATGAAGAATTGGCAAGGAGAACAATTTATTCAATGGTTCGATTGCATCTACTCAGTTGCGCTCATCGGTGTGACTCTCAAGTGTTTTATGAAATCAGCCATGATGCAGTAATGATGTTATCTTTACACACCATACGCTAACATACTCACACTTGTGTAAGACGACATACTATCCTGCAGCATGCGCCTAAAGGAGGTCATGGCTAGACACTTAGGCAGCCAAGATCATAAAAACTCTTACTCCCATTCAGGCATTCTTGTTGAAATGGTTTTCCAAAAAGAAACTTAGGTTATATCTCGTGCATCGCAATATCTCAATGTGAAATCTAGGCATGGATTAAATCACCCGTAGCAAACACGATTATGTTTATCGACTCTCTGATCCCTAACCCGCCGCATATGCATTTTCATTCGATTCAGTACAGCGAAAAGCACAAGAGAGAACAGCCCTAGTGATTTCATCAAACCAAAAACGATATCTAATCATCCTAACTGTAAACACCATTGAAATCCGCCGCCATGGAAGAGGAAAGATACATACATCTTTATCTTTAAATTCTGGAACCCTAGTTTGACGAGGATGAAGTTGATGATGTTTGCAAAGAGAGGGATTCGATTGTGAAAGTAAGACCGGAGGGAATCGCCACCCTCAATCGATGGTTGTGATCCTTTGAAGGACCGAGTCTGGGTTCCGAGGGTCGGTAATCTGCGGCAGTTGATTCTAGATGAGTCGCACCGATCGAGATTGTCTATCCATCCCGAGAGCACCAAGATGTACAGAGATCTGAGTGAGTATTACTGGTGGCCTGGGATGAAGAGAGATGTAGGTTGGTATGTTGAGGAATGCATGACTTGTCTGCGAGTGAAAGCTGAGCATCAGAAGCCTCACGGGCATCTGCAGCCTCTAGAGATCCCCGAGTGGAAGTGGTATCATATCACGATGGATTTTTATCATCAGACTTCCACGCACGGTTCGAGGTAATGATATGATCTGGGTGATTGTGGATCGATTGACCAAAAGTGCTCACTTTCTAGCGGTTCGGGGCACCATTACTATGGATCAGTTGGCTCGGTTGTATATCAATGAGATAGTTTCGAGGCACGGCGTTCCGATGTCGATTACGTCTGATAGAGAAACGCAGTTTACATCGAGATTCTGGCAGAGTTTTCAGCGCGAGTTGGGGACGAGGGTTCAGTTGAGCACGACGTACAGACCTCAGACAGACGGGCAGACAGAGCGGACGAATCAGACTCTTGAAGACATGCTCCGAGCTTGTGCGATTGATTTCAGTGGTAGTTGGGACGTTCACTTGCCGTTAGTCGAGTTTGCGTACAACAACAGCTACAATACCTCCATTAAGATGGCTCCATTTGAGGCACTGTATGGACGTAAGTGCCTAACCCCGGTGTGTTGGGGTGAGGTCGGCGAACGACCTATCAGTGGGCCTGAGTTGCTACAGGAGACGAGCGACAAAATAGCAGTCATTCGTGAGCATATGAGAGTGACAGAGAGCCGACAAAAGAGTTATGCCGATCGTCGTCTGACTGAGCTTGAGTTTAGTGTCGGGGCCGCGTTATGCTGAAAGTATCGCCGTGAAAGGGGGTTATCAGATTCAGGCACCGAGGTAAGCTGAGTCCGCGGTACATCGGTCCGTTCGAGATCATTGCTAGAGTCCGAGATCAGGCGTATAGACTGATATTGCCTCCCGAGTTGGCCGGAGTTCATGATACGTTTCATGTGAGTCATCTGAGGAAATGGCTGGCCAAAGACGATCAGTACGTGCCGTTATATGAGATCACCGTAGACGACCATCTGAGATATATCGAGCAGCCCGAGGCTATTACTGACCGTAAGGTAAAAAGGTTGCGAAATAAAGAGATCGCGCTAGTACTAGTTCAGTGGAGGCATCATAAGGGTACTAGTGCCACCTGGGAGCCCGAGGTCGATATGAGGAGACGTTATCCGCAGCTGTTCCAGTCTTCAAGCTAGATTCCGGGACGGAATCTTTTTAAGAGGAGAGGATTTGTAACATCCTGGATTTGAGCCTGGTACGTGGAATTATTTTATTGGCTCATTAATTTAATGTTATTGCGTTATTCCAGTTAAATCCCGTTTCGTGGATTAAACGTGTCGAAACTGAGTGATACGTGTCTCCGTGTTAATAATTAGTGGATTATTATAATCATTGAGATCGTGGATTTAATTGGGTCCTGATGATATTAATTGTGAAAAAGTGAAATCGGGTTCGGATTTAGTGGGTTCGGGACTTGCTTAATTAAGGAAGTGGATATATATGTATATGTGACCTTATCCCTTTTCATTTCTCCTTCTCAAGAAATAGAAACGTGAGTGTATGTTGTGTGTTTTGGAGCTGAAAAGAAGTCTTCAAAGGTTGAATTTGGCTGCTGGAAGTGATCATCTCCTTCTTCTTCTTGGGTTCTTGGAGTTCAAGAGGTGAAGGTTTTGCTTTTTGGTAGTTTAAATTGAGATATGGATGTATTGTGTCAAAGAGTTTGATTCTGAAATCTAAGGGTTGTTATATGCGAAATTATGTGCCTTTATGCTGCCAAAATTCGAGTATAGGGGTTTTGAGTCCCCTGGTTTAATTTAGCCATGGAAATCGCAGGTCAAGGTGCAGAGCACCGCTTGGTCGCGACGCGACCCTCAGAGGCTTAGCGGCGCGAGCCGCAGCCTGCAGGGGAATTTCAGCTTGGTCCTTTTGGGGAGGTTTGGGATTGCTAAGGTGTTGGGTTCCTTCGGGATAATGCCGGATTGAATCATTTGAGTTTTAAGTCTCGGTGGGAATTTCGTATAGGGATTTCGGGGATCGATTATTCGTTTGGGGTGTGTTTCGGGTTTAAATTGATTGTGATAACTATGCTTGACTTGAGTTGCTCGGTTATTGAGACTTGTGTTAATGTGTAAGATCCGTGGTGTTTACAGGTTCTAGCCGATCACGTGTCGAGCCGCATTAGAGTTTCGGGTTTCAATCGAGTTCGGGTAATTGGTGAGTACTCGAGTTCTTTCTAAACGCACGTGCATTTTATGAGTCGTCTATGTGATTGCAATATATGTGTATGAGACTGTGGTAGCACGCTGGTATGATTATATCTATCCTATACGTGCTATATGTGTTTGAGTTGCAGGTGTCCGCAATATGTGGTCGCGCAGGCTGACTGTCCCTAACCAGTCACGAAGTATGAGACTGTATATATACAGCAGTGTTATTGCCAGGTCGCTCATGTGCCTATTGAGTAGCTAACTGCTGCTGTGTGCGGCCTGGGGAACGGCGTCCCCTTTTGAGCAGAGATCCGTGTTGTTTAACGAGTCGTGTTATGTGTATTGAGATATATGTGTTGTGTATGCTACATGTGTTTATCTGCAGAGTCTAAACCTCGCGTACTCACGAGCTGTCCAGCTTATGTTTTCGAGTCCTATGTGTCACAGGCAGTCGTACAGTGGGGCAGCAGCAGCAGCCGCCAAAGTAGGGGCCGGGGCAGTTCCGAGTCTGTGTATGCCAGTTGACTTTTGATGTTAGGTTCAAAGCTGTTATCTGTATTTTGTACTGGATTGGCATTGTGTAGCCATTAGTAGTTAGTGTTCTCAGATAGTTCAGTTATGTATGTGTTGTATCCGCATGTGACATGACGTATGACTTCCGTGTTTAAGTTTTAATTAACAGTGTTTTCCGCTAATCCTGTGACATGTGTACCTTGAGATGATTGCGATATTGCCACCTGTGTATTGTATTGACGTGGCATTTGTGTGAGAAATGTTGGTGTTACATCAAATTAATTAATTAAAAATTTTATATATTATTACTAATATTTATATATAATAATAACTCAATTATATAAAAATATATTATATGGATTTAGCTTATAATAAAATTATTACTATTAGATGGTTAAATCATTTATACAAAAACTTATTACATGGATTTTATATATTTCAAAAATTAGGATCTTTATATTCTCTTAAATTAAAACAAAGAAAGCATAATTTAAAGTTTTAAAAAAATTGTTGGTGTACTCAAGTTAATTAATATAAATATTTATTGTTACTATTATCTAAAAAATAACTAAAGCATAGAATACTTTATTAGATGGATTCAACTTTTATATAAAATTTCATCACTATTTACTAATCGATAATAACAAAAGTTGTAATTATTAAAAAATCTATACAAAAATATTAAGCAATCAAATCAAATTTAGCTAGTACGCGTAACCTTTAAATTATTCAATATATTTAATAAAATAGTAATTATAATATTTTTAATTATCAAGTTAATATTAAGTCTTAAAAAAATTTATTAGAATGCTTAAATATCATTTAAAGTTTTATTACAATTTAAGCTTATAAATATAGTTGATCAATAGTTACCAAATTAAAAATATAAATATTTTGAGTCTTAAAAAGATTATTAGGATGCTCAAACTAAGTTTTTTATTTCAAATCATCGGATCAAATAGTATTTAAATGTTTTTAATTATCAAATTAAAAATATAAATAATTTTGAGTATTATTTGGATGCTCAAATTAAGGTTTTTTTTTTAATTCAAATTAAATCATTAATTTCAAACAATAGAAGTTTTTATGGGACATGATGCATTAATTTTATATGTACATATAGTTTCGTCTTATGCACAAAGTTATATATACGTAAAATTGCTCAATAGTATCTAAATTGTTTAATTACCAAATTTGAAAATACAATTAAGTATCACAAAATAACTAATACGTATTATTTATAAATTAAAAATATCTAATTCCTATTATTTATTAAATCAAATAAAAATTAAAATAGAACCATATAATTAGCATTCTCATTTGTTTACATGAAATTTTTACCATTGCATGTTTATGTATTTAATAAATAGTTTGCCCTTGTATTTCATGTCTCTTTTCAAAGCTCCGGTGAAAGTCATAAGTTTGATTGACAAAATCACGAGGCAATTTATTTGGGGCTCATCTAATTCGGGGATTTCTAAGATTGCTTGGGTCAATTGGAAAAAAATCATAGCCCCCAAAAAAATTGGGGGATTGGGTTTGGGTTCTTTAAATACGGTGAATATGGCGTTGCTAGTAAAATGGTGGTGGAGATTTCGTAATGAAAAAGAAGCGTTGTGGAAGAAAGTAATTACCGCAATACACTCAATCAAAGGTGAGGAAGCTATATACATGGCAGATAAAAGACTATCGGGAACTTGGCTAAGCATTGTGAAGGCATGTATGTCCACTCCTTCTGGTTAGAAGAGGAGCCGGAGGAACACTTATTTTATTCATGTTCAATGAGTAAGGAGGTTTGGAAATGGTTCCTATCGTGGTGCTGTATCACTAGCTTCGAGCATCACAACTTGGATACTTTATTGGAAGCAATCATGCCTCAAGGAAAATTCTGAAAGGAGGAAAAAATTATTTCAAACAGCGATTGGAGGAATATTGTGGTTTATGTGGAAGGCAAGGAATGAGTTGATATTTAAAGGAGTGAGATCGTCGGCTTCTATGGTTAGAGATGAAGTTCAAGCTTCGTTATTTTCTTGGTTAAAAATAAGGGCGGATTGCAAGTTTTTGATTTGGTCTCTATGGGGTTCCTACCCTCTTTCTCTATTATAATTGGGTCTGTTTCTCGTTTTTTTTTTTTTTTTATGTTCTTTGAGTTCCTCTAGCACCTTGCTAGTGGATACTCTGTAATGTTCATTAATAATATTCGGGATTTCGAGTTTTTTTGGAGAAAGCTCCTTGGCTCGTTTCCTTTTTGCTGTTAAAAAAAATATTGAATTAATACATGTAATTATGTCAAAAAAAAATTAATGATTTATCGAATGCTGGTTTGCCTTCTGGTTTGGCTTGGAAGTTTGATCTGCCAGTTCTTTTCAGAAACCATTTAGCCCTCATAGTCAGCATTGCATGCTGCCATTTCAAGTCCATCTCTATAAGATCATCCGGATGGATTTGTTCTAAATCTTCAGCATTTAGAGCAAACAGTCCATCATTAGCAACAAAGGCTTCATAATGAACTTCAGTAGAGTTACCATCAGTACCTGAAAATGAATCGCAACAGTTAGATTTATCAGTTAATGACTGATGACAGCAGAGCAGTGTTATGATTATAAAAAAAGGATTTCTTTTTAGTTTCAATCTCAGTTTCAAACACTCTCAGACTGTTATACAAATCATCCAACTCTATTTCATCAAGAGTGTCTTTGGTTCTCCAATGAGCAACATAGACTGTCCACTCATCACCAAGTGATCTAAGGAATTTTCTGTTGACTTCATCTTGATCCAAGTGATCTAAGGAATTTTCCACAGTTTTCAGGTGCATAGTGGTTTTCCATTGAACCCACCCCTATATATATATATATATATATATATATATATATATATATATATATATATATATATATATATGCATTAACGGTAATTTTCAAAACTATAACAAAGTAACGATTAATTAGTTAAATTCCAGAAATGAACTGCGTTTAAATGTTTAATTATAACTATTATGATAAGTATTGATCACAAGCTTCACTCATTGCACTATGTTCTTTATGCCTTGTAAATTGGCAATTTATAAGGATATGTACAAGCCCCAAAGCCATGTGTACAATAGCCTTAAGCTTGCTTTTAAATCTTGGTAGTTAAAATTTATGGAAAGTATAGGTTTGTGGGTGGATTTGAATAAGGGAATTCGTGGAGGGTGTTATGTGAAGATTTCAACCAATTGGGGTTAAAAATTTTCCCAGGCGAGTCTTCCTCTTCACATCACAATTTCTTTTCATTTGTCCCTTCTTTGACCAAGAATTTTCTACACATCCACTAAGGCTTAGGGCTAGGAAAATAATTGTAGATTTTGGGCTAAGAATTGGAGGCTTTTTGTGCGTACATATAAACGAGAATCTAGGTAATATTTCATTAAGTGTTCAAGGGTATGTGTGTATTTTACCTTCATCTTCCCTCTCCGTAATCCTTGAAACATGTAGTGAAATGGAGATGAATGGGAGAGTTGGTGGTTTTAAAAATTACGAATTCAGTTAACAAATTATTAACCTTTCTGAAATTTATAAATGTAAGAAATTAAAAAAATTGGAGAGCTTGAGTTTGAAACTTTGTTTATGATGGACCAAAAGATTAAAATAATTTCGTAGGTTGAATTCTTGTATTATTGAAATTTAAAAGTGTATATAAATGTTTATAGTAGTAACCAAATGCCCAAAAGTAAGTTTTAAGTGTTTAAAGTGATGGAAAATGGGTTTAAATGAAGGAAATTACGAGCAGGAATCGGAATTTTACGAACTGGGGTGCAAGTCTCGGTGACTCATCGAGCCGGTCCTGATTCTTGTAATGATACTATAACATCACGGGATCATCCTATACTTATATAACACTTAAATTAACCTTAAATATCGCCCAAAAAGTCTATAAAACTCAATAAAAGGCGTATCAGTGCCGATAAATTCGAAAACTTAAACCGAAAATGTTTAAACACTTCAAATGACTTCCAAACCTTATAATATACTACTATAAGCTTATGAATACTATGAATATCATTATTTTATAGGTTTGGAGCTTGAAGGAGTGCCGATTATCGGTTCGGGGCTTTAAGTGACTTATTGACCGTTTTGAGCCTTAAAGGCTATTATAGCCTACTGTACTGTGAGTTCTAGCATTGATGTGTGTGTTGCATACATAATTACATGTTTATTTTATTTATGACATTGTGCATATCTAATTGGCATCATCCCCTTATATGATGCATTGCACTGGTTTTATTATACTGTCCTATTGGCGGTCCATTACTTGATCATGGCCTAAGGCCAGTATACCTTACTTGATACCGTTCATCACATATATTCACTTTCATGCTATACTTGGAGACCGTTCAATTCATGCTTTACATGATCACATTTGATTACCCTATTATGAGTTATGCTCATTATTATTGGCCTCACTGGACGTCCAGATTATTATTATATACAACGCCTTACTTTGTGTTTGTGCGTATAAATTCCTACACCACATGAGCTCGTGGGTAGGTGGCCGGACATGGAAGCCGGTTGGAGTTGTGCAGTTGGACATGGATTCACAGCTGTTGGCAACGGCGGGTTAGCGGGTCATGCACCGCAACCTATGCAAATTAATGGGCTATGCCCATACCATTTTATTAAAAAGATATTGCACTTGTCAATTTATAATCATTTTAACTTTAATACATGTTGTATGTTTTGCACCCCATATCGATCTAGTAACTCACTTAGCAAATTTTATTTGCTAACCCCTCACTTTTATATATCTCAGGTGGATTAGTAAAGGCAAGATGATTGCTGGTTCTGGTCTTAGAGTTTAAAAGGACCGCATTTGAAGCCTTGACTCTTGGTAAAAATTAGCTTAATATTTTGATACTTTCGGGTAGTCTGTCTACCAACACACTTAGATGTGTATATATGTACACTTAACGTCTTCGATGGATGATAGTTGTTTTAACTATTTAGAAGTATCGTATAAATTTACTTTACATTACAAATTTTGGTATATAATTAAACAGGGATATTGACTCCGTGCGAACGGGTCATGCCCGATTTTCTTTAAAAACCATGTTAATTATGATTAATCTATTGCAACCCCATTAGTGATTATATTACGTTGATATGGGTGTTTCAGTTTGGTATCAGAGCCGATGTTTATTGCATGAGTATAGTCGACGATACCCTACTATGAGCTCGGTTTCAGATGCTTGTATTGGCCGCCTAGGCAACACTATTATAACATAAGTTAAGTTCTGATGTGGCCTAGGACGGGTACGGGTTTAGGATGATAATAATATCAACCGTATACTTAATGCGTGTATATACGCTTAATGTCATATAGCTTAATGACTGGACACACTGAACTAACTCCCAATATAGGGATTGATTTTAATTATGAAAAAGAGGCGTATAGTGAGAAATGCCTAATAAAGGTTCTACTAATGCCTCGTGATGCACCGATAATAATAGTGTGTTTCGAAACCATAATGAATGCTATTAATTAGCAATAAACCCCTATAGTTCCTTGATGGAATTATATAGTGATGACTAAATCTATTCTATGAATATGTTAGAAAACAAGTAAATTATAGCAATTACCTCAATTTAAATTGGAATTATTTTCCAAAGACACTATGAACATTATAGCCATAATAGCCTAAGTTTATAACTTGGGATGAGATTATAATGAAGGCTATTATGTAGCAATTGTCCCTGTAATACTTTACAATCATGACCCTCTGTGGGAAATTGGCGATAGCTGAGTTGTTCTCCCCAAAGCTTTTTTTAAAATCCATAAGAAATGGTTGGTAATAACTCAGTAAATGAAATAATGATGTTAAATCTCAGTAACTCCTTGCATCAAAGGCCGCTAAGTGCCTAACAGTTGGGAGGAATAATAAATTGAGACAAATGATAAATTTCAAAATATGTATACACACACACACATGCATCTATAACAAAGACCAAAATAGGTCGTAAGGCCTAAAGGTCGATGTACATTAAGAATATAAAAAAGAATTATAATGATTGGTAAAATGCATACCCATGACTATGATATTAAAAGAGAAATCCCTTACGGGGAAATGTTATGAAATTACACTTTTATGCTAATTATATAAGTAATGAAATATTCCAAGATTTCTATAAATGATATAATCATATTGAAATAGAAGTTATATGCATATATGAGAAATACGAGAGGTATTAAATTCTCAAATCAAATTATAATAACTCTATTTAATAGTCCAAGTTGAGACTCAAAGTAGAGTTCTACTAAAGTTGATAACATTTTTGTATAATTGAAGTATTTAAGGACTTATGTAAGGATGTATCATTTGTTAATGATTTAAAGAATCCCAAAATTATGTATCGTACAGTTGATTATAGACTATGGGATAAGAGATTTATTATACCGAGTTTCCTGTTTTGGGTGCTCTGGTTCAAATGATTAAAAAGAAGGACGTCACCTGTAAAGGTGCATGAGTTACCGTAAACTGTACTAGTAACAGTCCAAAATAATTTTTCCTTGCCTCATAGTAATGATCATTTGATCAGCGGCAAGATGCTTCATATTTCTCAGACATTGATCTGCGAGTTGAATATTATTAACTGAAAGATTCGTGAGGAGGTAAACCAAAGACCTCATTTCATACTTGATGTGGTCAAAATACATTTTGGTGATGCCGTTTGAACTCACTAATGCACTAGTTGCATCTATGGATCTAATAATCCTAATATGCCAACATATGTTGGATAAATCAGTTATTGTTTATCGATAATATCCTAATTTATTCAGAAATAGAATTTGAATATAATATACATCCTTGTGTGATGTTGAAAATACTTCGCAATAGAAGTTTATGCAAAACTTTCTAAATGCGATTTCTAGATATAAATTTCAAATTAAACTTCATAAGCTTAAATGCAAACATGTATCTATATATATATATATATATATATATATATATATATATATATATATATATATATATATATATATATATATATATATATATATACTTATTTATAACTTGGCATAATTACTAATATTAATGTCAGATATTTTAAATATAATCAATTCGCTAAAAGTTGAATCTAAATTTAAATAGGTCCGATTCTTGGCCATATCATTTCCGAAGAGGGAGTACATTCATATCCCTTTAAAATGGAAGCTATTTGTTAATGCCAGTCGCCGTAAATGCGACTGAAATGAGAAATTTCGGAGATTGGCCGAAGTATCCGTTCTGGAGTGTCCCATTAGTTGAGCTTATCTTCTTTTGGGTAATTCTCAAGAATTGAAATTGTTTAAGGATCGCATATAGGCCCTTAAGTCTGGCGGTTTCCGCAATATGCTACTGAAAGAAACTTGTAATATCAAGTATGTTTATCATCTGAGAAAATATTAAAAGGGGTCGTGATATTGAGCCATGTGCTGATGGTCATGATGCCTCCAAATCAAAACTGATAATCAAATGCTATTTAGATAATAATAAAGTCAAGTTGAACCTATTCATATAGGTTAAATAAGTAGTTGATTACATTGAATACCAATAAGAGTTATATACTTAACCATATGATAAACCTATAATGATAAAAGGTAATGAGAAAGGAACATATAAACTGTGACTCGTTATGAAAGTCATTGAAATTTAATTCAATATCACACTTGATTGTTTCCCAAATGAAGGGATATTAACGAGAAAATACACATCCTTAATATGAATAGCAATCCTACAATGAATTGAATATTGCTATGGATTTGAAATTTCACATAAAAAGTAAGTAAATAAGAAGTAAATCTTCCAATGAATTTGATATAACATATTGTTATCGAAATAGCGATAGTGACTATGTCACAAATATGCTATTAATGGATTATTTAATCCGATACTTATATAGCAATGTTGCTATCTATACGTCTGGGTAGGGTAATCCGACGGTACTAACTGTACACAGCCTACTTAAAATTGCACATAGCATGCGTACTAAGTATCTACTAAAAGCCTCTTGAAAATTCTGGATTGATTCCGTGGACGGAATCCTTTTCAAGGGGGGAGGAGTTGTAACATCCTCAAATTTAATATAATATTTAAACTACTAATTATACACTAAGCCAATAAATTGAGTAATTTATTAACGTTAATCGATATGTAAGGATTTATTTATTTATTTTTGACCATTTAAAGAGAATATATATATATATATATATATATATATATATATATATATATATATATGCATTAACGGTAATTTTCAAAACTATAACAAAGTAACGATTAATTAGTTAAATTCCAGAAATGAACTGCGTTTAAATGTTTAATTATAACTATGATAAGTATTGATCACAAGCTTCACTCATTGCACTATGTGCTTTATGCCTTGTAAATTGGCAATTTATAAGGATATGTACAAGCCCCAAAGCCATGTGTACAATAGCCTTAAGCTTGCTTTTAAATCTTGGTAGTTAAAATTTATGGAAAGTATAGGTTTGTGGGTGGATTTGAATAAGGGAATTTGTGGAGGGTGTTATGTGAACATTTCAACCAATTGGGGTTAAAATTTTTCCCAGGCGAGTCTTCCCCTTCACATCACAATTTCTTTTCATTTCTCCCTTCTTTGACCAAGAATTTTCTACACATCCACGAAGGCTTAGGGCTGGGAAAATAATTGCAGATTTTGGGCTAAGAATTGGAGGCTTTTTGTGCGTACATATAAACGAGAATCAAGGTAAGATTTCATTAAGTGTTCAAGGGTATGTGTGTATTTTACCTTCATCTTCCCTCTCCGTAATCCTTGAAACATGTAGTGAAATGGAGATGAATGGGAGAGTTGGTGGTTTTAAAAATTACGAATTCAGTTAACGAATTATTAACCTTTCTGAAATTTATAAATGTAAGAAATTAGAAAAATTGGAGAGCTTGAGTTTGAAACTTTGTTTATGATGGACCAAAAGATTGAAATAATTTCGTAGGTTGCATTCTTGTATTATTGAAATTTAAAAGTGTATATAAATGTTTATAGTAGTAACCAAATGCCCAAAAGTAAGTTTTAAGTATTTAAAGTGATGGAAAATGGGTTTAAATGAAGGAAATTACGAGCAGGAATCAGAATTTTACGAACTGGGGTGCAGGTCTCGGTGACTCATCGAGCCGGTCCTGATTCTTGTATAATTTTGTTTCCAACATGTTTGACTTGTCGAGTTGCTTCCCTGACTCGTCAAGTCGAGCCCCTGTGCACTGCACCCAAAACACTCATTTTAAAACGCTTATTTTAAGCCATATAATGATACTATAACATCACGGGATCATCCTATACTTATATAACACTTAAATTAACCTTAAATATCGCCCAAAAATTCTATAAAACTCAATAAAAGGCGTATTAGTGCCGATAAATTCGGAAACTTAAACCGAAAATGTTTAAACACTTCAAATGACTTCCAAACCTTATAATATACTACTATAAACTTATGAATACTTTGAATATCATTATTTTATAGGTTTGGAGCTTGAAGGAGTGCCGATTATCGGTTCGGGGCTTTAAGTGACTTATTGGCCGTTTTGAGCCTTAAAGGCTATTATAGCCTACTGTACTTTGAGTTCTAGCATTGATGTGTGTGTTGCATACATAATTACATGTTTATTTTATTTATGACATTGTGCATATCTAATTGGCATCATCCCCTTATATGATGCATTGCACTGGTTTTATTATACTGCCCTATTGGCGGTCCATTACTTGATCATGGCCTAAGGCCAGTAAACCTTACTTGATACCGTTCATCACATATATTCACTTTCATGCTATACTTGGAAACCGTTCAATTCATGCTTTACATGATCACATTTGATTACCCTATTATGAGCTATGCTCATTATTATTGGCCTCACTGGACGTCCAGATTATTATTATATACAACGCCTTACTTTGTTTTTGTGCGTATAAATTCCTACACCACATGAGCTCGTGGGTAGGTAGCCGGACATGGAAGCCGTTTGGAGTTGGGCAGCTGGACATGGATTCACAGCTGTTGGCAACGGCGGGTTAGCGGGTCATGCACCGCAACCTATGCAAATTAATGGGCTAGACCCATACCATTTTATTAAAAAGATATTGCACTTGTCAATTTATAATAATTTTAACTTTAATACATTGTAACAACCTAACTTTTAGTCAGTCATGTAATGCTTAAGTTTTGAGTTAATAATATAATTTTATTATATTATATTATTTATGTTGCAATTATTAAATAAAATATGAAAATGGATTAAGTAAATATAATTTTAAATTATATTTATGATATAATTAAGTAAAATAAAAGAGATATAAAATACAAAAGTTTAAGTGGGTTAAGATTACAAATGTGATCAAATGGAGATATAAAAGTCGAATTAATGATCATTAAAGATCATTAACTCAAATTTCACTCTCTCTCTCTAATCTCTCTCTAAGCTCACGGAAATTTCAACAAAATCATCAAGAAAGTTCATAAAATTTGCAATAAATTTGGGAAGCAATCAAAGAAGAAGTTACAACAATCCTTCAACAACAAGAATCTACAAGAATTAAAGGTAATTATTTTGATAAAACTTGAAATTTATGTGTTTTGGTTCGGTTTTGGTAAAAACCGAAACCAAAGAATTAACAAGGAGAAATTTTAGGTTGCATGTATAAGAATTTTGTAGATTATGATGAATTTAAGTTAATAGATGTTAAAGAAACAAAATTTTATAGTTAGATCATTCAAAATTAATTAAAAATCGGAATTTTTGTTAAAATATGTGTTCTTGAGAAAATTATTAGTTTTTGGATTATCTTGATTAAATTAAGATGTTTTTGATCAAAGAAATTATATAAAAACACTCAAATAATGTTAATACAACCATATATAACATTGCATGTTAATAAAATGAGTTTTTAGTAATTTTTATGAAAAATCCGTATGAACAATATGATGAACACCAAGAACAATTTCTGGGAAAAATGCTAAGTATGGATCCGAATTCGGGTAGGACCGAATTCGGATGTTGTCCATTTCGGACCTATGATTCGGTTCGGATGATGGGTCCAATTCGGATGCTTCACAAATTCGGATATCACTATTTCGGGTTTTAATGATCCGAAATTCGGTGCTTATATTGAAAATGATCCTGATTTCGGAACCAATGCTAATTCGGATGTACCAAGTCCGAATTCGGTAGCCAATTCGGGTCCCCAATTCGGATGTGTCCGGATCCGGATGATCCGAATCCGGATCCCATTCCGGGCTGATCCGAAACTTATGATCCGAAAACTCAATTTTATCTATTTTGATATTTTAATATGGATGATTATATTTATATATATACATGTGTTAAATATATAAATAGAGGACTTTTGAGAATTTGAAAGAATAAAGAATATGATCGAACAAAAGATTGATGAACTGAAAGTTATCAGAATCAGATAGAACTACAGATTTTTAACATGATTTTATCATGAATGAATTTGAACAGGTTCAGTATATTCTGAACAAAGATTTAAAGACTTAAAGACTTAAAAGCGGGTCAGAGAATTGATTGACAGAACAGATTGACAAAGATAAAATCCTGAGATAACTCAGGTGGCAGATTTTTATATCTGTTTGATAAAGACCCAGACTTGTGAGTTATAGATATTCAGATTGAACATGCATAGATCCGATTGAGATATATTGCTGCTGTTAGATTTATTGACATTCATTTATCAGCTGGATTGAGACATGTGCACACCATGGTTGGGTGTTGCCCAGTGAATCATGATAGCTATTTGATTATCATTTCATATTGCATTTAAGATTTATTCAGACATTGCTTATGATTCATTGCTATCATGATTTATTATGACTTAAGCTTCATTATTTGATCAGACATTCGATAGATTTATTCAGCTTGACTAAGCCTTGATGGTCTATTGTTCTAGACCTGGCTAATTCACCAGTTCTTATGAACTTGGTAATGACCTCCGATGTTCCGCCATATTGACTTACTGGTAGCTAGCCCAGTATGTGGTTGATCCCCACGATTTAAGCGTGAGTGTGGCTTGAACATCAACCGATCTTATGATACTATATCTCAATCATGAGGGTTGTAGCGGCAGCCAAGACATATCACGCTAAGACTAATGACTCCGCTTGACACGCATGTTGATATTGAAAATCTATAAACTCACTAAGCGTTGCTTACAGATGTTGCATTAATATTTTACAGGAAAAGCCAAAGGAAAATCACCTGCAGGACCTAGTACTTAGGTCATTCAAGATCCAAGTTTTGAAGCTTTCTTAGACCACTACTCAACAAACTCTCTAGTACTGATTGGAAGACAGCAAATGTGGTGGTTTTGGGTAGACTTGATGTGACTTATGATGTTATGACTAGATTAGATGTTACCCTTTTATAACTTTATTTTGAAATATGTAACCTAATCCTAATCTGTAATGTACATGTAATTTTATTATTCCGCAATTTAATTACCCTATCTTAGTATGGTTGATATCGTATTGCATGATGTGGGACCTAGACTCTGAGGACTGACCCGGAAGGGGAGGTCTTCACAGGATGGTATCAGAGCACTAGTTTGAGTGAATCAAGTATTACGTGAGTATACTTGGTCTCAAACTGAAGCAATACATATGTATCAATCATTTAGGTGGTTTGAACTGAGATAGGATGTACAGACTGTTAGGATGGGAAAAAGGGTACATAGATCTAAGTCTATAAACTGATAGTTAAATGCTTGTAATTTTCAGTAGAAGATGTCAGGATCAGGATCAGGTGATATTCCCAGCAACATGAACCCACAACAAATGTTTGAAATGATGCAACAACTTTTAGCCCAACATTCAGAACAACAAAATAAGACAATGCAAGAACAGTTTCAGGCCAGAGATGAGGCCGAAGCTAAAAGACGTGAAGATAAAAAGAATTAGCGAAAAGAAAAGCAAGTCCAGACTAATGAATCTGATTCTGATAAATCTAATCCTGAAACCCAAACTGCTCAGCCAAAAGGCTGCAAATTTAAGGATTTCAAAGCGAGCGGTGCATTGAATTTTGAAGGAACAGTCAATCCGATTCAGGCGATGGATTGGATTAGTCATACCGAAGAGATCTTTAGAATCTCTGACTGTTTAGACTCGAAGAAAGTAAGTTATGCGTCTGCACTATTTGTGGGAGCTGCCCGTGCTTGGTGGAAAACCCAGAGAAGCATATATGGCGAAGAAGTAATTCAGACTCTAGAGTGGAATCAGTTTCTTGATATGTTCAATGCGAAATACTGTCCGTTCGACCAACAAGATAAGATGGAAGTACAACTGATGCAGCTGACTCAGGGAACGAAGACAGTTGACGAATACGAACATGAGTTTTCACGATTATGCGGTTACTCCTCATACCAAGTAGCTACCGAAGAAAGAAAGATGAATAGATTTCGCGTAGGACTCAATCCTAGATATCGACATCCGATGAGTGCGATTAAATACAAATCTTACTTGGAAATGGTAGAAGCGGCTAGACAGATTGAGAGAGGATATCTAGAGTACGGCGATCAGCTATACGCTCCAACGACTAACCCTATGAATCCGTCTCCTCCGAAGAAACAAAGATTTGGTAGATTTTTCAAGCCAAATAAGTCGCAATCTCAGCAATCTCATCAGCATAGTTCACAGCAGAAAGCACAAGTTTACTCCCTCACGAACGAACCACGATTCTGCAAGCAATGCAGAAGATCACACATGGGATTGTGCAATCCAGATGATGTTACTTGCTTCGCGTGCAACATGATCGGTCACAGTAGTGAAGAATGTCCACAGCAGGGACGTGGATGCGCAAAATGTGGAAAAAGGGGACACTTTATGTATCAGTGTCGTAGCGGGTCGCGTTATCAGTCTCAGTCATCAGCTGGAGGGTCTACAGTTAAGAGTTCTGCTGCAACGCCGACTGCAAAGACTCGAGCTTTTCAGATAACAGCCGAGGAAGCAAAAGAAACACCTGACGTAGTTGCCGGTATGTTCTTGCTTAACTCTATTCCTGCCCGAGTACTATTTGATTCCGGCGCGAGTCGTTCTTTCATATCAACATCTTTTGCACAAAGATTACATAAGTCTCCATCAAAGCTTTCTGTGATACTAGACATTGAGACAGCCAGTAACAATTTCGTTATGGCTGATTCTGTTTATCGAAATTGCACACTACTTGTTGACAACATCGTGTTCAACCTCGACCTCATTCCTATTCCGTTAAAAGAATTCGACGTCATCATCGGCATGGACTGGTTGATGAACAACGAGGCAACAATTATCTGCAATCGTCGAATCATCAGAATCAAGTCCTCAGACGGCCGAGTATTGGAGATCAAGGGCGAGAAGCGTAAAGGTGCTCACTGCTTTATTTCTATAGAGAAAGCTCATAAATATGTGTCTAAGGGTCATGAATCCTATCTGTGTTATGCACTATCTTAGTCCAGCTCTGAAAAGAAATCCTTGTCAGATATTCCTATCGTCTGTGAGTTCCCGGACGTATTTCCTGATGACATTTTCGGAGTGCCACCGGAACGTCAAGTCGAGTTCAGTATTGACTTGGTTCCTGGTGCGGCTCCTATTGCAAAAGCTCCTTACAGACTTGCACCTGCAGAAATGCAGGAAATGTCAAAACAACTGCAAGAGCTGTTAGAGAAGGGGTTTATCCGACCGAGTTCATCTCCGTGGGGTGCACCTGTTCTATTTGTCAAAAAGAAAGACGGAACTTTCCGTATGTGCATCGACTACCGCGAGTTGAACAAGGTTACAATAAAGAATAAATATCCTCTACCCAGGATTGATGATCTGTTTGATCAGCTACAAGGAGCCAGTTACTTCTCGAAAATAGATCTCCGTTCTGGGTATCATCAGTTAAAAGTCAGAGATGAGGATGTTCCAAAGACAGCCTTCCGTACAAGATACGGTCATTACGAATTTCTCGTGATGTCGTTCGGCTTAACAAATGCACCAGCGACGTTCATGGACCTCATGAATCGCGTGTGCAGACCAATGTTGGATAAATCAGTTATCATATTCATAGACGATATTCTGATTTACTCCAAAACGGAGGCTGATCATTCTGTTCATCTGCGACAATTGCTAGAGTTACTAAGAAAAGAAAGACTCTACGCAAAGTTCTCTAAGTGTGAATTTTGGCTCAGACAGGTATAATTTCTATTATATAGGTCTTGAGTATTTCCTAAGTATTCCCTGATTTACATCAGAACTTGAATTTCTATTTTGATTTCTATAGATTCAGTTCCTTGGCCATGTTGTTTCTGGCGAAGGGATTTCCGTTGATCCTTCGAAAGTCGAGGCCGTTCAGAAATGGCAAACGCCTCGTAATGCCTCAGAAATCCGAAGTTTCCTTGGATTGGCCGGTTATTATTGGCGATTCATAAAGGATTTCTCGAAGATTGCTGTACCTCTAACGATGCTAACACGAAAGAATACTCCTTTCGTTTGGTCCGATAAACAGCAAGAGGCATTTGACATTCTGAAGCAAAAGCTTATTCAAGCGCCGATCCTAGCCTTACCAGAGGGCAATGATGATTTCGTTGTCTATAGTGATGCATCTGGTACTGGCTTAGGATGTGTTCTCATGCAAAGGGGAAAAGTAATTGCTTACGCTTCAAGGCAATTAAAAGATTATGAGAAAAGTGCACCAACTCATGATCTTGAGTTGGCTGCCGTTACCTTTGCTCTGAAGATCTGGCGTCACTATCTATATGGGACTCGGTGTCAGCTTTACACCGATCATAAGAGTCTCAAGCATCTCTTTACTCAAAAGGATCTAAACATGAAACAGCGACGGTCCTTGGAGTTTATCAAGGACTATGATTGCGAGATCCTATATCATCCCGACAAAGCAAATGTGGTCGCGGATGCTTTGAGTAGGAAAGTCTATCTGGAAAAGTGCTGTTATGCCCTAACTCCTGTAGTATTCTCTTCGGATCTTATTGAAGACATCAGGGTTGCTCAAGCTGAAGCACTAAAAGAAGATAATATTGAATCTGAAAATCTTAAAGGGCAGTTACAATTTCTAACTCTGAATCATTTGGGACTTCACTGTCTTAAGGGAAACCGAATCTGGGTTCCTAAGTATGGTTCAATTCGCAACACTCTTCTATCTGAAGCTCATCAGTCCAAGTTATCAGTTCATCCTAGCAGCTCAAAGATGTACTTTGATCTGAAAGCTGAATACTGGTGGCCAGGAATGAAGAAAGACATCGGTCGATATGTTGAAAGCTGCAGAATCTGTCAGATGGTTAAGGCAGAACATCAGAAACCCTTCGGGGATATGCAACCACTGCCAGTTCCTGAATGGAAGTGGGAGCATATAACTATGGATTTCATCACGAAGCTGCCGAAAACCAAGAGACAGCACGACTCCATCTGGGTAGTCGTGGATCGATTAACGAAGTCAGCTCACTTCATACCGATGAAAGAAACATACTCCCTCGATAGATTGGCACAGCTATACATCACTGAAATCATTTCTCGTCACGGTGTGCCAAAGTCTATCGTATCTGATCGTGATAGTCGTTTCACATCCAGATTCTGGCAAGCTCTACAAGACGGGATGGGTACTCGGATCTCTATGAGTACTGCTTATCATCCTAATGCAGATGGCCAGAGTGTGCGTACTATCCTGACTCTGGAAGATATGCTTCGTGCCTGCGTTCTTGATTTAGGTGGTAACTGGGATGACCACTTGCCGTTGGTCGAATTCTCTTACAATAACAGTTATCATTCAACGATCAAGATGGCTCCTTTTGAAGCTTTATATGGAAGAAAATGCAGAACTCCCACCTGTTGGCGCGAAACAGGTGAATCGCCAATAGCAGGACCTGCCCTTCTACAGTTGACTCATGAAAAGATTCAGCTAGTTAGAAGAAATATTCTTGAAGCTCAAAGCAGGCAGAAGTCATATTATGACAATCGACACAGATCAATCAGTTTTGCGGTTAACGATTGGGTGATGTTGAAAGTATCCCCAATGAAGAATGTGGTGCGGTTCATTAAAAGAAACAAGCTAGCTCCAAGATTTATCGGTCCGTTCAAGATTGTGGAAAAGATTGGAAACCAATCTTATCGTCTTGAACTGCCAGCGGACTTATCTGGAATACATTCCGTATTTCATGTCAGTCATCTGAGAAAGAGTTTAGCCGACGAAAGAGAAGTTCAAATACCGCACGTTAACCTGCAGATTGATGAGAAGCTTAGAGTGGTTGAAGAGCCGGAGTGTATTATGGACTCGAAGACCAAAAAGCTTCGGAATAAAGAAATACAGATGGTGCTTGTCCAGTGGAAACACCACAAAGATTCGCATCAGTCTTGGGAATCCAGAGATGTCATGAAAGCAACTTATCCCAGTCTGTTCGAACGTCGCTAACTTCGGGGACGAAGTTTGTGCGTGGTGGAGCCCATTCTGTAACAACCTAACTTTTAGTCAGTCATGTAATGCTTAAGTTTTGAGTTAATAATATAATTTTATTATATTATATTATTTATGTTGCAATTATTAAATAAAATATGAAAATGGATTAAGTAAATATAATTTTAAATTATATTTGTGATATAATTAAGTAAAATAAAAGAGATATAAAATACAAAAGTTTAAGTGGGTTAAGATTACAAATGTGATCAAATGGAGATATAAAAGCCGAATTAATGATCATTAAAGATCATTAACTCAAATTTCACTCTCTCTCTCTAATCTCTCTCTAAGCTCACGGAAATTTCAACAAAATCATCAAGAAAGTTCATAAAATTTGCAATAAATTTGGGAAGCAATCAAAGAAGAAGTTACAACAATCCTTCAACAACAAGAATCTACAAGAATTAAAGGTAATTATTTTGATAAACTTGAAATTTATGTGTTTTGGTTCGGTTTTGGTAAAAACCGAAACCAAAGAATTAAAAAGGAGAAATTTTAGGTTGCATGTATAAGAATTTTGTAGATTATGATGAATTTAAGTTAATAGATGTTAAAGAAATAAAATTTTATAGTTAGATCATTCAAAATTAATTAAAAATCGGAATTTTTGTTAAAATATGTGTTCTTGAGAAAATTATGAGTTTTTGGATGATCTTGATTAAATTAAGATGTTTTTGATCAAAGAAATTATATAAAAACACTCAAATAATGTTAATACAACCTTATATAACATTACATGTTAATAAAATGAGTTTTTAGTAATTTTTATGAAAAATCCGTATGAACAATATGATGAACACCAAGAACAATTTCTGGGAAAAATGCTAAGTATGGATCCGAATTCGGGTAGGACCGAATTCGGATGTTGTCCATTTCGGACCTATGATTCGGTTCGGATGATGGGTCCAATTCGGATGCTTCACAAATTCGGATATCAATATTTCGGGTTTTAATGATCCGAAATTCGGTGCTTATATTGAAAATGATACTGATTTCGGAACCAATGCTAATTCGGATGTACCAAGTCCGAATTCGGTAGCCAATTCGGGTCCCCAATTCGGATGTGTCCGGATCCGGATGATCCGAATCCGGATCCCATTCCGGGCTGATCCGAAACTTATGATCCGAAAACTCAATTTTATCTATTTTGATATTTTAATATGGATGATTATATTTATATATATACATGTGTTAAATATATAAATAGAGGACTTTTGAGAATTTGAAAGAATAAAGAATATGATCGAACAAAAGATTGATGAACTGAAAGTTATCAGAATCAGATAGAACTACAGATTTTTAACATGATTTTATCATGAATGAATTTGAACAGGTTCAGTATATTCTGAACAAAGATTTAAAGACTTAAAGACTTAAAAGCGGGTCAGAGAATTGATTGACAGAACAGATTGACAAAGATAAAATCCTGAGATAACTCAGGTGGCAGATTTTTATATCTGTTTGATAAAGACCCAGACTTGTGAGTTATAGATATTCAGATTGAACATGCATAGATCCGATTGAGATATATTGCTGCTGTTAGATTTATTGACATTCATTTATCAGCTGGATTGAGACCTGTGCACACCATGGTTGGGTGTTGCCCAGTGAATCATGATAGCTATTTGATTATCATTTCATATTGCATTTAAGATTTATTCAGACATTGCTTATGATTCATTGCTATCATGATTTATTATGACTTAAGCTTCATTATTTGATCAGACATTCGATAGATTTATTCAGCTTGACTAAGCCTTGATGGTCTATTGTTCTAGACCTGGCTAATTCACCAGTTCTTATGAACTTGGTAATGACCTCCGATGTTCCGCCATATTGACTTACTGGTAGCTAGCCCAGTATGTGGTTGATCCCCACGATTTAAGCGTGAATGTGGCTTGAACATCATCCGATCTTATGATACTATATCTCAATCATGAGGGCTGTAGCGGCAGCCAAGACATATCACGCTAAGACTAATGACTCCGCTTGACACGCATGTTGATATTGAAAATCTATAAACTCACTAAGCGTTGCTTACAGATGTTGCATTAATATTTTACAGGAAAAGCCAAAGGAAAATCACCTGCAGGACCTAGTACTTAGGTCATTCAAGATCCAAGTTTTGAAGCTTTCTTAGACCACTACTCAACAAACTCTCTGGTACTGATTGGAAGACAGCAAATGTGGTGGTTTTGGGTAGACTTGATGTGACTTATGATGTTATGACTAGATTAGATGTTACCCTTTTATAACTTTATTTTGAAATATGTAACCTAATCCTAATCTGTAATGTACATGTAATTTTATTATTCCGCAATTTAATTACCCTATCTTAGTATGGTTGATATCGTATTGCATGATGTGGGACCTAGACTCTGAGGACTGACCCGGAAGGGGAGGTCTTCACATACATGTTGTATGTTTTGCACCCCATATCGATCTAGTAATTCACTTAGCAAATTTTATTTGCTAACCCCTCACTTTTATATATCTCATGTGGATTAGTAAAGGCAAGATGATTGCTGGTTCTCGTCTTAGAGTTTAAAAGGACCGCATTTGAAGCCTTGACTCTTGGTAAAGATTAGCTTAATATTTTGATACTTTCGGGTAGTCTGTCTACCAACACACTTAGATGTGTATATATATATATATACACTTAACGTCTTCGATGGATGATAGTTATTTTAACTATTTAGAAGTATCGTATAAATTTACTTTACATTACAAATTTTGGTATATAATTAAACAGGGATATTGACTCCGTGCGAACGGGTCATGCCCGATTTTCTTTAAAAACACTGTTAATTATGATTAATCTATTGCAACCCCATTAGTGATTATATTACGTTGATATGGGTGTTTCATAAACCTGTCAAAGATTTGAGTAAGGTTTTCATTCTTGCCACGAGAAAAGTTTTCATACTGCTGTTTCAAAAGATCCTTTTGATTTCTCTTGGTGCTAGCATTGCCAGCAAATCTTTTCTCTAAGGCAATCCAAAGAGAATGAGCAGTGTAAAACTTTTTAAACTGATGTTGATAAGCATTAGGATTGGCTATTTGTAAAAGTGTAAGAGCTTTTACTTCATTCATTCTAGCCTTCCTTTCAAGTTCAGTTTTTGGGGAAGTTTTTATGGGTTTGCCCTCAGCATCAAGTTCGGGATCAACTACAGGAGGAAATTCAACAGCTTCCCATATGGCATAATCAATAAATTGAATGTGCTGTTGAATCCTGAGTTTCCACATCTCAAACTCAGTGGGTTTGAGCATAGGCACTTTGAGTCCTTGCCCAGATCCACTACTGCTATCATCAAATTCCATTGCAGAAAATTAAAATTTTAAAAGAAAGCTTCTGACTTTGAAAACAAAGAAAGACCTGTGGCTCTGATACCACTTGTCAAGATCAAAATTACTACCTAAGATTAACTGGTTTGAATTAATCAGAGTATAAACCAATAACCTTGTATTGAATCAAAGTCCAATTAAGAAGTTTGCGGAATAACACTTAACTGCTTTAAGAAAAACTTTCAAAACAAATAACATGTAAATATAATCAATAATCAAATATCACTTGTATTGCAAAACTCAATGATTACAATCAGCTCTAATCTGTTTGATTAGACGAAGAACACAGATTGTTCTTAGGGTTTTACAACCTTAGAGGCTTATGAAAACTTAATCAGGAAAGCAATTACAACTAGAGAATAAACTTGTACGTGAAGCCTTACAATAGAAAACCTATTCTATGTATATATAATGTCTTCTGATTTGTTTCCTTGAGAAAATCTGATTTTTCTGATAGTAAATATGCTTGAATCTTCGAATATATCTGAAAATCAGCACTTTCTGTTTATTGAGCTGTTGAGCAGCTTGAAGTCTATCTGTTGAGCAACTTGAGTTTGAACACTGACAGCTTGAACTTTTGAACTAGCAGCTCGAACTTCTTCAACTAACAGCTTGAACTTTGTAATTACATAGATAATCTACTAACAGTTTGAGAAATTTAACTAACAGCTTGACAAACTTAGAATATTTCCCAACAAATTAAGACTCTTTCTTATTTAATTTAATGAAAAAATTTATGACAATCATTTATATTAATAAAAAAATTTATGACAATCATTTAATACAGGGACTAACCCATTAAATTTCTTATTTATTACATGAGATTTGTCCTCACATTTATTACATAGAGGATTCAACTTTTATATATATACGATAAAATTTAATAAAAAAAATTTATGACGATCATTTAATTTAATAAAAAAATTTATGACAATCATTTAACACATGGACTCAACTTTTATAGCATATAAGATTATGTATTAAATTAATACATGTAATTAACATTCTCACTTGATTTAATAAAAAAATTTATGACAATCATTTAATACATGGATTCAACTTTTATAGTATATAAAATTTAATAAAAAAATTTATGACAACCATTTAATTTAATAAAAAAAATATGACAATCATTTAATACATGGACTCCACTTTTATAATATAAAAAATCTATGACAATCATTTAATACACGGACTCGATCAACTTTTATAGTATATAAGATTATTTATTAAAATTAATACATGTAATTAACATTCTTATTTAATTTAATAAAAAATTTATGACAATCATTTAATACATGAACTCAACTTTTATTATATATATATATATATATATATATATATATATATATATATATATATGTATATATATATATATATATATATATATGTATATATATATATATAAAATTTATGGCAACATTTAATACATGGAATCAACTTTTTCTTTTACTTCCTTTGACTCTTCAAGAAACCCCCTCTATAAATCCTCATTTTCTAATATATGTTGACACACCAATTGTATTCAAAAGACTCTTTAATTAAAAGACCTTTTTGTAGTATTAATTGACTAGTACTGCACGTACGTACTATGGCTATAAACACTGATCAAGACTCGACTTGTCTCCCTTTACAAGAAAAAATAGTCCTTAAGAATACAACGGCTCGAGCCATAGAGCTTGTGATTCTTTCTCTTCTCATCTCCTTACTTGTGTATCGAGCTGTTTCTTTCAAAGACCAACACCACCTCCTGCCATGGCTGCTCGCGCTCTTATGCGAGTCCTGGTTCACTTTGAACTGGATTCTTTCTATGTCTATCAAATGGAATCAATGCATGTCCAAAACGTATCCAGAACGACTCTTGAACAGGTGAATTTTACCATGGTTTAATTTTTCTAGTTAGTCTAGCTTCTTCATCTTCAATTCCTTTTAATTTCCATTTAAAGATCGGACTGAAGGGGCTCTTGTATGCTTGAATTCTTTTAGATGAGTCCATAAAATTCAAAATTGTTTGGACTTTTCTCATGTTTATGAAATTAAATGTGGTTCAGGATACACAAATCGAAGTTTCCAGCGGTGGATATATTCGTCACCACTGCTGACGCCATCTTAGAACCGTCCATCATAACAATGAACACAGTGTTATCATTGTTAGCAGTGAACTATTCAGCTGACAAGTTAGCACTTTATCTATCTGACGATGGCTGCTCACCTCTTACGTTTTATTCTTTAATTGAAACAACGAAATTTGCAAAAGTTTGGGTCCCTTTTTGCAAAAAGTATAACGTTCAAGTTAGAGCTCCGTTTCGATACTTTACTCCCAAGTCCGAACCATCAGAAGATGATTCATTGGAGTTCCAACAAGAATGGAAAAAGATGAAGGTATTCATTTGGGAGATTCAATTCCTTTCTTTATATATCGATCAATACGATTTACTCTTTAATCATCGTACCAATTGTGAAATATTTGAGATGCATTTTACACTATCAAAAACAGCATTTACTGACGCTTTTACAACACATTTGAAGTGAAAACAAGGATCAATGTCGCTCAAAGGAGTCGCAATTTTTTACGTGACATATATTGAAATATGTAGCTAATTAATCAAAGCTGGTTACTGTAACTTGATAAGGAATTGCATCAACATTGGTTTTGCAAAGTAAATATAGATTTTATTTTAGGCTTTAAGCCACTATTTTTTCAAACTTATGTACTCTTTTATCTTTGTTTAACATGCATTTTAGTTAAATTGAAGTGACTAAATAGAATATAATTAATGCTAAAACTGATACATTTTTACAGTTGGATGGTTAAATATAATATTATTTTTTTTAATGAATAGAAATATAATTTAATCCGCTTAGATTTATCAATAGGTTTGAAAGTTTGAATATATAATCTATCTATACCATTAAAAGAGTAACTATACTCATTTCTGGTGAAGCCACGTGTCGTCATCATGAATCGACACGTGACATTTATAGATTTTAAAAATAATAATGAAATTTAAATCAAATCTATCCAAATCTAATATAATCCCATTTTAAATTCAAATCACATCAAATCAAACAATATCTAATACTCTACTAACTTATTAATTAAATTTATCCAGATCTAATATAATCCATTTTTAAATTCAAATCAAATCAAACAAAATCTAATAATCTACTAACTTAGTAATTATAAGATAATATAATAAATGTTTAAAAAAATATATAAGAAAATAATTACTCTTCATATATATTAAGAATTATACAAAATTAATAGGTTATAATAAATAATAATATCATCTTATATACTTCTGTTTAAAAAATAATACATATATCTTTCTTTATCTTTTTAATTGTTATATTTTATATATATTAAAATTATCCGCGTAATACGCGGGTAATAAACTAGTTCTATAAATACTGCAAAATAATTTAGGGGAATCTGTTGAAAGCTTTTTGGATGGTCCAGAGTCAATTTGAAGTTGAATTGTTTTTTGGTAATTATTATTCTTGAGTATCACAATTTTTGGCAGTATATCATATATGGTTGCCTGACCAAAATTGAACAGTTTTCACATACTAGCTAGCTCACTTTTGTCTGCAAATGATTACAGAACGAATATGGGAATCTTTGCAAAAAGATCGAGCTAGCAGCTCATAGCCCATTCCCATGGGAGCGTAATTCGGAGTTTGCTGTTTTCAAAGATGCCCATCGCTCGAACCATCCAACTATCATCAAGGTACGACGACGTACAACCGTTTTTTCATAAACTGTGAAAAAATATGATTCTTTATACGGTGCTAAATCTTGATCTGGAGCTATGGGTTAATTGATAAGAGCAAAATTATGTTCAAAGTAAGGCCAAATTTGAGTATCAAAATTGGATTAGGAGAATGTAGTTGTAAATTTTGAAATTTGAACTTTATGCATGGTGGTGTCCAAGTGTTTGTTTGATGCTATTCCCAATGAAAGACTAACATGTAGGGGTGAGCTCGGTACCGGACCGTACCGATCCCGAAAATACCGAAACCGAATTATTAGTTTTGAAAGAACCGAATACCGAATCGTATAATTTTATATGGTGCCGGTTCGGTCCCGAATACCGAATTTTAGCTAATTTAAAAACCGAATACCGAACCGAGTGTATCGAATACCGAATTTTAGCTAATTTAAAAACCGAATACCGAACCGAATATATTAATTCGGTATCGGTCGGTACCGGTACCGGTTACCGGTTCGGGAAATGGTACCTGTCGCTCACCCCTACTAACATGTGATAAAATTTCGGAGGATAGAGTTTGGGTGGGTTTTGAATAGGCCATTTTGATAGATGTTAAAAATGGAAGAAGGTGAAAGCTTATTAACCTTCAATCATTTGCACTTTCACATGAGTTATTGGTTAATTTTTTTGTTTGTGTTAATTTTCTTCGACTGGTAGATTGCATTTGCACCAACTACACTTTTTTGTAAATCTTGTGATTAATAGAATTTAAGCTATAATCTATAAATTATAAAATTAACAAAACTGTCACTTTTTAATTTGTCACTTTTTATTTTTTCTTATTTAATTTGTCACTTGTTATATTCACAAATTGTCATGTCATTTATTAGAACTACTCATAATATAATATGAAATCCAATTCCATCTAGTCTATTAAAATCTAATTTAACAAATAACTAATTACAATATCATAAACTAAAATTCTGAAATTATTTTTATACATTTATAAATATTTATTTCATAAATAGTTACAAATCAATCCATGTATACATGTGTATTAACCTAGTATACTATTAAAATAATAATTTATAATTCTTATAAAGTATAATCATTAATTAAACATTAAATATTAATTATATGTCAAATCATCCAATTATCAAATAAACAATAAATATTTAATATATGTCAAATCAATTCATAAGATAATAATTAGTGTAATTAGAGAGTAATTAGCGAAAAAGGATGTACAATTAGCAAACCAAATGTGTATGTTTAAAATTAATAATCCTTTCAGAAATGCTTAATTATACTTTAAAGTTAATTAACGGGCAAATGACCAAAACTAATAACAACTTTTGTAATTTTTATCATTAATAATAACATTATTTATTTTTTTATCATTAATAACAATAACTTTTGTATTTTTATCCTTTATAGTAACAACTTTTTATTTTTCTGTCAATAATAGTAATTGGTGACCTGCAAACCTGTTTAGCAAGTAACCAACTTTTCAGTTATCAGAAATAGTAACATTTTTTTTATATTTTTATCAATAATAATAACATATCAAATTAAAACCTAATTATTTTTTATATTTTGTTAAAGTTTCTAAGATTTCATAAACACCAAAATCAATCCAAGTTATGTTTCAAATTTTGTTGTGAAACTTTATAATAAATTTTAATTTTTTTCTATTATCATTTATTTATTTAAAGTTTACTTAATTGTATTATTACTATCTTTAGTAACTATTTTTTAATTTCATTATATATATTTATTTATAATTTTTTTCGTAACCTTATAAAATTTTTAACATATATTTTGAATATTCACGGTTGTATAATATTCGATAATCTATTCACAAATATATGTAATATGAATGAAAAAAAAAATACTACGATTCATTTCAATTTTTACATTTTCCAAACGAAATAACTACGAACAATTGTTTTTAAGTTTTTCCAAATAAAATAATACAAATCGTTTCATTTTAGTTTTTGTAATCGAAATGGGTCATAGGTTTTTATTTAAAAAACCAAAAATGAAAACGAGTTTCAGTATTTTAATTCATAAAACTATAAACCACAATTAGTAATGGTTTTTCCATTCCTGGAAAAACTAAAAAAATGAATGGGTCGCAATACTTTTTTATTCATAATAATTTTCATTTGAAATTAAAAAACTACAAATTGTTCGGCTTTTAAAAAAATTCTAAACGAAACGGATTACAATTCATTCAGGTTTTAGTTTTCCCGAATAAAAAACTACGACCCATTCATCTTTGAGATAAATTTACAAAAAACTGTGTAAACAATTCTGATTTTTCGTTTTTTTAACAAAATAATTGCCTTGTGTTTTTTAAAAAAAAAAATTTTGGTTTATAGTTTTTTTTGAATGAAAACATTGCAACCCATTTGATTTTAGTTTTTCAAGTAAAACAATATAACCCATTTATATTAATAAAAAAAAATTAAAAAACCAGAATGGTTAATATTTTTTTGTTTAGAAAACTAAAAAAATAGAATGGTTCGTATTTTTTTGATTGTAACAAATAATACAAATTATTCAGTTTTTTAATCTATACAAATAAAAAGTACTACGATCCATTCAAGTTTTTAGGTTCTCTAAATGACAAAAATTACACATTAATTTTTTTTAGATTTTTTTAACAAAAAAATTATGAAATTTGGTTTTTTGATTTTTGCTAACAAAAAAATTGCAACTCATTCATTTTTTAGGTTTTAACAACAAAAAAATTATGAGTAATTGCGGTTTATAGTTTTTCTAAATAAAAAATATTGCAACCCATTTTTATTTTTAGTTTTTTAAATAAAAAAACTACAACCCTTTTAGATCGAAAAAAAATTAAAATACCAAAATAGTTTAAATATTTTGTTCGAAAAACCAAAAATAGAATTGTTCATAGTTTTTTGGTATGAAAAAATTGAAAATAGAAATGATTCGTAGTATTTTTTACGTTCATATTAAATATAATCATGAATAAATAATTGAATATAATCTGATCGTGAATAAATATTCGGTATATATATTAAAAATCTATAAGGTTATGATAAAATAAAAATTGTAGATAAATAAATTTAATGAAATTAAATAAATAGTCACTAAAGATAGTAATAATGTAATTAAATAAACTTTAAATAAATAATAAAGAAAATTAAAAACTAAAATTTTATTATAAAATTTCACAACAAAATATAAAGCATAAATCGAGTTTATTTTGGGGTTCAATGGAAAACCAACATGCATCGCAAAACCTCCTTGCACCACCACAAATGCATCACAATTCCCGCGTGATGCATCAAATTCCCCGCGTGATGCACCAAATTCATGCGTGATGCATCAACTTTCTGCATGATGCATCACCTGATCCAATGATTATAAAGTGGTTCCTGAATTTTCCGATGCATATAAGTTTTTCATTGAACCCACCCCTATATATGTGTGTAATAATCATATTCAACTTAACTAGTCATAACTTAATTAAATATAATGTAAGATAAGTTTATAGTATACACTAGTCATGACGGCCCGTGCTATGCATCGGGCTATTGATTTTGTTATTTAAATCGTATGTAATTATTAAAAATTTGTCTTTATAATGGTCACTACTATATAAACTCTAGAATGAGAAAATTACAAAAGAAAAATGTTGTGAGATATAAACTTACTTGATTACAATTTTTATAGTATAGTAATCTAGCAAAACCAAGTTATAAAAATACAAATACTTTAATTAAAAAACAAATGTTTATATAAATTTGTTTAGGTCTTTTAGGACTATTTGTTTGAGGGGTATCAAAAGAAATAAAATGATTATTTCGTAAGTTTGAATAAAAAAATCAAACTACCATGTGACTGTGAGATTTTTTTTTTTAATTTTGAATATCTATATATCATAAACCTAACCAATTGATATCTTTAAGAATCACTATGTTAGTACATTTACATATTTAACAAAAGTTAATTAAATGATTACTACTATTGTTTATTAATAAGTTATTATTAAATCAAGTAACTAATACTTTTATTTATCGCATATAACTCAACTTTTATGTCAATAAATTTAAAAATACAATACATACATGTTTTTTTGCCAATATTTATGTTACAATATTATTGTACATCGTGGTGGTAGTTTTTGTATTTGAGATTTCATTTTTCTTTGATATTTTAGACATTTATTACGTATAATGATGTCTTTGTATATAAAAAATAAAGAGTTAAGAATTCATATATACATAAACAAATAATTATCGCGTTAGGTTCATTCTTTTACAAAATATGCAATGAAAATTACGTGCAATTATTATTGGAAAGTGTATTTACTTTTATATTTTATATTTTCTTGTTTGATTTTTATATATACTTTTATATGTGCAAGCAGAAGTTATATAAAATATACCGATTCATATATTAAATGAAATATTAATTAAATGAACTCATATTTTTTAAATAACTTGATTATTGATTTAATTATTTTAACTTATCATTTATTATACTAATTAACTTATTTTAGTTTACAATTTTATAATAAATAATAATAACTATTAAAGTTATGACACAAACTTTTATTAATTTGTAACATATATACAATTAAGTTAATTATAAGTATACAATCTCAATATACTCTAAAACTTTTAAATTATTAAGATAGTAGTAAATTAGATACTTTTTATTTTATGTATATAGTAAATTAGAAATATTTTAATAAAATTTTAATCTTTGATTTTGTATACAAAACATTTTAAATGAATATTTTTAAACAATTAGAAGTCTTGAAATATAAATCGTTAATAACAAACCATTAATCATATATGTCATATATGATTTTGATTAATGTATAGTGAGTTAGTGACAACCATGTCTAACAAAATCATCTAAGAGACATAGAAATAAATATGATACTTTTACGATTGTTATTAACATTATTTTAAAAATTATTAAAATACAAACAAACAGTGCATAATTGATTCAAATGAAATATTTACGAAAATAAAATTATAAATTGTAAAATACATTGGAAGTGAATCTTTAACTACCGACATGTTCGTTGTATTCGTTTCTTCATGATCCTGAAAAGATAAAAATTATGTCATAAAAATCTTATTCTAAAAAACAACACATACATATATAAAAGTGTGTGATTGATGAAAAACATGTGAATTTGAAACAAATATATACCCCATAAGCAAGAAAACGTTGGACGAATTTTCTTGTGGGAATACATTGAACAATATCAACGACCGCCATGGTGATGCTTATCCTACTCGATCTCATATTTCTTTATCACGCATTTATGCTAAGAACTACTACACATGTAAGAATTTAAGCATGATATGTTTTAAGAATGAAGCTACTATGTTATTTATAATAACAAAATTGATTGTGTAAATGAGAAACAATTCAATAGACACATATGTTATGTATAAAAAGTTATTAAAATACAAACAAATGTATCTATGGAAGTGCATAATTGATTCAAATGAAATATTTACGAAAATAAAAATGATAAATTGTAAAAGACATTGGAAGTGAATCTTTAACTACCGACATGTTCGTTGTGTTCATTTCTTCACGATCTTGAAATGATAAAAAAAAAAACTATGTCATAAAATTCTTATATAAAAGTGTGTAATTGATGAAAAAACATGTAAAGTTGAAACAAATATATACCTATAAGCAAGAAAACGTTGGACGAATTTTCTTGTGGGAATACGTTGAACAATATCAACGACCGCCTTGGTGATGCTTGTTCTACTCGATCTCATATTTTTTTTATCATGCATTTATACTAAGAAATACTTCAAATGTAAGAATTGAAGCATGATATGTTTTAAGAATGAAACTATTATGTTATTTATAATAACAAAATTGATTGTGTAAATGAGAAACAATTCAAGAGACACATATGTTATGAATAAAATTTATTAGAAACAATTGAAGAGACACATATGTAATGAATAAATTTATTAAAAACAATTGAAGAAACATTATATTATTGATTGACCCTCTTAAATTGATCTATATAATTATAAATTAGTGAGAAATTAACACTATTATTGACTCAACTTTTTTAGCTTAAAATAAAATTGAAAATCATTAACACTATTATTTATTACATGAGACTCAACTTTTATATATATATATATATATATATATATGAACTCATCTTCCTCTTTACGTACCGTCCAACCGTAGAAACTTTGTTACAATCTACATGTAAAATTGCCAATTCTAACCCAATTTTTGGTTCTGCTACTGCTTGAGTTGTGACCACATGTCACCAAATGGTAAATAATTAACTGTTTTCATTTAGAGGCAAGGTTAACTTATATTGTGTCATAATTTGAAAGTGCATATTCTACTTTTGGGTTTATATTAAAGTTAGAAAAGCTTTAAATTCATAATATATTATTTTGCAGGTTATATCGGAGAACAAAGAAAGTAGTCCAAACGATCTACCCCATGTAATATATCTATCCAGAGAGAAGAGCCCAAAGCATCATCATCACTACAAAGCTGGAGCTATGAATGTTCTGGTTAGTATAATAGTATGTTGCTTAGTTCTGGTCATTAATTAGATTGTTAAAAAAACTTTATAAAGAATAAGAAGAATAATTGAAAAAAGTAGTATAGTTGACGTTGAAATATATCAATTGGGAATTTCTCTCATAATTGACTCTGTTTATTTTGCAAATTATTAGTATGCAATTGTCAATATGAACAATAATTTATCTCCGATGCGTATCATATACAAAACCATTTTATGTAAGTGGGGTTAAGTTTCTAAACTTTTTCTAATTGTGAGCAGACAAGAGTCTCAGGAATAATGACAAATGCACCTCTGATGCTAAATGTAGACTGTGACATGTATGCGAACAATCCACAAGTGTTTCTTCATGCAATGTGTATGTTCTTTGATTCAAAGAACAGAGAAGATTGTGCTTTTTTCCAATTCCCACAAGTTTTTTACGACGGATTGAAGGATGACCCTTTCGGGAGTCAACTTGCGGATATCCATGTACGTATATTTACTTGAACTTCTGTTCATAAAGATTCATTATTCTAATACCAATTCAAGCATCCCACATTATAGTTAAATAACTTTCTATAAAGCTTACTGTGTTGGAAGATACATATATATAAGTGGTGATTGGACTGGTTTCCTTTTTTTTTTTTTTTGGGTTAATAAATCGGCAGAACTAATATATATTACCCTTTTTCGATCTCATCAGTATCATATAAATGGATTGGCAGCACTACAAGGGTTTTTCTATGCAGGATCAAATTGTTTTCACAGACGATATGTTATCTATGGTTCATCTCCAAATGATACGATAAAAACTGGTTAGTTAATTCAAACTATTTTCTTTTTCCTGTTTGTTGTCAATTATTTGGAACTGTAAATGCATGCCTACATGTTTGGTTCACTCTTCATTTTACTTTTACTAAATAGAAAAAGTGAGCAGTGAAGATCTATGTAAAATCTTCGGAAAATCAATTGAATTTAGAGAATCGGCTGCTGAGATATTATCAGGATTGAATTCAAAGATAGAAAATCCAAGGTGTCCCTCTAGTTTCATAGAGGCAGCGACAAAGGTTGCAAGTTGTAGCTACGAGTATGGCACCAGCTGGGGCAAACAGGTAACTAAGAGACATTTAATTAGTGATGATCTTTAGAGTATTTGAGATACAGGGATTAATTATAAGCAAGTCTACTTATGAAGTCAACATGTCCTTTAACACATTCCACAATCATAAATTCTTAGGTTGGATTGATTTATGGATCTACAGTCGAAGATGCTCTCACAGGACTCGCCATCCATGGGAGAGGATGGAAATCCACCATGAACTCACCTCATGACGGGATCGCTTTTCTAGGTTGTTCGCCTTTAACATATCCTAATTCGTTGGTGCAACAGAAAAGATGGGCCACCGGACTTCTTGAGATCTTATTTACGCATCAAAATCCGTTACTTCTTACTGTGAAAGGAAAGCTTTGGTTTCGTCAAGCCCTTGCTTATCTTTGGTTCTGTTTGTGGGCAATTCGATCGATTCCAGAGTTATGTTATGCTTCTCTTCCAGCATATCATATCATAAATAATACACATTTCTTGCCCAACATCAATGAACCAGCTTTTGCCATTCCTTTGGGTATTTTTATCATTTACAATCTTTACAGCCTTTGGGAACTCAAACGTATAGGCATATCTTATCGTATGTGGTGGAACCTTCAAAAGATGGGGAGAATAAATACCATGACCGTGTGGTTACTCGCAGCCATGAGCGTGATGCTCAAGCTCCTAGGCTTATCACAGACTGTTTTTGAAGTAACACAAAAGGAACAAAGCTCCAACAATGGCGATGATGATGGTGCAAAGGCCGCTAGGTTCACTTACGACAAGTCACCCATGATCGTGCCAGGTGTCACCATACTACTAGTCAACCTCACTGCTTTGATCCATGGCATGTCGAGTCTACTAAACATCGGCTCTCGTGAAAACTGGACTACGACATTTGGATTAGGAGAGATGGTTTGTAGTGTTTGGGTGACACTATGCTTCTGGGAATACCTGAAAGGGCTTTTTGGTAAAGGAAAATATGGGATACCATCATCCACAATTTGGAAATCGGGAGCTTTGGCTTTATTCTTTGTGCAAATATGCAGAAGATCGTCTTAATCGGTTTTCATTATTTTATATGCATTTTATGTTTGAATGTACGTGCTAACGTGCACTTCAAATCAATAGAAGATATTTTTTAAAGAATTAATCGATCATTAATTTTATGATTGAAATTTAATGTTGTTTTAGTAAGAAAGATATCAAAGTGCTCCAACGTTAAGAATTTGAGATGCTCATAATAATTAATTATAAACGTTCAAAGAGGAATCTAAGAATGAACATTCTGTTGAAACTAGAATTATAATGTAAACGGTTTATTATATAACAACTAACATGTTTTTACAGTTTTGCATTTTCGTCACTCCATGTTATTTTTTTTTCTAGATTAATTCTTAAGTTATTTTTTTTGTTTTGTGAAATTTGACTATTAGAACCCGGTTATAATTGGTAAGTTTTTAAAAATTTAAAAACTGGGCTCTGATAGCCAAATGTATTTCACTAAACTAAAAAGAAAAAAATTAACTTGTGGACTTTTCTGGAAAAAAATAACATGAAGAGACGTAAACACAAAAACCGTAAAAACATGTTTTTTTTTCTTATAAAAATCCCTAATGTAAAATCATAAATCTTTGATTTGAGCAATAAAGAAACTTTTATCATTAGCTTGAAAATAGTAATCAAGTCTATATGAGGAACCAAAACACATACTCAATCTAAAAAAGAAGTACCAAAACCCTGGAGCTATGAGCTTGAAAACTAGAGATCGAAAGCAAGGCGGATGAAACGTACCAAGCCTTGAGAAAGAGACCCCCAACCAAAGTGCAAATCCGAGAAGACAGCGAAATAAAAGTCCAAAGTTAATGCTCAACCACCACACAAAACTTGATTACTTGATTACATGTAGGGGCGGATGCAAAATTTTCTGTTATCAGTGTCACTTTTTTAGAGTGTAGATTTAATACTTAGATTTTTAAAATATTTTCTAAGATGGATCGGGTAACCAAAATGGATTGCCAACACAAAATTAATTGACAAATAACAAGATTTTTCTAATTAAAATAAATTCAATAAATAAACACTTAAAATTTAATTTGCCCATTAACCTAAAATATAGAATAAGTAAATATTTTAGTAAATTAAACATCTATACTTTATATTTTAGTAAATTAAACATCCACACTTATCAAATAAACCCTTAAAATGAGAACTACATATTTTTATACCTGGATAGAGAGATGGCCAGATAGTGAGAGAGAGACCGACAGAAGGCTAGAACTCTAGAATTGCGGTTGTCTCTTGTCCGCCGTCGGTGGTGTCGGCTACATCGTCGTCGGTCCTCGTCGAGACAGTGAGCAGAATGCCAAAACTCAGAAACGCTGAGGCTGAAACAGTTATTTTAATTGCAAACAATTTTTTTAGTGCAAAAGTAAAAATACAGCAGAAATGTGATTTTAATTGCAAACAATTTTTTTTAAAAACTTTTGTATACTTTATAACATAAACTAGTTTATAACCCACGTATTACGTGGATATTTTTTAATTAAATTTATTTATATAAAATGTATATGAGTAAAAATACAAAAATAATAATTGTGTTTATTTTTTATTATTTACAGATTAAAAAATAGAGTATATTTATCTTTTTTAAAAATATTAAATTGTATTTATCTTTTATTTTTTATAAGTTGTATTTATCTTTTTGGTAAACGTAGAGGTGACACGTGACATTTGATGTTTTCCTTTATTACACATAATAATAATAATTTCCACAACTAATTTAAATTTTTACATTTGGATCTAATTATGATTATCATGGATAATAATGATAGATATTTATTTTAGGTAAACATTAATTTTAAATGTTACAAAAAATAATTTCTTACCAATTAATTAATGAAAAAATAAAGTCAAAATTTAATACAATTAAGTTAAGGTGTTAAATTTATAAAAAGATGTGGAAAAATAAAATTTTCTTGTAATATAGAAGTGACATATGACATGAATTATTTTGTTTTATTATAATATATAGGTTATTCAACCCATGTATTATATGGGTTGATTCAGAAAATACATATTTTTTATATTTTAATAAATTATTATAAAATTTATATATAATTAAAATAAAAAAATTGAAAGCTAGTTAAATTAAAGAAAAAAACTTGGTTGTTTGATATTAAATAAAAAATATTATTATATTGTATTATTAAAAACATATAATATGTGTTTGCAAAAATGTTTCTTTTAATTTTTATTAACTTCAAATATGAAATATCAATGTAAGAAACAAAAAACTTCAATTCTGTGAATGTGTATATATTTTGAAAATGATAAAATATAAAAATGGAATATCTGAAAATCAATAATAAACATTTATCATATTCACAATTGAAGTTTTATCAATTAAATTTTAAATGTTGTTAGCAAAATAATTAACAAAAATTTTTAACTTTATTTACTACACTTCTACATTTAAATCCAAATTTTTACATTTGAATTTAACTATGATCATTAAGGATAATAATGCCACATATTTATTTTAGGTAAATATTAATTCATTAATGAAAAAATTAAAATCAAAATTTAATGTAATTAAGTTAAGTTAGTAAATTTGGAAAATGATATAAAAAAATGGCATAGGTATAATTATTGATTTTAATTAAGGGTATAAGAGACATTTCATAAATAATTATGAGTTGTCATTAATCTGGACCATTGATTTCTTTCCATCAAATGGTCAAGAATCTCCAAGTGATTTCTTATTTTATATAGTATAGATAGCTAATAATTATAGGATCTCATTTATTTTTATTATCATTGATTGTTATCCTCTCCATATTTAGAGGAAGTTATTTACGGGATGTGGGTTGTGACACCCTTGCCACAACAACCACCAATTACAATACACCCAGGATTAATCATCAACATGCAATAACATAATGATCTGATAACCTAAATTTAAGTGCGGAAGCATTAAAAACATAAATAAAGTAGTGCAAAAAGTGTTAAACACCCTACGGTGCTATAAGGTACCAAGTCTAAGTCTACACACCCATACATTTATTACAATCATCCAGAATATATTACAACATTGTCCAAATCACAATTACCGATCAAATAGTGCCGAGTCTCCCAAATCTTCCAAACGACCTAACTAGAAGGTCCAGCAGTAGATTTCCCCTTTCCTGTAAAAATACAACAACTAAAACGTAAGCTAATGCTTAGTGAATACATAGATTGCGCATATTATAAATATTTATGAAGCCCAAGAGTAACCCCGACGACAAACGTCGTATACTCTCTTCGTACACCAAGTACGGACCAGAGCCGCAGCCCCTTCGAGCCCAAAGCTCGGCATTTACACATACCATCTGAGACAAACGAACGATCGGGGATGACATACTGCCTACCGGACCTGGAGGGATCAGCTCCAGCGTCATATAGCACAGTAACATCAGAGTAACGATGCGACCCACCGGTCCATCACTAGATGCACAACAAACGAACGGACATGCAACAAGTAAGAATGTGCATCTAAATCTACGCAAGTTAGTAGAAATCCAACCAAACAAGTGAAACAACAGGTCTCAGCAGGCAAAGCTTAACATAAATCAGATATAATCATGCGAAATCTACTGTACTCACAGTGGGTGCGTATTATCTTTAAACCGATATTATTTCTCTTCGGGCTTTCAACCGGATCCACCAAGTACCCCACTGTGGGTTAAACAACACCACAAGGGACCTGTTATTATCAATTACAACAATTCCTCGTATCATTATCCATTTAATTCCATAATAATCAAGTTTCGTAAATTTGACGATATTTTCCCCGTTTCGGGTCTATATCCAATATTCGAATTACAACTAAGTTTGAACCCATTTCATGTTCATATATTGACCTTTATATAACTCATGACATTTTATGTGTTGTTTATGAGTTTCATTCAAAATACACAAGTCTAGGGAGTAGTATTCTTAATTTTAGGCATTAAACTCGAATTTAATGGGTTAGATTCGAAATCAAGCATCAGATTCGAATTTTACACATCAGATTCGAACCCTTAGCACAGATTCGAACCCCCCCATCAGATTCGAATTCATCTTCGAATCTAATGTCAGATTCGAAGCCTCCCCCTTAGAATCTAATAGTACAACTTCGAATCTAGCACCAAACTCGAGTCTGTTCTTACATTTCGACTCTGTTCTTGACATATTCGAGTCTGTTCATCATTTCAACTTAAATCCTTCATTTCTAAGGCCTAAAATCAGTGTTATATCATGTATGATGCATATATTCGATTCTACTATGCATATAGTATCATAATCCAGCAACATTTCAAGCAAAACAAACTTAAATTTGCATAAAATGATAGATTCGAGATTCCTGTTCTTCAAAACCGAAACCATAACTTAAAAAGGTTCGATTCTTACCTCAATTCGTATGAAATCTGAAATCCGTTTGTAGATTGTTGTTGTACTCCTCGATATCTTTCCGATGACGTATAATTCTCGAAAATCCGACGGTCGGTTTGTGATTTATCTTAGAGAGATGTAGAGAGAGAATTCTAGAGAGAGAGTCTAGAGAGAGAGAGAGATGGTGAAAATGAAGCCCTTTTGCTCTTTTATTCCAATTTTCACCATTTTGCACATTTCTCCCCTCGACTTAACCGGTTCCATAAAATACTGATTTAATCTTAGAATTATCATAATTAACTTTTAATATTCATAATACTCCATAAAATGATTCCGTGTTCAAATTTCTCTTAAAATAGCAACAAACTTCTAAATAACCCAAATACATAATAATTGCTTAAATTTTAACTTTAAATATAAATTTTCCACTTAATTAGTCAAAATACATCAAATTGAATCCGTGGATGTTACAGCATGGGCTCCACCACGCTCAACTTCGTCCTCGAAGTTACTCGGACTCAAACAGTTTCGGATATTTTCTTAACATTTCTGACTTAGTTTCCCAGGTGTGATTTGCTCCTTTATGATGCTTCCAACGTACAAGCACCATTTCTATCTCCTTACTTCTCAATTTCTTCATCTTAGTGTCTAACACACACTCCGGCTCTTCAACATATCGGAGCCTTTCATCAACTTGTAGTTCAGTATGGTCGGCCCAATCCTCGTTTCCAGTGTTAAACGATTTTCGAAGATTCCCAACGTGGAATACTGGATGTACGCCCGACATCCCTTCAGGCAATTCTAATCGATATGACTGATTTCCAACTTTTTCGATTATCTTAAATGGTCCGACAAATCTCGGAGCCAACTTTCCCCTTTTTACAAAACGAGTAACACCCCTCATGGGTGATACTTTCAAGTAGACCCAGTCATTCACTTCAAAATTGATCGGCTTGTGCCTCCGATCATAGTAACTTTTCTGACGATCCTGGGCCGCTTTCATGTTCTGCCTAATCAACTGTATCTTCTCGTTTGTTTCCTGAAGCAAGGCCGGCCCAGCGATTGGTGTTTCACCCGTTTCTCTCCAACATGTAGGAGTCCTACATTTTCTTCCATATAAAGCCTCGAACGGAGCTTTCTTGATCGTAGCGTGGTAACTATTGTTATACGAAAACTCTATGAGTGGCAGATGATCGTCCCAGTTGCCACCGAGATCTAACACACACGATCTCATCATATCTTCAAGCGTTAAGATGGTCCGCTCACTCTGACCATCAGTTTGCGGGCGGTAAGCTGTACTCATTGCTATCCTTGTCCCTAACCCTTCTTGCAAAGTCGACCAAAAATTTGAAGTAAACCGGCTGTCCCGGTCCGATACTATGGACTTAGGCACTCCATGCCTAGAAACTATCTCGTTCATATAAATTTGAGCCAATCTTTCAAGTGAGTAACTTTCTCTAATTGGTATAAAATGAGCCGACTTAGTTAATCTATCGACTATCACCCAAACTGCATCATGCTGTCGCTTAGTCTTTGGCAGCTTTGTAACAAAATCCATTGTAATGTGCTCCCACTTCCATTCCGGAATAGGAAGCGGCTGCATACTGCCGTACGGTTGTTGATGTTCGGCCTTTACCAACCGGCAAGTCCTACATCGTTCAACATACTGGCCGATATCCTTCTTCAATCCCTGCCACCAAAAGTCTGCCTTTAAGTCGTTGTACATCTTTGTGCTCCCGGGATGTACAGAAAATTTAGATTGATGCGCTTCTTCAATGATAACATTTCTCATACCACCATACTTCGGCACCCAAATCCTTCCGTATACACCTTTTAATCCAGACTCGCTAGTTTCCATATTCTTAGTCTGTACTCTAATATCCTCAGCACCGACATTTTCTTCTTTCAAAGCTTCTAGTTGGGCAGCTTTGACATCGTTAATGATTGTGGAACTTAGTATAGTGGACGTCATCATATAACAGAAATCCTTAGCATAAGCTTTCCGACTCAAGGCATCGGCTACTACATTAGCCTTTCCGGGGTGATAAAGAATTTCACAATCGTAATCTTTTATTAGTTCCATTGATCGTCTCTGCCTCATATTGAGTTCCTTCTGGCTAAAAATATATTTCAAACTCTTATGGTCCGTGTATAATTGGCACTTAGTCCCGTAAAGATAATGCCTCCATAACTTCAATGCGAATGTTACCGCAGTTAACTCGAGATCATGAGTCGAATAATTCTTCTCATGCTGCTTCAACTGTCTTGAAGCATACGCTATAACCTTCCCACGCTGCATCAATACAGCACCTAATCCCAACCTTGAAGCATCGGTATACACCACGAAGTCATCATTACCTTCCGGTAAAGCAAGTATCGGTGCTTCACTCAAAGTCTTCTTTAAAACGTCAAACGCCTCTTGCTGCACAGTCTCCCAAACAAAAGGCGCATTCTTCTTCGTTAAAGCAGTCAAAGGAACTGCAACCTTAGAAAAATCTTTGATAAATCTCCGATAGTATCCTGCCAACCCAAGAAAACTCCTGATTTCCGTAGCTGATTGTGGCGGTTCCCAATTTCTTATAGCCTCAACTTTAGCTGGATCAACCGAAATCCCAGCTCCAGATATAACATGTCCTAGAAACTGTATCTGTTGTAGCCAAAACTCGCACTTTGAGAACTTGGCGTACAACCTTTCTTTTCTTAACAACTCCAACAGTTCTCTCAGATGTTCAGCATGTTCTGCTTCAGACTTAGAATATACCAGTATATCATCAATAAACACTATCACCGACTTATCCAACATCGGTCTACAAACCCTATTCATCAAGTCCATAAAGACAGCCGGGGCATTGGTTAACCCAAAAGGCATAACCAAGAACTCGTAATGCCCATATCGTGTCCTAAATGCTGTCTTAGGCACATCCTCTTCTCGAACTTTCAGTTGATGGTACCCCGATCTCAGATCAATCTTAGAAAATACACTAGCGCCATGTAACTGATCAAACAAGTCGTCTATCCTCGGCAGAGGATACTTGTTCTTAATCGTCAATTTATTCAGCTCCCGGTAATCTATGCACATCCTCATCGTGCCATCTTTCTTCTTTACAAACAGTACCGGAGCTCCCCACGGCGATGAACTCGGCCGAATAAAGCCCTTGTCCAACAATTCCTGAAGTTGTGTCATCATTTCTTTCATCTCGGTTGGGGCAAGACGATAAGGAGAACGAGCTACCGGTGCAGCTCCGGGGATCAGATCAATTCGAAACTCAACTTGTCTCTCAGGCGGCACACCAGACAAGTCTTCCGGAAACACATCCGGGAATCGTGAAACAACCGGCACATCGGCCAAAGTTCTCTTCTCTGCCTTAGCATCAATCGCATATGCTAAGTACGCATCACATCCCTTTGCAACAAGTTTTCGAGCTTTTGCAATAGTAAGCAAACACAGATCCCCGCTTCTCCTATCCCCATATATACATATCTCACGCCCCTCCGGGGTAGTTATCTTTATCATTCGGCTCTTACACACTATGTGGGCTTCATTCTCGATCAACCAGTCCATCCCGACTATGACATCAAACTCACTGAATTCTATCGGTATCAAGTCCAAATTGAAGACTACATCTTCAATTACTAACGTGCAGCTACGGTAGACATGATCTACTTTTACAAGAGTGTTGCTAGCAGTTTCTATATCAAGAACAGCAGATAATCTAGATAGTGGCATGGCAATTCTTTGTGCAAACATAGTAGAAACAAACGACCTATTGGCACCCGAATCAAATAAAACTCGTGCAGGCATAGAATTAACTATGAACGTACCCGTGACGACCTCCGGATTTTCCCTTGCCTCCTCTGCAGTTATCTGGAAAGCACGAGCAGGTGCCCTTTGAGACTGACCCCGGCGGTTAACTGAACCACCACTCGAACCTCCAGACGAGCGTGTTGATGATGGGACAGCAGTCGTTGGAGCATTCTTCCTACAATTCCTGCTATAGTGACCCCACACCCCACACTTATAGCAAGCATCACCCTTCCTTGGGCAGTCATTCTGAAAATGTCCCAGCTCCCCACAGCAAAAACAAGCACGTCCGTTAGGGCATTTGCCAAAATGCTCCAGGTGACATTTGTTGCAGTATTGTGGTTCGGTGTTGATAGAGTATGCACGAGCACGACCGCGATCAGAAGAACCAGATGGTCGGCGAAAAGACTGCTGTGACGAGTATTGTGAAGACCGGGAAGATTCCGAGTATCCTCCCTCCCTTTGGCGCTTCGGCGGTGACGGCTGTGTCGGATTGGTGGAAGCAGCAGCAGACCCAACAGAGTAGCCCGACATGATCAGAATCTGCTCTACATTTCTGGCAGCCTCAAGTAAGCCAGCAAATGTAGGGTAGCGGACGTTGCTCATAACCCTCCTTATTTCAATGTCAAGACCAGCCTCGAACCTGGTCACTTTCCTCTCTTCAGTGTCCACCTGATGAGGTGCGAACAGACTTAACCTCGTGAACTCCACAGCATATTGGGACACCGTCTTAGTCCCCTGTACCAGTGCCATGAACTTTGCTTCCAACCTCCGGCGCTCATCAACCGGACAGTACTGCTAAGTGAACAGATCCTTGAACTCAGCCCAAGTCATAACAGAAATCTTCTCCAATGTCAAAGCGTTCACCATGGCATTCCACCACATAATTGCGTCATTAGTGAACATAGCAGTAGCATAGCGAACCATGTCCTTCTCAGCACAGTCGCTGATTCGGAATGTTCGTTCAGTTGCTGTTATCCATTCCAGCGCGGCAACAGCATCTCCTAGTCCATTAAACTCCACAGCCCCATTTCCTTTAAAGTCCTTAAAACGACAACCTCGGGGTTTGTTAGATGACCCAGTGTTGTCATCTTGTTCCTCATTGTTACCCCCTTCCTTCTCCTTGTTCTTTCTCTTTTCCTCTCTTCTTTTAGCATCGGCCTCATCTCGAGCCCGAAACTGTTCTTGAATCATTCGATTCTGCTCAGCCATCATGGCTAGCATCATCTCTCTGGCTTCCTCAGGTGTCATTCCTCCTCCAGACATGTTCTGAAATATGAAACATATAACTTATTTAGCAACATGTCATAAATTTAAAGACACCATTCATTTGTCCCGTATGATAGTCAATTTCTTATAATTACTAGATCATAACCTATCTTAGTTCAGATCATTACTTAACATCACTACATATCATCACCTAATTGTTTGAGATCAAGACCTCACGGACACTTGAATCTCAAACTACTGTTCTGATACCATCTCGTGTGACACCCTTGCCACAACAACCACCAATTACAATACACCCAGGATTAATCATCAACATGCAATAACATAATGATCTGATAACCTAAATTTAAGTGCGGAAGCATTAAAAACATAAATAAAGTAGTGCAAAAAGTGTTAAACACCCTACGGTGCTATAAGGTACCAAGTCTAAGTCTACACACCCATACATTTATTACAATCATCCAGAATATATTACAACATTGTCCAAATCACAATTACCGATCAAATAGTGCCGAGTCTCCCAAATCTTCCAAACGACCTAACTAGAAGGTCCAGCAGTAGATTTCCCCTTTCCTGTAAAAATACAACAACTAAAACGTAAGCTAATGCTTAGTGAATACATAGATTGCGCATATTATAAATATTTATGAAGCCCAAGAGTAACCCCGACGACAAACGTCGTATACTCTCTTCGTACACCAAGTACGGACCAGAGCCGCAGCCCCTTCGAGCCCAAGGCTCGGCATTTACACATACCATCTGAGACAAACGAACGATCGGGGATGACATACTGCCTACCGGACCTGGAGGGATCAGCTCCAGCGTCATATAGCGCAGTAACATCAGAGTAATCGATGCGACCCACCGGTCCATCACTAGATGCACAACAATCGAACGGACATGCAACAAGTAAGAATGTGCATCTAAATCTACGCAAGTTAGTAGAAATCCAACCAAACAAGTGAAACAACAGGTCTCAGCAGGCAAAGCTTAACATAAATCAGATATAATCATGCGAAATCTACTGTACTCACAGTGGGTGCGTATTATCTTTAAACCGATATTATTTCTCTTCGGGCTTTCAACCGGATTCCACCAAGTACCCCACTGTGGGTTAAACAACACCACAAGGGACCTGTTATTATCAATTACAACAATTCCTCGTATCATTATCCATTTAATTCCATAATAATCAAGTTTCGTAAATTTGACGATATTTTCCCCGTTTCGGGTCTATATCCAATATTCGAATTACAACTAAGTTTGAACCCATTTCATGTTCATATATTGACCTTTATATAACTCATGACATTTTATGTGTTGTTTATGAGTTTCATTCAAAATACACAAGTCTAGGGAGTAGTATTCTTAATTTTAGGCATTAAACTCGAATTTAATGGGTTAGATTCGAAATCAAGCATCAGATTCGAATTTTACACATCAGATTCGAACCCTTAGCACAGATTCGAACCCCCCCATCAGATTCGAATTCATCTTCGAATCTAATGTCAGATTCGAAGCCTCCCCCTTAGAATCTAATAGTACAACTTCGAATCTAGCACCAAACTCGAGTCTGTTCTTACATTTCGACTCTGTTCTTGACATATTCGAGTCTGTTCATCATTTCAACTTAAATCCTTCATTTCTAAGGCCTAAAATCAGTGTTATATCATGTATGATGCATATATTCGATTCTACTATGCATATAGTATCATAATCCAGCAACATTTCAAGCAAAACAAACTTAAATTTGCATAAAATGATAGATTCGAGATTCCTGTTCTTCAAAACCGAAACCATAACTTAAAAAGGTTCGATTCTTACCTCAATTCGTATGAAATCTGAAATCCGTTTGTAGATTGTTGTTGTACTCCTCGATATCTTTCCGATGACGTATAATTCTCGAAAATCCGACGGTCGGTTTGTGATTTATCTTAGAGAGATGTAGAGAGAGAATTCTAGAGAGAGAGTCTAGAGAGAGAGAGAGATGGTGAAAATGAAGCCCTTTTGCTCTTTTATTCCAATTTTCACCATTTTGCACATTTCTCCCCTCGACTTAACCGGTTCCATAAAATACTGATTTAATCTTAGAATTATCATAATTAACTTTTAATATTCATAATACTCCATAAAATGATTCCGTGTTCAAATTTCTCTTAAAATAGCAACAAACTTCTAAATAACCCAAATACATAATAATTGCTTAAATTTTAACTTTAAATATAAATTTTCCACTTAATTAGTCAAAATACATCAAATTGAATCCGTGGATGTTACATGGGTTATGGCATCCCTATTTATTTTCCATTGTATTTTGGGTGAAAATACATGAAAAAGTATTTTGCTCTTCTCTCTTGATAATTACATTATGGTATCAGAGCAAGTTTCACAAACCTAGCTCTTGTGCTTAAAGAATGGCAGGAGATGATAATCAAAACAAAACCAAAGATGGTGAAGGTTCCGCAGTGGGATTGCATACGACTCACCCTATTACCTTCATCCATCCGACTACCCAAAACAACTACCCGTGAACGAGGTCCTTACGGACAACAACTTCGCTGATTGGAGCCAAGAGATGACAAATGTTTTATTCGCTAAAAACAAAATAGAGTTTGTTGATGGAACGATCAAGAAACCCGGAAAAACTTCCAAGGACTACATGCCGTGGATGCGAGTTGATGCCATGATAAAGGGTTGGTGGACAACTGCTATGGAGAAGAACATACGAAACAACGTCAAGTATATGGTTTGATCTCATCGAACGCTTTGGGAAGGAGAGCGCTCCTAGGGCGTACGAATTAAAACAAAAGATTGTTTCTACTCGACAAGGTGGCACTTCCGTATCAACATACTTTACCCAGTTGCGATCTATATGGGATGAAGTTCAATCCATATATCCCTTTCCTCGATGTTCCCGTAACAAGTGTGAATGTGATGTTGGCAAGAAAATCAATGAACATCAAGAAAAGGAACGCCTTTATGAATTTTTGATGGGGCTAGACGCTGAATTCACAGTCATAAGAATCCAAATCTTGGCTACAAAACCGATCCCTTCGCTCAGGACAGCGTATCACATGGTGGCTGAGGATGAGAGGCAAAGAGCCGTCTCGAATGAAAACACAAAACCACTTGAATCCGCTGCATTCAAGGCTTTTCAAAGGAGGAATGGTCCTCCAGGTTCAGACAAAGAGAGAAACGAAACCAAGGCTGTAAAAGAAGGGATCGAACACTGCACAGAATGCAACAGAGATGGTCATAAGCGTGAGGGTTGCTTCAAACTAATCGGGCCTCCAGAATGGTGGCTTGGAAAGAAAGGTGAAAGGCAAAAGGCAGGGCCGCACATGTCGAGAAGGAGACGAGTCCCATTCCAGGTTTGACAAACAGAGATTATCAATCCTTCTTGAAGCACGTTTCTGGGACATGTAATATCGAGGGTACAAAACCCGTTGCTAATATGACTCATAATGAAAACGAAGAAGGTGAGTGGATTCTTGATTCGGGTTGCACCGAATACATTACTCACTTATCCAAGAGTCTTATTAACAAGAAAGATGTCCCCTTCCAATCTCCTGTTGTTATTCCTAATATTATGTTCTTCAGGGGGGACAAAAGTGAATGGAGTCCTTAATGTTCCAGAATTCAAATGCAATCTTCTTTTCTGTTAGTCGCCTTTGTCATGACCTTCAATGTTCTATATCTTTTTTTCCTGATTTTTGTATCATGCAAGGGCACAGAAGAGGAACTTGATTGGTGCGGGTAGATGCCAAGGGGGACTGTACCGAATAAAGATGGTTCAAGGAAGAAAGGCCATGGCTACCACCGTTGAGACATGGCACAAAAGACTTGGACATGCTTCAAAGGGAAAACTTGCCAAAGTGGATTTTCTCAAAACTAGTATTAATGATTTGGGTAAATTCTGTGATTCTTGTGCTAAAGCAAAACATAGTAGATTACCTTTTCCTTCTAGTTTTATTAAAACAAGAACTCCGTTTGAATTATTTCATTGTGATATCTGGGGAGGTTACCGAGTGCCGTCATATACAAAGGCCAACTATTTTCTTACAATAGTTGATGATTTTAGTAGAGCGGTATGGATATTTATTCTTAAACACAAAGCTGAAGCAAGCCAATGTCTTAAAAATTTTCAAAAAATGATAGAGGTACAATTTGAGAAACAAATCAAAAGGGTCATGTGTGATAATGGTGGGGAATTCACATCCACCAACATGTTTGAATTTTACCATGAAAAAGGGAATTTTGTTAGAGACCACATGTCCTTATACCCCTCAACAAAATGGTGTTGTTGAGAGGAAACATAGGCACCTACTTGAAACCGCTCGCGCCTTAAGGATCGACGCAAATCTTCCTAAAAGGTTTTGGGGTGAATGTATTTTAACCGCAACATATGTTATTAATCGCCTCCCATCCAAGGTTATTAAAAACAAAACTCCCTTTGAATTAATTTGGAACTAAAAACCTGATTATGATTTTCTAAAGGTTTTTGGGGGTCTTGTTTATTTTAAAAACACAGACACGAAAGGAGACAAGTTCGAAGAAAGGGGGAAGCCGGGGGTCTTCCTTGGATACCCTCCTGGAACTAAAGGCTACAAAATCTATGATCTCAAAACCAGAAAATTAATAGTTAGTAGAGACGTCAATTTTCATGAAGAAAAATTTCCTTTCAAAAATGTCATGTAAACAATGAGAGTGGAACCGAAGAACCGGTAATATATCACGATTGTCATTGTTATGATGAACCAATACACAAAACAAAGAACAAAACCTCATGCAGCAAGATCATCAAATGGACCATGACCAAGCCAGTGAACCAAGCGACCCACATGAAGAGCATGATGAGCATGAAACAGGTCAAGTAAGGATGAAGGACCGCTCATAATGATGAGTTTCAAACAAATGAATCAAATGAAGGAGCAGAAGCCCAAACCGAGGCAAGACCCACTCGGACAAGAACTCAGCCGTTGAGATTCAAAGATTTTGTGGTACAAGTTCCCCCTTCGGTCAAACACCCGGTATCAACATCCAACCAAGTCGTCTGCACGGTATGCCACCCAATCTCTAACTTTGTTTCTTATGATAAGTTTTCCACTAATCATAAAGCTTTTTTGTCGGCTATCAATAATAATGATGAGCCCAAGTATTTCAATCAAGCTACTAAAGATGCTCGTCGGCGTGAAGCCATGCAAAAGGAGATCAAAGCATTGGAGAAAAATAGAACTTGGACCTTGGAAGTTTTGCCTAAAGGTAAACGAGCTATAGACTCAAAGTGGGTTTATAAAATCAAATTCAAACCAAATGGTGAAGTTGAAAGGTACAAAGCTCGCTTAGTTGCAAAAGGATTCACTCAAAAGGAAGGGATAGATTATCACGACACATTCGCACCGGTGGCTAAACTAGTTACAGTTGGCACCCAAAATACAATGGAAAATAAATAGGGATGCCATAACCCACATCCCGTAAATAACTTCCTCTAAATATGGAGAGTATAACAATCAATGATAATAAAAATAAATGAGATCCTATAATAATCGCCCCAAAACGTGAGTAAATACACCTTAAAGTTAAAAGTTTAATTTATGCATGGTTATAAAAATGTAAATAGTTGAAAGAAATTAATTAGAAAAATGATAAAATATATAGATTGTACCTGTAAGGAACGACAGAGAGGCCTAGGAGGTCCACGAGAGGCGTGGGAATGGTGCCACGGTGTTTACCTCCAGGCCACCTTGCCGGCGCTAATCTTGCAACCGGAAACCACCAGCTCTAAAGACCAAAGATCAGGCCTCTTCTGCCACAACACACCCCCTCCCTCCCCCAAATCTCGTACGTAGTTACACATATTCATTCAACTTTGTTTTACAATTAACTCTGAATTTTTTTTTTCTTTTTTTGCAATTTTTTATTGGTTTTGCCGGTATAATTTTGATGTCGTCTTAATGCATTGCACTCAATTAGGTGAACTAGGATAAAGATGAATGTGGTTTGACGACGATGCTTTTCGGCTTCACTGCATGCGACGATTGCATTTATGAACTTCATCGCAATTCGACAGTTGCATTCATGAACTTCATTACAATCGATGGTGGCATTAATCAACTTCATCAGCTTTAAACTTCGTAAACATCATTGCATTCAATAGTTGCATTCATTGACTTCACTACATTTGACAGTTGCATTAATCGACTTTACTACATTCGACGGTTGCATGCATCGACTTTGAATACTCCACAAGAGGCCAATGTCGGTGCCTCAGATGAAGCCTTTGCATCATCAACATAAAGATCATGACGATGTATTATCGTTGTGACTTTGAATCCTTTACAAGCGGCTGAAGTCGGTGCCTCGGATGAAGCCTTTACAAGATTGCAAATTAGCCATTGAATCGGTTGTAAGAGGCTGCTGTTTGTGTCCCAGAAGAACCCTTTGCATCTCTTGAACCCTTTGAATTCGATGAAATATATCTTTTGAATTAGAGTTAATTACAAAAATGGTCTTTGTGGTTTGTCCTAAAATTTGGATTTGGTCCCTGAACTTTTAATTTTACAAAAACGGTCTTTATTGTCATAGTTTGTTTGCAATTTTGGTCCCTCAACCTATTAACTTTTCTAATATGACCAAATTACCCTTATTTTGATGCAAACTATAGGGACCATTTCTACAATTAATTTCTTTAACTCTTTTTTATTCTTAATTAAATAAATTATTTTTTAGTGTTACTTAAATTTAATAAACTATAAAAAATAGAAAAGAATTATTTAATTATTTATGTTGGTTCATAAATGATTTAGATATTTTTAGTCTTAATTTGTTTTTAATTTACTATAATCAAAGTGTAAACCAATCAAAATTTATAACCGAAAAAATCATTTATGTTTAGAAATTATTTTTTAAAGGTTTCATAAATAAGAAATTTTTTCTCTAATATTATTTATATTGGTTTATACATTTATAATAAAAAATATTTACGTTGATCAAACCCCAAATACCATTTATATAATTGACTCTACTTTATTTTTAGTGTTAATTAACTTTAACAAATTATTAAAGAAAATTATTTATGAGCAAACAATTTAATTAAAGTAAAAATTATTAAAGAACTTAAATAAATAAAAATTCAACGTTTAATTTGAACGAGTTAAAAAAACTTCCAAATGGTCTTATACAACTCAAATTTTTTTTATTTAACGTATCTTATTTTATCGTTTTAATTTTTAATTACACCAAAAATGATTTAAAATTTTAGGTCCATATAACATTTTTTAGATTCATGATTAACAACTTTAATCATCAAACTTTGGTTTCTTAGACCTATACATAAAAATCGAGAAATATAAATACGTTTTTAATCTTTTTTCGTCTTTCAATTTGACTTTTCATTTTAATCCGATTAAATCAACACATTTGTCATTATCACCTTGCTTTGATACAAATGTGAACGGATTATAAAATAGAATCTTTAGCTGATTTTATTTAAGAAGAAAGTAAAATATATTTGACCAACAAACATATTTTTATTATAAATTTATGAAACAACATAAATAATTACAGAGTCAAATATTTTTATAATATTTTATATACAAAACCTCTAGAAAATAGTTTCTAAACATAAATGATTTTTTTGATTATATATTTTGATTGGTTTACACTTTGATTATAGTAAATTAAAATTAATTAAGACTAAAAATATCTAAATTATTTATGAACCAACATAAATAATTAAATAATTCTTTTTTTTTATAGTTTATTAAATTTAAGTAACACTAAAAAATAATTTATTTAATTAAGAATAAAAAAGAGTTAAAAAAATTAATCGTAGAAATGGTCCCTATAGTTTGCATCAAATAAGGGTAATTTGGTCATATTAAAAAAGTTAATAGGTTGAGGGACCAAAATTGCAAACAAACTATGAAAATAAGGACCGTTTTTGCAAAGTTGAAAGTTCAGGGACCAAATCCAAATTTTAGGATAAACCACAGGGACCATTTTTGTAATTAACTCTTTGAATTAAGATGAATAGTAGACTGCAATGTGTTTTGTTACGCCATGAACCTTTTGAATCCGATTGATGTCAGTCCGCAATGTTATTTTGTTACGTAGTGAACTCTTTGAAATCCAAGCATTACTTGAAGCGTTTAATGTAAGCATGATGTATCATCACCCAAACACGTTTACAACCAAGTTATTACGAAGCACAAATGACTTATTACCACTATATATATCTATTACAAAATGAACACCCATTAGTAAGATAAAACTTGTAGTCGAGGACAAAGTGCGGAAGCATAATACCACTAATCTATATTGATAAACAAAAGAAAACCAAAGACGGTGTGCAAAATATCTTTTGGATCTGATGAATAATAGTCCGCAATGTGTTTTTGTAACATCATGAACTCTTTGAATCCGATTAGTGTCAGTCCAGCAATGTGTTTAGTTTTTAAATTCAAAGTTTTTTTAAATGTAATTTCTAAAGATTCAAAATTCATTACATAAATTAAACAAGAACAAATGTCCTTTTATTTAAAACCAAAGTTGATTACAAATCGTAAAAAAAGTCATTTTATGTTTCACAAAAATGATATTACCATATTAAATATATTACTGTGAATACAAAGCAACAAAATAATATATTATATAATAAGCATTATGTTTAGTAATTGGAAAAAAGGGTCCATGCTATTTTTCTGACAATCTGGTTATGAAAATATAAAAAACAATCTTCATTTATTTTGTTAATTACTCCATTACCTTTAACTGCAGTTATGTAAATAATTGTTGATTAATTAAGATTATGCTGATTTCTCACAATATCATTGGTGCACAACCTACATCTTGTTCATAAAAGATCTATGGTTTATATGTATATATAGACACACACATACATTTATGTGTACACATATGTGTAATTGTTATTAGTGTAATAATAATATTGGGCCCATTGCCCATTGGACTTTTAGGGTTTCACATTCTAGGGTTTTGTAGTCTATATATAGGGCTATGGTTAGGTTTTCTATTTATTCAATTGTATTGTATTATTCTCTTGTTCGCATAATAAACCCTTTAATCATTCGGTTATATTTTGTCATCATGGTATCAGAGCTATCGATCCATGCTTGAAGATTCGTCCAAGGTTTCGGTGACGTCTCCATTGCCGTCGTTAGCACAAATTGATGATTTGTTGATTTCTTGGTTTGTCGTATTCTTTAAACATTTTTGGCCAGATTTGCATAGCTGTGGGAAAAACAACGTTATTTCTTCGTCTACCGTTGGATCGTCAAGAGTTTCGGTGAGTTATTTCGCAACACATATATCTTCAGTTTGACCGTTGGGATTTTCGATTGAAGCTTTCTATGTTGATTTATTAGTCTTCGAATTTGGTTGTTTTCTTTCTGCACAATCGGCCAGATTTGAGTTGTTGTGGAAAAACGATCTTATAGATTCGTCCACCGTTGGATCGTTGTAAGTTTTGTACTGTAGGTCTAGAACACATTGATCTACACTTTGACCGTTGGGATCGTTAATTAAACACCTTTAGTGTGCCCTAGTGTTCATCGAAGTTGCTGGTTAATCAAATTAGAACAACGTTAACAAAATATGACATTGCGCATTCGTTCGCCGTTGGATAGTCGCGATTTTTTGGCTGTAGGTTTTCAACTAATTGATATTCGATCTGACCGTTGGGATCTTTGATTTGAGTTTATTACTAAGGGTTTATTGCAAGTTGAAGTAGGTTGCAGAGCATTGTTTATTTTATAGGGTACTCATTTATGAGTTTTCAAGTTTGCGTTTTCGCTATAATTGGAGGTTGAAATTGTTTGGATATTTGGTTGGTATTAAGGCTTTGTTTGTGGATATTATTGCCCCTCTTCGTCGGTTCATTGACTTCGTTGGTTCGTTGATTACTATTAAGGATTTTGGTTGCAGTTCATTGTTAATGGTTTGTTGATTGGGCTCAAGTTATATGATTGTGGTTTAAGTTGAGGTCACAATGGGTGGATTGGATCATTTAGTTATTGAGCAGTTCAAAGGATTTCATGCATTGACATCCATGTCAGCCTTTCCATCAGGTTTGTCTTCAGCTAATAAATTAAGTGTTTCTTCATCCTTATGGATATTAGATTCTGGTGCATCTCATCATATGTCTCCACATTTATCTTCATTTGTTTCTCTATCTCCTGATTCACCTATATCTATTATGTCTGCTAGTGGAACACCTATGCCATTGGAAGGTGTTGGTTCTGTTGTCACACCTCATGTATCATTTCCCGATGTGTATTATGTTCCTAAACTTGCCTTAAATCTTGTATCGGTCAGTCAATTGTGTAAATATGGTTATTTGGTTTTCTTTTCAGATAATACTTGTTGTGTGCAAGACCCACGTTCTCAGACAGTGATCGGGACAGGCCGTAGGGTAGGTGAGCTCTATGTTGTGGATGATCTCAGGGTATCTGATGTTGCTGCTTCAGGTGTTGATTTATCTTCTTTTCATTTGAGTCGTTTGTCATCCGATTTTTATTTATGGCATTCCCGTTTAGGTCATGTGCTGCATCTCGTCTACAGTTCTTAGCATCTACAGGTGCTTTAGGTCAATTGAGAAAATCTGATATATCAGACTGTAGTGGTTGTAAACTTGCAAAATTTTCAGTTTTACCTTTTAATAAAAGTACCTCTCATTCTTTCGCACCTTTTGATCTTATTCACTCTGATGTATGGGGGACCCTCTCGTGTTTCTTCTAAGGGAGGTTCCAAGTATTATGTCTCGTTCATTGATGACTATACTCGATATACTTGGGTCTATCTTATGAAACATGGATCTGATTATATTCTATTTATACTAAGTTTCGATCTCTTGTTAAAACCCAACACTCTGCTGTTATCAAATGTTTTAGATGTGATTTAGGGGGAGAATATACATCTAATGACTTCAGACAGTTACTTGCATCTGATGGGACATTGTACCAAACTTCGTGTACTGACACTCCTCAACAAAATGGCGCTGCCGAAAGAAAACACCGTCATGTTGTTGACACTGCTCGTTCCTTGTTATTGTCTTCTAAGGTACCTAATATGTTTTGGGGTGAAGCAATTCACACTGCTGTCTATGTCATTAATCGAATTCCTACTGCTCATAATTCTGGTCTCTCTCCTTTTGAAAAGCTTTATGGTCATAGACCTGATTATACTTCCTTACGTGTTTTCGGTTGTGCTTGTTTTGTTCTTCGTCCTCATGTGGAACTTAATAAATTGTCAGCTCGATCTGCTTTGTGCGTCTTTTTGGGATATGAGATTAGTCAAAAGGGTTATCGTTGTTTTGATCCAGTGAGTCAAAAGCTCTACGTCTCGCGTCATGTCACTTTCTTGGAACATATTCCTTTCTATTCGATTCCTGCTCAGTCTCATGACATGACACAATCTGATATCCTTTCTATTGATCCTTTTAATGATGACACTGATAATACCACTTCTGATATCCAAATCAACACATCTTATATACCGACACCTGAGATGCATACAACACTGGATAACTCTGTTTCAGAGACACCTGTAGCTCATCCCATGCCTACGTCCATTCCATCGCCGGTTGAGAATGCAGAGGTCCTTACTGTACGCAAGTCAACTCGCCCTCGTAAGTCCACTAAACTCCCTGATTTTTCTTACTCGTCGTACTATGCTTCGTTTGCTTCTTTCATTGCTAAAATTCATAGTCTGTCTGAACCCAACTCTTTTAGAGAAGCTGTTTCTGATCCCCTTTGGCAGAATGCTATGACTGAGGAATTGACTGCCCTTCATCAAACTAATACGTGGGATTTGGTTCCGCTGCCATCTGGAAAGCATACTATTGGCTCCTGTTGGGTGTATAAAATTAAGACTAAGCACTACAACAAAACGAGCCTATTGCAACCTTGGCAAAATGTTGCATTAGGCCTTCAAAAAGTTGCATTATGCTTAAAGCAACCTTTTACCAAGAGTTGCATTGTGTCCTCTTGCATTAGGTCTAAAGTAACCTTTTAGGTAGAATATGCAACCTTTTTTGAAAGAGTTGCATGTATCATAGAATTGCAACCTTTTTAGAATGCAACCTTTTTTATATTCAAATGCAACCTTTTTATAACCAAATGCAACCTTTTTCACACTCAAATGCAACCTTTTTTCTATCAAATGCAACTTTTTTTCCATCAAATGCAACATTTATCAAACTCAAATGCAACCTTTTTTACTTTCAAATGCAACTTTTTCACATTTAAATACAACTATTTTTAAACTTAAATGCAACCTTTTTTACATTCAAATGCAACTTTTTTATGCTCAAATGCAACCTTTTTTACATTCAAATGCAACTTTTTTATGCTCAAATACAACCTTTTTTACATTCAAATGCAACTTTTTTTATTTTTAAATGCAACATTTATGAATTTAGTTACAAAAAGTACAACCTTTTAATACACGAATATAATTAATAAGCATCACCAAATCAAAAAATTCGATTACAATAATGAAAATGTATCAAAATCCTTCACCAATTACACAATAATCTAAAAACAATATTCCATATAATAATTGTTAATTTTAATGACAAAAGGTATCTAAATCCTCCAAAAAACTTCGGTCTTGATATATATATATATAGATATCCCAAAACAAAGTTGCCAGTTACACACAAACAATAATACGTAAGTAACTCAAACCACAATAATCAAATTGACGAAATAATTATACTTGTCATGATTGAAATGACATCATACCTTGAACCAAATATAGAAGATAAATCATGCTAGAAACTCATGAACTTGAAGAGACAATTTTTCCATAAGCTTCTTCACCGCATCTTCTACTAATTTATCTCGTTGGTTCTCAATATCTTCTTTCATAGCTTTTAACTCGGCCTTTTTTCTTTCATGGTCCTCTTCAATCTCTCTTTGCAAATCAAGCAAGTCATTTTTTTCAATTTCAAGACTAGCACCTTTGAGTGATGCATCACCACCATCCACACTTTTAATCAACTTGTTGGTCACACCTCTACCATAAAGTCTACGATATCCATCATGCTCCTTGTTCATCACAACCGAAAAAGGATCTATCGAAGCACTTCCATCTTCTAAAGGTTTGTAGTTCTTCATTTGTTCCTTCAATATGAGAAAATATTGTCAAAAAAATGGCTACTTGATATCTATAAAAAGACCTACTATGTGATCTCAAAATAAGAACTTACAATTTTATTTGTCGTGTCATCATATGTATCAACATATACAAGAATATGGTATGGATTATGAGGAGACTTTTGCCCCTGTAGCCAAAATGACCACTGTTCGTACATTGATTGCAGTAGCCTCTATTCGTAAGTGGAAGATTTCTCAGATGGATGTCAAGAATGCTTTCTTGAATGGTGATTTGCACGAGGAGGTTTATATGACACCTCCTCCTGACGTTGCTCACAAGCCCGGAGAAGTATGCCGTCTGGGCAAAGCTTTATATGGTCTCAAACAAGCTCCTCGTGCTTGGTTTGAGAAGTTTTCCTTAGTAATCACATCTCTTGGTTTCCGTTCTAGTAACCATGACTCTGCTTATGTACGAGTGCATGACAGATACTCTTGTCTTTATATGTTGATGATATGATTATTACTGGTGATGATCATGCCGGTATTGAGTCCTTGAAACGTGATTTAGCTCATCGTTTTGCTATGAAGGACTTGGGGTTGCTTCGTTATTTCCTGGGAATAGAGGTTGCTCACTCTGACAAGGGATATTTGTCTCAGTCTAAGTACATTTCGGATTTGTTTGATCGCCTATCTGACAACAAGACTGTGGATACTCCTTTGGAAACTAATGCTCGTTATACTCCTACTGATGGTGTTCTTCTTGATGATCCAGCTCTGTATCGTACCATTGTGGGTAGTTTGGTTTATCTCATGGTCACGAGACCTGATATTGCTCATGCTGTCCATATTGTTAGTCAATTTGTGACTGCACCTACGACTGCACACTGGGGGGCGGTCCTTCGCATTCTGAGATATCTAAGGGGCACTCAGTTCCAGACGCTTGTGTTTCCTTCGTCATCTACTTTTGACCTACGTGCTTACAGTGATGCTGATTGGGCTGGGGATCCTACTGATCGTAAGTCCACTACTGGCTTTTGCGTTTTTCTTAGAAATTCACTTGTTTCATGGAAGAGTAAGAAGCAAGATGTTGTTTCTCGCTCTTCTACTGAAGCCGAGTATCGGGCAATGGCTGCTACTACTAGTGAGGTTGTTTGGCTACGCTGGTTACTTGCTGACATGGGTGTTCGATTATCTCAGTCTACCCCGATACACTGTGACAACAAAAGTGCTATACAGATTGCTCGTAATTCGGTTTTTCATAAACGGACGAAACACATTGAGATTGATTGTCACTTCACTCGTCATCATCTTCAGATGGGAACGATTTCCTTGCCGTTTGTTCCTTCCGCTTTACAAGTTGCTGACATTTTTACTAAGGCGCAATCTGCTTCTCGTTTTCGTTTTTTGTCGGACAAACTCTGAATGTTCATTGCTGTGGCATTGTGAGTTTGAAGGGGGGTATTAGTGTAATAATAACATTGGGCATGCCCATTGGGCTTTTAGGGTTTCACATTCTAGGGTTTTGTAGTCTATATATAGGGCTATGGTTATGTTTTCTATTTATTCAATTGTATTGTATTATTCTCTTGTTCGCATAATAAACCCTTTAGTCATTCGGTTATATTTTGTCATCAAATGTATGTGCATGTGTATATATATATGTACATATATGTGTACACATATGTGTAAATAACATGTGTGACATATATAGCTATGTGGCTGGGTCCGCCACTGCATATACATACATATACGTACAGAAAGCGGGTTACATTAATTTGGAAGTTTCTTTTACCTTTTTCTTGTAACAGTGCCACATGAGGGTTATTGTTGGAGTGGCGTCTTTTAGCAATTGAGGGTCCTAGCTTTTAATAAGGGAGAATTTCATATATACCCCTCCAAAACTTCATAATATCATATATACCCAACTTAAAATTTTAATATCATATATATCCCTCCTAAACATCATAATATCATATATACCCAATTTTAATAATTAATATCACATATATCCCTCTTAAACTTCATTAATAACATATATACCCAAATTCATTAATTTAATTATTTTAGAACATTTAAAACTCATATTTAATATTGATTATTAATTTATGACTATTATACCCTTACTTATATCTTCTTTCCACTAAACCTTCAAAATATCACATTTATCCAAATTAAATTAAAATATCATATCCCTTTAATAATTTTGTATAATTTATTTTTGTAAACTTTATTATCTAAATTCTTCATAGTAAAAATAATTAACATTAACAGAAAAAAAATTGTATTATATTTTTGTTCGTTTGTAATCTAATCGTGTCGTCTTATTATATTTTCTTATTTGTTTTTTTTTTCTGCAGTTTTCTATATACAATTAACTAATTATATATTATTTTCTTTCTTTTCTTTTTCTTTTAGAATTTATAGTTGTATTGCATTTTTTTTTAATTTAGTATATATCTTTTGTCTTCTATATACATTAGTTTCTATTTTTTTTGCAAGCTTGCTTTCGTTTTATAATTATTGTTTTTCTAGTTTACTTTTTTTTTTAATTTTTATATTTAATCTAGTATTTGAATTATAACTTGTTATCCATTCTTATTAGTTGTGTATATTTTGTGTTAACAATAAGATTATATATATTTTATCCTATATATTTAGAGTCTATATTATATCCCACATAGTAATTGTATATAATTTATTTACCCAATTAAATTAATTCTTAATATTATATCCCACATAGTAATTATATATAATTTATTTTGTAAAACTTTACGATATAAATTTTTGCTCTTAAAACAAATTAATATTAACAATATAATTATTGCGAAACTTTGGTTTGTTTAAAAAAATGACTTCTTTACTGATGAAAATGACCGTATAATAAAAAAAATTAATTTACTAATAATATACAAATTTCATCCGGTAATTTGAATATTAAAATATTTTCTCGTTACTTATTATTAAACAAACACTGCAAGAAAATAGCTTTTTTTGCGACGACAAAAGTCGTCGCGAATACTCTAACAGTCGTCGCTAAAGGGTCTTTGCGACGACAGTCGTCGCGAAAGAGTGTCATCACATAAAGGTTGTCTCAAAAGACTTTTTTGCGACGACATTTTTGTTTTTCGCGACGACAAATAACTGCTTTTTTAATTTATTAAAAATTACTTTTTGCGACGACAGTCGTCGCCAAAAGATATTTTCCTTTTTATTTTTTTTAAATAATGGCTTTTAGAGACGACTGTCGTCGCAAAAGGGTTTAATTTTTTTTTTTTTAGAAAACACTTTTCGCGACGACTGTCGTCGCAAACGGGTTACTTTTTTTAAAAATATTTTTTTTGGTTTTTATGTTAATTCCAGGATTTACAATCTGCAAATCCCAAAAATACACTTTCCTGCTATATATAAAAACTTAACAATTAAAGTGCATCCAAATTCAATAACACTTAATTAACATTCCAATTTGTAACACTTAACATGATAAATTCAATTGTTTCAAACACAAAATAGAACACTTTGCAACATAAATATTCCAAAAAGGTATCAAACCAACCGAATCCAAAATCCCAACCTACTCCTCGTCGTCATCGTCGTCCTCATTCTCATCCTCATCATCCTCAAATATTGGACCTAATTTTAAAGTCGGATTATCCTTACCAATCATAGCAATCCACTTTGTAAAACGGTTTTTCCACTTTTTGTTGTTTTTGCGCAATGATTCTTGAATTTTCTCATCTGTTGATGGTTGCGATGATGATGTTGTTGATGACGAAGACATCATTGCACGGCCTTTTTTCAGCTTTTGGCCACGTCTGACGTTATGGCCACGTCTTTCCCCAAACACCTAATGACAAAAACAATCTGTTAATAAATTTTTAATATATGTGTGTTTGTGTGGGTGTAAATAATATATAAATATTTTACCTTCGAAGCGATTTCTTGCTCATTAATAGAAGGAGAAGACGATGATTGACTAACCCTTTCAGCATTCAATCTCTCCTGTACCAAGTCATAATGACTATGTTTATTTCAATCGATTCATATTAACACATTTATACTTCTATTTACCGATTTGTGGTTCATACATGTCATAATAGGTCAAAATCTAGCATTCATACTTATAATTCATGATAATAGGCGTCTATGAGACATAATTACTTCAATTAAATGATGATAGGTTCCTATAACACATTTATACTCGTATTTACCGATTTGTGGTTCATACATGTCATAATATGTCAACATCTAGCATTCACACTTATAAGTCATGATAATAGGCGTGTATGAGACATAATTACTTCAATTAAATGATGATAGGTTCCTATAACACATTTATACTCGTATTTACCGATTTGTGGTTCATACATGTCATAATATGTCAACATCTAGCATTCACACTTATAAGTCATGATAATAGGCTTGTATGAGACATAATTACTTCAATTAAATGATGATAGGTTCCTATAACACATTTATACTCGTATTTACCGATTTGTGGTTCATACATGTCATAATATGTCAACATCTAGCATTCACACTTATAAGTCATGATAATAGGCTTGTATGAGACATAATTACTTCAATTAAATCATAATAGGTTCCTATAACACATTTATACTTGTATTTACCGATTTGTGGTTCATACATGTCATAATATGTCAAAATCTAGCATTCACACTTATAAGTCATGATAATAGGCTTGTATGAGACATAATTACTTCAATTAAATGATGATAGGTTCCTATAACACATTTATACTCGTATTTACCGATTTGTGGTTCATACATGTCATAATATGTCAACATCTAGCATTCACACTTATAAGTCATGATAATAGGCTTGTATGAGACATAATTACTTCAATTAAATGATGATAGGTTCCTATAACACATTTATACTCGTATTTACCGATTTGTGGTTCATAAATGTCATAATATGTCAACATCTAGCATTCACACTTATAAGTCATGATAATAGGCTTGTATGAGACATAATTACTTCAATTAAATCATAATAGGTTCCTATAACACATTTATACTTCTATTTACCGATTTATGGTTCATACATGTCATAATATGTCAAAATCTAGCATTCACACTTATAAGTCATGATAATAGGCTTGTATGAGACATAATTACTTCAATTAAATGATGATAGGTTCCTATAACACATTTATACTCGTATTTACCGATTTGTGGTTCATACATGTCATAATATGTCAACATCTAGCATTCACACTTATAAGTCATGATAATAGGCGTGTATGAGACATAATTACTTCAATTAAATGATGATAGGTTCCTATAACACATTTATACTCGTATTTACCGATTTGTGGTTCATACATGTCATAATATGTCAACATCTAGCATTCACACTTATAAGTCATGATAATAGGCTTGTATGAGACATAATTACTTCAATTAAATGAAGATAGGTTCCTATAACCTCCGTGATTGGGATGTTTACCCGGCTTAAGATTCGGCAACTGAGCTAGTTGTTCGAGTATAGTTGCAGTAGTCAATGGTTTAGGACGAGGTCTTTTTTCGTGTTGACCATCAAACAAGTCACTTTTTCTCCAACGATGACCGGGAGGTAACCACCTTCTGTGACCAACGTAAGCCGTCTTCCCAATAACACGACATGAAGGAGTATCTTCATTACAAGTTGGACATGCTAGATACCCTTGACCACTCCAGCCAGATAGACTACTACGAGCAGGGAAATCGTTGATAGTCCATAATAATGCAGCACGCATTGTGAAGACGGTGTTTGTGAAGGTGTCTTTTGTTTGTACTCCTTCGCCCCACAACATTTTTAGCTCATCAACCAGCGGCTGCAAAAATACATCCATGTCCTTCGCAGGTGATTTAGGACCCGGTATCAACAATGTCAACATAAACGAAGACTCTTTCATGCATATCCATGGAGGCGTATTGTATGTGGTTAAAATGACTGGCCACATACTATATGACAAACTCATATTACCGAAAGGATTAAAACCATCAGCGGCCAAACCCAATCGAACATTTCTGGGTTCTTTAGCGAACTCTGGATATGTTGTGTCAAACTCTTTCCAGGCGGTGCCATCAACCGGATGACGCATTTTGCCATCTTGCGATCGTCCAGTATTATGCCAAATCATCTCTTTTGCAGTGTGTCTGGAACTATACATGCGTTTAAGCCTGGACGTCAACGGGAAGTAACGTAACACCTTCTGAGGAACTTTCTTCGCGGTTGTCTTATCGTCACACCATCTACTATCACCACAAATCGGACATGTTTGTTTTAATTCGTTCTCTTTCCAGAACAAACAACAATCATTTTTGCAAACATGGATCGTTTGGTACCCTAACCCTATCTTTCTCATCTTCTTCTTAGCTTCGTAGTATGAAGTTGGAATCCTATTATCTTTTGGAAGTGCAAACTTCAAAAACTCTAAAAGCTGATCAAATGAACTATCAGTCCATTTGTTCATGGCCTTCATGTGTAAGAGTTTTGCTAAGCAATTTAAAGAAGACAACCACGTGCAACCAGGGTACAACTCTGTTTCGATCTCCTCAAACAATTCAGCAAATTGCTGGTCAACCCCACTACCTCCTGCATCTGATGTTCCTTCATCTTCGACTGCCGGTTCACTAGTGTTTTGCTCCCCAATAAGGTCGTTCATGACATCAATCATCTCATCTGTTGCTGGAGATATCTGATTCACAACTCGAGGAGCAGCCGGTTCACCATGAAAAAACCATTGAGTGTATGATCGCTGAAACCCTCTCACATGTATGTGACCCTCTACAATAACGGGGGGGTGAAAATACATGTTCAAACACTTTCTACACGGACATCTCACTTTCCCTTCTTCGTTGACGTAATTCTTCGCAATATCCATAAAACTTGCTAAACCATCCAAAAACTCTTTAGAGTTACGTCTATTTGATGCACACCAACTCTTATCAATCGTCATAACTGCTTTATTAGAAAAAAGTTAAACCTAAGTATATTGTGTTCGATATGTCTAAGGGTAGGCTTCTAAACCCACTTTTTGAATATCTTACCTCATATGTGAATGCATATTACACGAATGGTCGTTTAAGAAAAATTCGGCAGCATTTCCCCTTAGCTCCCAAGTATATATATATATATATATATATATATAGAAATATATACCCGAGAAGCAAAGAGAAAATGACAACTGAATCTTTCTTAAACAACCAATCAATGTAATACACATTCACATCCTAAATGAAATAAAGTATTCAAAAAGCAGTCCCAAATTGGGGACAATCCGAAATTAATTTCTAAATCAACTTCGGATGGGTATATATATTCTAAGCTTATGATGATTATTGTAAATTGATTTAAAGAAAAAAAAAAGTAAATTTATAAACAAAACACGAAAATATGAGTTATATGATAAATAAAGTCAATTGCAAATATTAAAAAAAAACTAATGTTATAAAACCAATCATACATCTTTCATACAAATATATATACACTATCATACTTCTTTCGTGTGTGTGTGTAGAGACACACACAATTAATAAACTATAACATTTAAACTCAAATTAAAATCACTATATACTTATAAACAAATCCCTATTTCATAGATCCTAATTTCTTATAATGATTTCATAAATCCTAATTTCATGGATCCTAATTTCTTGTAATCCAAATTAAAGTCCAACTTACAACCAATTATAACCAACATAACAATTAATAAATAAAATATTACAAAACATACACTTTAATATATAACTAATTACCAACTTACAACCAACATAACAATTGATACATCTAAAATCACTATATGATTCTCACACACATAAAAACACTATATTATTTAAACTCAATTGTATTAATAAACTATATTTTTAAACTCAAAATAAAATTACATAGTTTTACCTAAAAACAATAGTATAAACAAATCCTAATTTCTTGTAGTGATTATAAAAAAGGAATTTAATTAACTATACAATTTTTAAATAAATAATTACAAAACATACATTTTAATAAATATATAATTGTCAACTTAGAATATATACACACACACACACACAATCATACATATTTCATACACATACACATATACAAATTTATAAATTTTATTCTCATACATTCTAATTAAAAAAACAAAAAAATTTACATATAAACAATTGTATTAATAAGCTAAAAAAATTTAAGCTCAAATAAAACACATAATAACACGTGTAAACAATAACCTATATCAAGTAAAGATCACCAAAAATTTATAATAACTATAACAACTAAATATTCAACAAATAAACATAGATAATCAAACTTAACCTATATCAAGTAAAGATCACCAAAAAAGCAAAAGAAAGAAATTTACCTTCACAGTGTCTATAGCCGGAGAAGGATACCTTAGACGGCGGCAACCGAGGTTTGGCGGCAGCGGTGACCTTGGCCGGAGATCTAGCCACAAAAACACTGCAAAAAGACAAATTGTTAATGGTTAAGAGATAGAGGGACAGAAGCGTCCGGGGGGCGGCGGCCGGCGACGGAAGAACCAAAGGGGAGAGAGGAAAGAAGGAAGATAGAAAGATCAAGAGAAAGTGACACTAAAACCTGTCGTCGGAAACAGAGATCGAGTGCCTGAGAGAGGTAACCGGCGGCGGCGAGGAGACGGAGAAGCGGCGGCAGGAGAAGGTTTCGCGAATGGGGGTTCAGCAGCAGCTTATGCGACCAAGAATTAAGAAATAAAATAGTAGGGTTTTGATAAAAGGCAGGGGTGGGTCAAAAAGGCCCGCTTTTTTTTTCATTGTTTGCGACGACTGTCGTCGCTGAAAGTAGGTTTGTCGTCGCAAAAACCTATGTCGTCGCAGAAGAGAAAATGTCGTCGCAAAAGCCTTCGTCGCAAATAACCAACTTTCTTGTAGTGAAATTTTATAAAACTGGACTCTAAATATACAGGATAAAATATATATACTCTTATTGTTTACACAAAATATACACAACTAATAATATTGGATAACAAGTTATAATTGAAATACTAGATTAAATATATAAATTAAAAAAAGTAAACTAGTAAAAACAATAATTATAAAATGAAATCAAGCTTGAAAAAAATAGAAATTAATGTATATAGAAACAAAAGATATATACTAAATTAAAAAAATGCAATACAACTATAAATTCGAAAAGAAAAAGAAAAGAAAGAACATAATATATAATCAGTTAACTGTATATAGAAAACTGCAGAAACAAACAAATAAGAAAATAATAAGACGATATGATTTGATTACAAACGAGTAAAAAATATAATATAATTTTTATTGTTAATGTTAATTTGTTTTACTATGAAGAATTTACATAGTAAAGTTTACAAAAATAATTTATATAAAATTATTTAAAGGGATATGATATTTTAATTTAAGTTGGTTAAATGGTCATTAATTAATAGTCAACATTAAATATGAGTTTTAAATGTTTTAAAAATAATTAAATCAATGAATTTGGGTATGTATGATATTACTAAAGTTTAAGAGGGATATATGTGATATTAATAATTAAATTTGGGTATATATGATATTATGATGTTTAGGAGGGATATATATGATATTAAAATTTTAAGTTGGGTATATATGATATTATTAAGTTTTGAAGAGATATATATGAAATTCTCCTTTTTAATAAAGCCACTGCCTACACAGGCCACGATATTAACTTGTTTCGATCTTCTCAATAATAGTTCCGGCTGATTCTACACCTAAACACATGTAAGTTGATCTTTGTCTCTTTTCCTATCTTGTCGTCAAAATATCATCTTCTTATTTAATAAAGGGAAAATTATGCAAAAAACCATCAAAGTACAAAATTTTTTCGATTAAGTCCCCATTTCATTTTTTATTTCTGATAAGTCCCCAAACTGCTTAAACCTTTTAAATTGGTCCGTTAACCTGTTATAACAGGTTAACATGCTTAAACCTATTTTGCAAAAACCATCAAAGTATAAAATTTTTTCGATTAAGTCCCCATTTCATTTTTTTCTCTTATAAGTCCCCGAACTAATTAAACTTTTCAACTTTTCGATAAAATAAAACGAATTTTTTTAAACTTTTAAAAACGACGATGTTTATTATGATGACAGAGCATGCCATGTTTGTCTAGACCAAAATAAATTGGTTTGAAAACAATATTTTTTCAAAACGACGATGGTTGTTTCAAAATAATAAATTTTGTTAAAAGTCCGTTATTCCGGATAATATAAGTTTGTTTGATATAATAATATAAATGATGATTATTTCGATCCTATGTTTGTCTAGACCATAATTTTTAAATATATTTTAACTAGTTCATCCCGACTAAACTTTAAACAATAAAAATGATCGTTTTGATTTATCATTTTGTTTTTTTTTTTTTTTGCATCCACATATGTGTTATGTGAGTGTCAATTGAACAATCATTAAATTGATAAAACAACAAATAACATGAGTTTCATCAAGATAAATGATTTATGTGGCAAAAAAATTAGTTGAGGGATTTATAAGACAATATAATTTAGTTAATGGATTTATAAGACAAAATTATTTAGTTGGGGGACTTAATCGAAAAAAAATCATAGATTAAAATCCACGTCACCAATTGCAACCCGCTTAACAGGTTACCGGTAACTTTTTTTGAAAAAAACACCAAATTCGTGATTTTTATTTAGTTAAGGGACTTATCAGACAAAAAAATTGATTGAGGGACTTAATCGAAAAAAAACTTGTAGTTTAATGTTTTTTGTGAAATTTTCCCTTTAATAAATTGTTAATTTTCTGTAAAATCATGAGACCGACCAATCTATGATATTTGGATCAGCCACCACACATATTTAAACCAACACTTTTAAAGAAGACTAGTGTGACCACACAAATGTTGTCAAATTTATTTACGAATTTGCTTTAGAACTTAATTTGTTCATGACATAAAAGCTATATATATTCTAGGATTTATGTTGGGCTCGCCCAACAATATTTAGCGTTTTACTCGGCTAATGTTTATGTATAGTAGTACTTTAAAATAATAGATTGACACATGAAATCAGGGGTGACAATTTCGGCCTATTCAAGCAAACGAGTCAAACGGGTTGACGACACCGGCCACATGGTTTAAGGAACGTCTTGGATACCTATAAGATAAAGGCATGTTGGGAATGTACAGTAATTGTGGGGGAAAAAACGTACGTATAGTAACAATAGAAACATGGACATATATATTAGAATACAAACAATATACAATACATCATGGCTATCCTCATCCTTTGGGTTGTTTTTTTGCGTGAACCAATTAATACAATCATATGGTATGATAATTCAATTTGGATACTTTCTTTGACCCATCAAGAAACACCTCTTATAAATCATCCTCATTTTCTAACATATCTTGACACACCAATTCCACAAAATAGGCTCTTTAAAAAACTTTTTTCAGCTTTGATTAGTACTGCATTATGGCTATAAACACTGAAAACCCAACTAATCTCCCACTACAAGAAATAATAGTCCTTAAGAATACGATCGCCAGAGCCATAGAATTTTGATTAGGAATTTTGATTAGGAATTTTGCATCGACAATGGTAGCTAGTCTTTTTCTATAAACATGAAGGTTAATATAGATTTCATTTTTATCCCTCTGTAGTCTTTTAATTGTTTACCATACATTTTAGGTAAATTGAAGAACTATATAATTTAATAAATAGAATTAAAAGGATTAAATAGGTACAAATACATATATGTTATTTACTGAAGTGAACCGTAAAAATGGTTAACTCTAAATTAACCGGTATACTTGTAGTTGCATGGATAGTTAAATGTAAACGTTAGGAGTTTTATAAATGATCAAATTGAATTTTAAGAAAAAAAATCAAATATCAATGTTATAAAAATTCTTGCAAAATAATTTGGGGAAAACTGTTGAAAGCTTTTTGGATGGACCATTTTAAAATTCCTGTTGAATTTGGTACTCCTTGTCCTTGGATATCAAATTTTCTGACACTAGTATATCATAATTGGCTTAATTATTGTGATATATATTTTTTTTGTGTCCAATATTGTTACCTCAACATTATATGGTTGCAGACATTGAACAGATTTCACAGGCTAAATTTTTCGTCTTGGTGTATGATTACAGAACGAATATGGAAATCTTTACAAAAAATTCGAGCTTGCAGCTCAGGGCCCATTCCCATGGGAGCGTAATTCGGATTTTGCAGTTTTCAAAGATGTCCATCCCTCGAATCATCCAACTATCATCAAGGTATGACTTCCAATCATCTCATCTCACAACTCTAGTGATAAGATTCTTATAAGGTGTTAAATCTTGATATGGGGTAAAGTAGCTGTAGCATGCAGTAACTTTTGAAATTTGAACTTTTTGATGGCGCGTGTCCATGTGTGAAGTGTTTCCCAATGCTAGCGTTTGCGTGGTTCCAAATGGATGTGATATTGTTGCTGTTTGATTTGTGATAAAGTCATTGGGTTCTGGGAGGTGTGTTTGGCAAGAATAATTAACATGAAGTTTGTAAAGAAAAACCAGAGTAAATTGATAATAACACAAACAATACCAAACTGTGAATAAATAATCATTTCGTCAAGCTTAGTATCCAATTGTAAATACAAATAAAAGAAATCAAGTTGATCTTGGAGGAGAAATCAAAAGAGCATCGTCAAAGGGTAACGGGTCAATAAGCAAAAGTCACCGTTTTATCATCATGTTAGGTGTTTTTTTGCATTAAGACTCGTCAAAGGAACCAAAAAAGGGCAGTTTCTGATTTTTTTTATTTTGTTTTTTTAACAGTACATGGAAACATTTATTATCTAGCGAGAAGCTAAGGCCATACAATCAATAAGTATACAAACAAACAAGGGCTTCCATATTGGAAACATATTGAATCAACATACAAGGCCGGGCTTCCATGGGGAGTCCAGTTTATCTTGAAAGCATTTACATTAGCAACCTCCAAAACAGTCAAAAACCCATGAATACTATTGCCTACAAGCATAACCTAAGAGAAGAATTGGCTTGGATCATATCTGCAAATGTGAGTAAATAGTGGAGGGGAAGTTTATCAGTGTTCTTATGTTATTTGTTTCCTTAATTCTATATGGTAATTGTTATTGTGTAAACCCCGTGAATGGGAGTGTTGTATTCATCTCATATAAATAGATTACATAATTACAATGGAGACCCCTACACTATACATTATTTAACACACCCCCCTCAGTCGCAGCTGGAGGAGGACTAATGCTAAGACTGGACTTAAATTGTAAAAACAGCTGTGTAGGAAGACCTTTAGTAAATATATCTGCTAACTGATGAGATGAGGGCACATGCGACACACGCACTTGCCCCAAAGCAACACGTTCTCTTACAAAGTGTAAGTCAAGTTCCACATGTTTGGTTCTTTGATGCTGTACTGGGTTATTAGCTAAATACATGGCACTTACATTATCACAAAAAACAACTGTGGCACGTGAAAGAGGTAGATGTAACTCAATCAAAAGATTACGAAGCCAGGCAGATTCGGCAACAACGTTAGCAATACCACGATATTCAGCTTCGGCACTTGAACGGGACACAACATGTTGGCGTTTAGAGGACCAAGACACAAGATTGTCTCCTAGGAAGATGCAGAACCCAGAGGTGGACCGGCGTGTTTCAGGACAACCGGCCCAATGAGCGTCAGTATAACAGACCAAACGATTAACAGTGGATGGGCGGAGAAAAAGACCATGAGTAAGGGTACCCTTCACATAACGAAGAATGCGTTTGAGGGCATTCAGATGTGGTTGGCGAGGATCGTGCATATACAGACATACTTGCTGTACAGCATAAGCGATTTCCGGACGAGTGATCGTGAGGTACTGTAAAGCACCCGCAAGACTTCGATAGAGAGTCGGATCATCGACTGGTTTGCCAGAGGAGGGTAGTTTTGACTTTGTCTCAGCCGGTGTAGAGCAAGGATGACAAGTGTCCATGCCAGCACGAGAAATGATTTCTTGGGCAAAAACTGTCTGAGACAGGAAAAGGCCCGAAGAGGAGCGTATAGCGGAGACCCCTAGAAAGAAGGAGAGAGCGCCAAGGTCAGTCATTTTGAACTCAGACGAAAGACGAGAGATGACATGATTAACCAGAGATTGGGAAGAAGCTGTCAGAATGATATCGTCTATATACAATAGAAGGTAGATTGTATCACGACCATGATGATAAACAAAGAGAGAACTGTCAGATTTACTGGAATGGAAGCCGAGAGAAGTGATGAAGACAGCGAATCGATGAAACCAGGCGCGGGGAGCCTGTTTAAGACCATACAGGGCTTTTCGAAGGCGACAGACATGCTGTGGGAAGGAGGAATGAACATAACCAGGAGGTTGTTTCATATAGACTTCCTCCGATAATTCACCGTTGAGAAAGGCATTTTTAACATCAAGCTGATGAATCGGCCAGTTTAAGGAGAGAGCAATGCTTAGGACCATTCTGACAGTGACTGGTTTGACAACAGGGCTGAAAGTTTCGTCATAGTCAAATCCAGGCATTTGAGAAAAACCTTGAGCCACCAGACGGCCCTTGTAACGCTCAAGGCGACCCTGACTATCGAACTTATGGCGATATAGCCAACGGCACCCAACAATGTTGACTTTTGGAGGAGGGGGAACAAGATCCCACGTATGATTGGAGAGAAGAGCAGACATTTCAGCGTCCATGGCTGCCTTCCAATTGGGATCACGAATTGCCTGAGCAGCGGACTTGGGAATTGGGGAAAGAGATTCAACAGCTGACAGATTCAAAATTTGGCGAGGTTTGAGACTGCCAGTACGCGATCGGGTCGTCATGGGATGAGTGGAGGTAGGAGCCGGAGGTGGTGAAGAAGTGACAGCTTCAGGCGGAATTGATTCCGAAGACCTGTGCGAAGAGTGAGGTTCGACAGACGAATGAGGTGGGTCATCGGCTGTAGGAGCATCACTAGAGGGAATGAGCGAGTCACTCGAGTTGGGTTCAGTAGAAGAATTATCTGAGGGAGTGGTGGATGCAATAGGTGCGTTAGTCATCACAGTGGATGTGGTGACGTCGTCAATGAAAGCATCATACTCAGAGGGAGAGGGTGGGGTATTGAACGAAGGATACGGAAAATGATCTTCATCAAAGATCACATGACGTGAGATAAGAATACGGTGGGTGACTAGGTCATAGCATCGATGACCCCGATGACAAGGGGAAGGCCCGAGGTATACACACGCAGTAGAGCGAGGAGAAAGCTTGTTTGGGGCTGTAGAAGAGAGATTTGGATAGCAGAGGCAACCAAACACACGCAAGTGGGTAAAGACCGGGAACGTGCCGTACAAGATCTCACAGGGAGTTTTGGAGTCCAGAGTAGTAGTGGGAAGAATGTTCAAGAGATGAACCGACATGTTGAGAGCTTCGACCCAGAATTTTGGTGGAAGAGAGGCTTGAAACAAAAGAGTACGGAGCACATTGTTGATTGTGCGAATGGCTCGTTCAGCTTTGCCATTTTGTTGTGACGTGTATGGACAAGAAAAGCGAATTTTAATGCCATGTTTTTGAAAAAGGTCAAGTAATTTACTATTATTGAATTCACGTCCATTATCACACTGAAAAGATTGTATATCTGTTTTAAACTGATTTACAACATAAGCGCGAAAGATAGTAAATACTTGGAAAACATCAGATTTTACACGTAATGGAAATACCCATAAAAAATGAGAATAATCATCCAAAAACAGAATATAATATTTGAAACCACTCAAACTGGAAATAGGAGATGTCCACAAATCGGAATGAACCAGTTCAAAAATACGTGAAGTCTTAGTTGTCGATTTTGAAAAAGACAAACGACAATGTTTACCCAATTGACAAGCGTGACACGTAGGTAACATTGCATTGGAACAGGAAATAAATTTACGAGAACGTAAAAAATTAAATGTAGAGCTGCCCGGATGACCAAGACGACGATGCCATACATCAGGAGAGATGGAGACCATAGCCGTGGCAGAGAACACAGAAGGCGGAGAAGGCTCGAGAACAGGATAGAGATCACCAGTACTGTCAGAGCGATGAAGAAGGCGCCCTGTATCAAGATCCTTGATAGAGAAACCAAACGGATCAAATTCAATAGAAACCCAGTTATCAAGAGTGAATTTACGCACAGAAATGAGATTCTTAACCATTTGATCAGAAACAAGTACATTTTTCAGTGCCAATTTATTTTGTGATAATGGAAGAAATGTATCTCCAATGCAAGAAACCGGGAGTAAAGCACCATTACCAACCATGATTACTTTTGACTTACCACAAGGTTTAAGAGAAAGTAAGTTACCTTGGTTGAATGACATGTGTGAGCTTGCACCAGTATCCATGTAGTAGTTGTTGTCTTGATGCTGTTGAGGCGGCTGAACGGACATTGAACTGAAGAGAGCTACCAGATCAGTTAACTGGGGCGGAGCTGCATTGGCAGGCGAGACTGGTGGAGGTGCAGCATAGAGTGCCGATGGAGTGTGAGTCCCGGCATGAGTTGGTGGGGAAGACACCGGCTGACGATAGTTGCCTTCAAACTGAGAGGCCTGAGATTGCTGATGTAGTGCATTCTGAAGAAGCTGCAGAAGTTGATTGTTGAAAGCTGGTGGGGCACTGGATTGACCTGCATCACGAGAATAACCTGTAACAGAAGTAGTGCTGTTAAAAGACCCCCCTCCCGTGTTACCTTTAGATGCAACCCGTCCCGTGTTTCTGTTTCCCCGTTTATTATTTTTATTTTTTCCTTTGCCATTATTATTAGTACTAGACGAGGAATAAAGGGCAGTGGTAAGGGAAGGTGAGGGTTCAAGGGTAGGTTCGGGATGATCTTCACGTGACTCATGCAACAGTAACATGTTTTTGGCTTCAAGGAAAGAGGGAAAAGGTTTGGTATGTGTGATGACATCAATTAAGCTTTGATAGGATGAGGGTAAATTCTGTAGAATTTGCAAAACAAGATCCTGATCAGTAATTTTAGTGTCAACATCAGCAAGGGAGTCAGCAATATCTTTTAAAGTGTGACAGTAATCAGTAATGGAAAGTGCACCCTTTTTGGTGTTTCGAAAGAGGGTTTGAAGTTGGAGACTACGAGATAATTTATTATTTAAAAAGTGAGCATCCAAAGCTTCCCAAAGGTCATGTGCAGTGCAATTATCTTTTGTGATGAGGTTAAGCAGATTTGGTTCACATGTAGAGTAGAACCATGATTTAATACGAGAATCAATGGCCTCCCAATCCTCATCATCAACACTGGTTGGTTGAGATTTCCCAGTGATATGACCCATGACTTTTGCACCTTTACAAACATCAGTAAAAATTCGACGCCACAATTTGTAGCGTGAACCATCAGTTGTTAATTTGAAACTGAATTGAGGGTAAACATTACGGATGGCAAAAACAAGTTGGGAAGCAGTGGGATTGGTTGTTGGGGGAATATTTCCAGTCATGACTAATAATGATAATTGCAAGTGGAAAATAAAAATTAACCGGAAAATAGAAAACAAGAACGAGCTCACCGAGGGTTTTGAAAGGGAGGTGGCAGCAGCAAATCTGAGAAGCGGCGTAACCGAAGATGATGGAAGAAGAGCACCGACTAATATTATTATATATTGTTTAATATATAATAATATTTGTATGTAAGATAAATTCTGCCCAAAAAGAATGAGCAGCACACCACACCAACCAACCGACCCAATTAAAAAAATTGGGTTTTGTTTTGCGAGAGGCACCAGGCGACCAAAAAGAAACGGATTTCAAAATGGGCGACAGTCACATGCGGCGACACTGGAACTAGAAGCCAAGCGGCGGCGCTGGTGCAGGGGGGAGGAGGACGTTGGCGCTGGTGCAGGGAGGGAGAGACGGCGGCGACGCTGTGCTGTAGGCGGTGGACAAAACCGACAGTCACAGGAGACGGCGGCAAAGGACAGCGTCTGTGGCGAGGGACAGCGTCGGTTTCTTTGAACAGAGGGAAGCGGCTGCGGCGAGGGACAGTAAGGATTAGCGTCGTTTCTTTGAACATAGGGCAGCGGCTGCGGCAAGGGACAGCAGCAAGCGTCGGCGGCGGCGCAGAGGCAATTAGGGTTTGGCGGCGGCGCTTATGTGTGCGTGAAGAAGGAGAAGAGCAGATTGGATTAGAGCAGCGGAAGGGGGAGCCTACAACCCACAAAAATGGTGGGCGGCGGCGTATGGGTTGCCGCCGGTGATGCACCGGCGGGAGGTGGCGGGGAACAGTAGGTCACAGGAGAGGAAGGGAAGAAACCCTAATTAGGCCTGATACCATGTTATTGTGTAAACCCCGTGAATGGGAGTGTTGTATTCATCTCATATAAATAGATTACATAATTACAATGGAGACCCCTACACTATACATTATTTAACAGTAATAATCTTTGGATGGGATTTTCCCTTTCCTACTAATTAAGTTATCATTTAAAGTTAAATTATATAAGTATTAGGCATTTTAGGCTCATTCTATCTCGTTTATTACTTTTATTATTGAAAAGCACAAATTTATTGCCAAAACCACCAAAACATACATCAACTTGCAGGCTTTGAGGCAAAGCCAAAATAAAGCAAAACACCACAGAATTATAGTCCCACCCAACTAAAGCAAAAGAAAACCAACCTCAACATACCATAGAATTAGGACTTAGAACCCATTGTTGCCAATTTCAAGCCCCTAAACATTTTCTGTTACCAATCCACACCAGCCCAAGTTGTTGAATGGACGGAAACAGATCATCATGTCGCCGTAGCATAATGATGGTGTTTTGACTCTATGAATTAATACCATTAATAGTACCTCTCTTACTGGTATTGGTTATTAATTTGTTTGTGTGTTGGCCATTTATTCATATTGATCCACATCATTAACTCATCTTCTGATGATGTCTTTTGGATGTTTAAAAAGAAAGTGTTTGATACGTTAATCACTCCAGAGAGAAAAAAAAACAGAGCATTAGTTGGACTTTAAGATTATAATATAATTTTATTAGGGTTACAATAATGTTAGGCCCATTTAGCCTTTGGGCTTTTAGGGTTTGCATAGTTTAGGGTTTCTTTATCTATATATAGGGCCTTTGTTAGCTTCTCTAAACCATATCATTGTACTCTTATTTTCAATATAATACTCGTTAATCTTTCAGTCATACCAATTTCTATATGGTATCAGAGCCGTCGATCTATGTTTGATTGTTTATTAAGCACCGGTTTCGCGGATCGGGGTTTGGTGAGTTCGCCGCCGGGGTTCGGTGAATTTTGTTGACTGCCGTCGCACGCCGCCGCTGATTTTGTTGGGGTTCGCCGCCGCTGATTCTGTTGGGATTCGCCGTCGATGATTTGTTGACTGCTTCGCCGCCGCTCCCGTTGGTATGATCATTTTATTTTTGGGTTGGTTTTCATTTGGTTATGCCTTGTGGATTTCGTTTTTTGGTTCTGATTTGGATCTGTGAGCCTGCGTTTTGGTTGAACATTGCCGCTGCTGTGGTCTATGTTGTTGGTGGATTGATTTATTAGGGTTTATCATTTGCATGTTTTGCTAGTTTTATTGCGGATTTACTTGTTTAGTTTTGCGGTGTATTGATATTGGTACTCGGGTGGGTGGTCGATTATCGTTTCTATCATGGCGGGTGGAAAAGAGGATTCGTTACAGGCTATTAGTGTTCAGTTGGATGGTAAGAACTATGGGTATTGGAGTTATGTGATGAAAAATTTCTTGCGTGGAAAGTCTATGTGGGGATATATTTCTGGTACTAAGGTTAAACCTACTGATGCTGATGCTACTGATTATGTTATTGCTATTGATACATGGGAGACTAATAATTCTAAGATTATTACATGGATCAATAATTCTGTGGTTCAGTCTATTGGCATTCAGTTAGCAAAATATGATACCGCAAAACAGGTTTGGGACCATTTGGAGAGACTTTACACGCAGTCTAATTTCGCTAAGCAGTATCAATTAGAAACCGATATACGTGCGCTCCAACAGAATACACTAAGTATTCAGGAGTTTTACTCTGCCATGTCTGATTTATGGGATCAATTAGCTCTTACTGAATCCGCCGCTTTGAAGACCTTTCAGCCATATATTGATAGGAGAGAGGAACAGCGTTTGGTACAGTTTTTGATGGCACTACGGTCTGATTTTGAAGGATTACGAGGGACAATCCTTCACCGCTCGCCTCTTCCTACTGTTGATTCGGTGGTTCATGAATTAATAGCAGAGGAAACTCGTTTGAAGTCTCAGGGTGATAAGGGGACTAAATCATCTAGTACTGCTACCCCTGCTGTCTTTGCTGTCCCACAACGATCTCATTTGTCTAACTCTAATCAGACTCGACCTGCCTCTAAGATTGCTTCAGATGAGTGTGCTTATTGTAAACAGAAGAATCATTGGAAGTCTCAGTGCCCTTTATTGCTCGGCAAAAGTAAACAACAGCCAAATCGTTCTTTCTCGCAGAATAAGTCACCGGGATCCTCTACATGGACGTCTCGTCCACCTCAGTTTAATGCTGCTGCTGTTACACCTTCTGTTGATTCGGGATCTACTGATACCAATCCCTCTCCATCTGTTTTGGACCCTCACGTGTTTGAGCAGTTTCGGCAATTCCTCTCCACTACTGCCATGTCAGCCTCTCCTCATTCAGGTTTGTCTTCGTCTGGTAATTCAGGTACACCTTTATCCTTATGGATTTTAGATTCAGGAGCGTCCAATCATATGTCACCTCATTTGTCTTCGTTTGTTTCATTATCTGCTGATTCTTCTCTATCTGTTATGTCTGCTAGTGGTACACCTATGCCTATAGAAGGTGTTGGTACAGTTGTCTCCCCACATGTGTCTCTTCCTAATGTATACTATATTCCTACTCTTACCATGAATCTTGTCTCGGTCAGTCAATTATGTAAATCTGGATATCATGTTTTCTTTTCTGATACCCATTGTTGTGTGCAGGACCCTCATTCTCAAACAGTGATTGGGACAGGCCATAAGCTAGGGGAGCTATATGTTGTGGATGATCTGAGGCTATCTACTGTTGCTGCTGCGGGTGTTGATTTGTCTTCATTTCGTTTGTCTTCTTTGTCGTCTGATTTTTATTTATGGCATTCTCGTTTGGGTCATGTGTCTACTTCTCGTTTACAATTTTTAGCCTCTACAGGCGCTTTAGGACATTTGAGTAAATCTAATATTTCTGATTGTAGTGGGTGTAAACTGGCAAAATTTTCAGCCCTACCTTTTACTAAAAGTATGTCTTGTTCTTATGCTTCATTTGATCTTGTTCATTCTGATGTGTGGGGACCTGCACCTGTTTGTTCTAAAGGGGGTTCCAAATACTATGTGTCATTCATTGATGATTACACTCGTTATACATGGGTATATCTTATGAAACATAGATCAGATTTTCTCTCTATTTACAAGGATTTTCGTGCTCTTGTCAAAACCCAACATTCAGCTGTTATTAAATGTTTTAGGTGTGACTTGGGGGGGGGAATATACTTCTAATGAGTTTACACAATTGCTTTCTTCTGATGGTACCCTATACCAAACCTCATGCACTGACACTCCTCAACAAAATGGCGTTGCTGAAAGGAAACATCGTCATCTTGTTGAAACTGCTCGCTCTCTATTACTATCTTCTGAGGTTCCTAGCAATTTCTGGGGGGAAGCAGTTCATACTGCTGCTTATGTCATTAATCGCATTCCTACGGCCCATAATTCTGGTCTGTCTCCTTTTGAAAAACTTTATGGATCTAAACCTGATTACTCTTCTTTGCGTGTCTTTGGCTGTGCCTGCTTTGTTCTTCGTCCGCATGCAGAACGCAATAAATTGTCTTCCAAAGCTGCCTTGTGTGTTTTTCTGGGTTATGGGATTAGTCAAAAGGGGTATCGATGTTTTGATCCAATAAGCCAAAAGCTCTACACTTCGCGTCATGTGATCTTCTTGGAACATATTCCTTTTTATTCTATTCCTGCCAAATCTCATGATATGACCCGATCTGACCTTTTGTTTGTTGATCCTTTCACTGATGATCTTGATAACATGGATAGTCAACCTTCTGAGACATCTACAACAATGGATGCCTCTGTTACAGACACTCCTACAGCTCCATCTGTGCCTACGTCCATCCCATCACCGGTTGAGAATGCAGAGGTTCCTATTGTACGCAAGTCAACTCGTTTTCGTAAGTCCACTAAACTTTCTGATTTTGCTTATTCATCATACTCATCTTCGTTTGCTTCCTTCATTGCTAAAGTTCACAGTCTGGCTGAACCCAACTCTTTTAGAGAGGCTGTTTCTGATCCTCTTTGGCAGAATGCTATGGCTGAGGAATTGACTGCTCTTCATCAGACTCGTACATGGGATTTGGTTCCGTTGCCATCTGGAAAACATTCTATTGGTTCTCGCTGGGTGTATAAGATTAAGACCAAGTCGGATGGATCTATTGAACGGTATAAAGCCCGTTTGGTTGCTAAGGGATATTCGCAAGAATATGGTCTGGATTATGAGGAGACTTTTGCTCCTGTAGCCAAAATGACTACAGTTCGTATGTTGATTGCAGTAGCCTCTATTCGCAAGTGGAAGATTTCTCAGATGGACGTCAAGAATGCTTTCTTGAATGGTGATTTGCATGAGGAGGTCTATATGACTCCTCCTCCTGGTGTTGCTCACAAGCCAGGAGAAGTATGTCGGCTGCGCAAAGCTTTATATGGCCTCAAACAAGCTCCTCGTGCTTGGTTTGAGAAGTTTTCCACTGTCATCACCTCTCTTGGTTTTCATCCTAGTAACCATGACTCTGCTTTGTTTGTTAAATGTACGAGTGCAGGACGGATACTCTTATCTTTGTATGTGGATGATATGATTATTACTGGTGATGATTATGCCGGTATTGAGTCCTTAAAGCGTGATTTAGCTCACCGTTTTGCTATGAAGGACTTGAGATTGCTTCGTTATTTTCTGGGAATAGAGGTTGCTCATTCTGACAAGGGATATCTTCTTTCCCAGTCTAAGTACATTTCGGATTTGTTTGAACGTGCTCGCCTATCTGACAACAAGACTGTGGATACTCCCTTGGAAACTAATGCTCGTTATTCCCCTACTGATGGTGTTCCTCTTGATGATCCGACTTTGTATCGTACCATTGTGGGTAGTTTAGTTTATCTCACGGTCACCAGACCTGATATTGCTCATGCTGTCCACATTGTCAGTCAATTTGTGACTGCTCCTACGACTGTACATTGGGGGGCGGTCCTTCGCATTCTGAGATATCTAAGGGGCACTCAGTTTCAGACGCTTGTGTTTCCATCGTCATCTACTTTTGATCTACGTGCTTACAGTGATGCTGATTGGGCTGGGGATCAGACTGATCGTAAGTCCACTACTGGTTTTTGCGTCTTTCTTGGAGATTCACTTGTTTCATGGAAGAGTAAGAAGCAGGATGTTGTTTCTCGCTCTTCTACTGAAGCCGAGTATCGGGCTATGGCTGCTACTACTAGTGAGGTTGTTTGGCTACGCTGGTTACTTGCTGACATGGGGGTTCGCCTATCTCAGTCTACCCCGATACATTGTGACAACAAAAGTGCTATTCAGATTGCTCGTAATTCTGTTTTTCATGAACGAACGAAACACATTGAAATTGATTGTCACTTCACTCGCCATCATCTTCAGATGGGAACAATTTCCTTACCGTTTGTGCCTTCCGCTCTACAAGTTGCTGACATTTTTACTAAGGCTCACTCTGCTGCTCGTTTTCGGTTTTTATCAGACAAACTCTCAATGTTCATTGCTGTGGCATTGTGAGTTTGAGAGGGGATATTAGGGTTACAATAATGTTAGGCCCATTTAGCCTTTGGGCTTTTAGGGTTTGCATAGTTTAGGGTTTCTTTATCTATATATAGGGCCTTTGTTAGCTTCTCTAAACCATATCATTGTACTCTTATTTTCAATATAATACTCGTTAATCTTTCAGTCATACCAATTTCTATAAATTTAGCATTCAGAGCCAATGCATTTTCATCATCTATCTAGAATGTGCTACTCTTAGAGGCAGGGTTAACTACTCTTAAAGGCAGACTTAACTGACATTGGTGTCATAACTTGAAAGTGTTATACATTAGGGTTTATATTAAAGATTAGAAACGCTTTACTATCATAATTTTTTTTGTTGCAGGTTATACCGGAGAACAAAGAAGGTAATCCAAACGATCTACCCCATGTAATATATCTATCGAGAGAGAAGAGCCCAAAGCATCATCATCACTACAAAGCTGGAGCTATGAATGTTGTGGTTAGTATGCTTTGTTTTTGTTTCAGAAACACTGAACTTCATAAAGAATAATAAGAAGAATTTAAGAATGGGGTACCTTGGACATTAGAATGCATTCGGAAAGACTCTCACTGTCAAATATATATGATAATTTTGCAAATCATTAGTATGCAATTGTCAATATGAACGATATATCTACTATAAAGATCATATAAAAAACATTTCGTGTGTGTAAGTGGGGTTTCTAAACATTTTCTGAATTGTGAACAGACAAGAGTGTCAGGAATAATGACTAATGCACCTCTCATGCTGAACGTAGACTGTGATATGTACGCAAATAATCCACAAGTGATTCAAAGAACAGAGCAGATTGTGCTTTTTTCCAGTTCCCACAAGCTTTTTATGAAGGATTGAAAGATGACCCTTTCGGGAGTCAATTCGCTGATTTTTATGTGCGTATATCTACTTTAAACTTTTGTTCATACATTTTCATTATTATAATAACCATTCAGATATGGCATATTAATGCTTCCAATAAATTAGTAGAACTAACATTTCCCTTTTCTCTCATGTTTAAATCAGTATCATTTAAATGGAATTGCGGCCTTACAAGGGTTTTTGTATGGAGGATCAAATTGTTTTCACAAACGATATGTTATCTATGGTTCATCTCCAAATGATACAACAAAAAATGGTATGCTAATTGAAATTGTTTATTTTTTATGTTTATGGTCGATCATTTGGAATTGTAAATGGTTGATTACATGATTGTTTCACTCTTCATTTTCCTCTACTAAATAGAAAAAATGGGCAATGAAGATCTACATAAAATCTTTGGAAAATCAATTGAATTTAGAGAATCAGCTGTTGAGATATTATCCGGATTGGATGGGAAGACAGAAAATCGAAAGAGTCCCACTAGTTTCATAGAGGCGGCGACCCGGGTTGCAGATTGTAGCTACGAGTATGGTACCAGCTGGGGCAAACAGGTAAGTAATTAGAGACATTTAATGATTAATTATTTTTATGTAGATAATCATTAGTTAGCAACTTTAGAGTCTTTGAGATACATGGACTAATTATTTCAATTTAATTATGATGTTAACGTGTCATTTAATAAATTCCATAATCCATAAATTCTCAGGTTGGATTGCTTTATGGATCTACAGTTGAAGATATTCTCACCGGACTCGCCATCCATGGAAGAGGATGGAGATCAACCTTAACCTCACCTCACGACGGGCTCGCTTTTCTTGGTTGTTCACCTTTAACATATCCTAATGCGTTGAAACAACAGAAAAGATGGGCCACCGGAACTCTTGAGATCTTATTTACGAATCAAAATCCGTTACTTCTTACTGTGAAAGGAAAGCTTTGGTTTCGTCAAGCCCTTGCTTATCTTTGGTTCTGTTTGTTTGCAATTCGATCCGTTCCAGAGTTATGTTATGCTGCTCTTCCAGCATATCATATCATAAATAATTCACATTTCTTGCCCAACATCAATGAACCAGCTTTTGCCATCCATTTTGGTATTTTTGTCATTTACAATCTTTACAGCCTCTGGGAACTTAAACGTATAGGCATATCTTATCGTACATGGTGGAACTTACAGAAAATGGGGAGAGTAAATAGCATGACCGCATATTTACTTGCAACCATGAATGTGATGCTTAAACTCTTAGGTTTATCTCGAACCGTTTTTGAAATAACACAAAAGGACCAAAGTTCCAATGATGATGATGATGATTGTGGCACTCGTGCAAATGCCGTGAGGTTCACTTATGACAAGTCACCCATTATTGTGCCAGGTGTTGCCATTCTACTGGTCAACCTGACTGCATTGTTCCATGGAATGTTGAGACTAGTAAACGTCCGCTCTCATGAAAACTGGACGGTGACATTTGGATTCGGAGAGATATTTTGTAGTGTTTGGGTGACATTATGCTTCTGGGAATACCTGAAAGGGCTTTTTGGTAAAGGAAAATATGGGATACCATCAACCACAATTTGGAAATCCGGAGCTTTTGCATTGTTATTCATGCAAATATGCAGAAGATAGTCATAATCAGTTATTAGAATTTGATATATATGGATTTATATATTTATGCACTTCTAATAGAAGACAATTGTTAAACAATCATTTTATTATCGAAAATTAAAATTTTATTTTAGGCATTCCCAAGTATTAGTTCTTATAATTAAGTTGATAAAATTAAGGTTATAAGGGGTCACAAGAAGTATTATTTGTTCCTATAAGGTTATAACTTGGTGGACTAGACATATTGGTATCCATAGTTATTTAATCTTCCTATACTCATAACATGTTACAGTATGCTATATTGGACTTAAACAAGTATTATTTAGTCTTACACGATAATATCATGACATAACGATCCATATTAGGTCTGATGACAAAATATTTTATGGGCCATGCATCGAACAGATTTCACATGCTCTTTTGTCTCTGTGTATAATTATATACAGAACGAATATGGAAATCTTTGCAAAAAGATCAAGCTTGCAGCTTAAAGCCCGTTCTCATTGGAGCATAATCCGGATTTTACAGTTTTCAAAGATGTCCATTGCTCGAACCATCCACCTAGCTATCATCAAGGTACGAGGTCCAATCATTTCTCACAAACTCTGAGGGATATGATTCTTATTAGGTGTCAAATCTTGATCTGGGGTAGCTGAAGCATGCGCGAGCGCGCGCAAACACACACATATATGATATATATATATATATATATATATATATATATATATATATATATATATATATATATATATATATATATATATATATATATATATATAAGTGACAGTTTGGGCACACCATCCTGCCGAGAGATAGGCTAGTTTGCTCAAAGCATTTGGTTTGATTCGAAATTTATCTTATATATATATAAGATAAGTTTCAAATCAAATACGAACGTATTCTTAAAAGAAAATCCCCCGGCATTGGTTACACACAGGACAATGAAAAGACAAATATAGATTGACCTACTACTAAGTCGAGAGACCGGAGAGATACACTACAAAATAAAAGCCTTTTAGTGACTGAACATTTGTGTTAGTAAACTCAAAAATCAGTCACTAAATACAATTTGACTTTCTCCCTCTAAAATAAAAAGAGTCACTAATGCCGCAGTCACTAAAAGTATTTACATACACAATGGAGATTTAGTGACTGATTGTTTCAGTAGGTATAGGGTCCTTGGAAAATAAGGAGGATCCATCATTTGTTTCCCTTACATAGCATTTACAGTCACTAAAAGATAGAATTTCAGTCACTAAAACCTCAATAATATATATATATATATATATATATATATATATATATATATATATATATATATATATATATATAGGGTTGGGTTCAATGGAAAACCACTATGCATCTGAAAACTGTGGAAACCTACACATACCGTCCGATTTGGTGCATTTCATGAAAAACGCGGTGGCATGATCGTAAATAAGGTGATTCATCACGCGGGATTTTGATGCATCGCGCGGAAAATTTGATGCATCACGCATAATTTTGATGCATTACGCAGGGAATTTGATGCATTTGTGGTGGTGCAGTGCAGTTTTCACAAGTTTTCAGGTGCATTGTGGTTTTCCATTGAACCTCCCTCTATATATATATATATATATATATATATCTCTTACCATAAAACCCTGTTAACAATATTGACATATCAAAACTAGTTCTTAACATTTTCATTGAACAAAAATTACAATTCAAAATTCAAATGTATTCCAATACTTCCAAATTATTTGAACAAACATTACAATTCAAAAACCAAATGTATTCCAACAATTCCATTTTAATCGGACAAACATTACAATCTAGTTAATGTTTCTACTCCAACATCTTCAACATTTGCAACCTCCTAATTTCTTTATAAAAATGCATGTTTACCGAATGTATTATCTGCAAGAATCACAATGAAAAAATAATTATGATAAGATAAGATCAAATAACTACAAGTACTAGTTAATAACGATAAGATATAAACACTTTAAAAGCAACCAGTATTAAATGATGAAAGTATCATGCTTTTTTAGCCATTAATCTTATATTAAAAATCTAAATTTTAACAACACAGATATTCAAGATTTATATCTGCTTTATTTATGTGCTAATATAGTAATAGTTCCATTACTATGGAAACAACAAAAATTTTGGTATCTCATTTAAAAGTAATGACTGATATTATCATACAAAAAGACAACCTGTGAAGAGATGGGGTTTGCAAATTTGGATTAGAAAACTATGCACAAAAGTCAAAGCTCCATCAGGAAGTATATGCAATGGAAATGAGATAAAGACTAAAGCATGATACAATACCAAAATAGTTCTTATCTTACATAATTCAGCAATCAAGTGCAAGTTCCTAACAATCTTAACAAATCCTGTACACATGTCCAAACTCATATTATGAGTCCCAGATTAAGAAGGCCAGGTTCGCAGATTTTTATTTTTCTCTCTACTCTTGTTCGGTTATTCCTATCCTCACTCTCCACTTTCGTTATCTTTTTTGACGGGATAATTATGAATACAACCTCAAAGTTTATTATGCCATGATTTTGAACACAAATATCCTTTCTACATGAGATTACATCTCTTTCTTCTACCATCTCTTTCTGCAGGATTTTAACACAAATATCCAAATATATACTTTGGTCTCAAAACCAAAATCGATTCAACTAAACTCTAGCAACACTTAAATCAATATTAAGGAATGTCCAAATAAACGAAAACAGTTAATTCAACAACACATGATGAGAAACTAAAACTGTGATTGCAAGGAGTTGCCACTCTAAGGAAACAAAATATTACCACAACATCAGCAGCCGATGCATTCACGATACTTCCATCTTTGTGTGTATGACTCATACGATATACTGTTCCGCGTGAACCCCACATTATTTGTTCTCTGCAATATTAAAAAAATTATAAATTTAGTAAATAAAAAATAAATAGATTGTAGTACTACCTCATCATGTGCAAGCCTCGCAAATGTTTTAGTCGGATCCCCATAATGTGTGGATCATCAAACTTGGAACGAATCTTTTTCTTCATATCACTTTCCTCCTGTCAAATTAGATATTAAAGATAACTTTATATATGTTTGTATTTACGAACGTTTTACATAGTATGCAAGTATAACTTTATATATTACTTGCCAAGATAGTATGCAAGTAGCTATGACTATATAATATATTTAGTATATAACTTTGATGCAAGTAAAATGGTCCCCTGCTACTCAACTCTACTCCTGAATCTGAATACTTCACTAGTTGGATGTTGCTCTCATACTAATTAATGGAAATATACTCATGAGTGTAAGTTTAATATTGATTGTGTAAATAGTTTATAGTTAAATTTGTAATTGTATAAAGTATAAGGGCTTAGAATAGCATTTAGATAAACCGAAGAGGTGTGTCTATTCACGAAAAGACACAACCTTACGAAAAGGTTTCATGAAGAGTTGCAACTATTCGTCGCACCTCTTAGATTAGTATATAAAGAAAGCATTGTAAAGATTGTAAATTGTGTATTTCCAAGATTATTAATAAAAGTTGAGTTTAGTAAATCCTGTGATTGTTTTTAGAGAGTTATCCCAACATTTGGTATCAGAGAAACGGGTCATACGATCCTGAAATTCTCATCATTTACCGAGAGAAACAGTCGAAGAAATACACCCGGTGATTAGAGCATCGCCGTTTAGAAAATTGGCAAAAGAGATTGCCATAGATACACGGGGCAGAAGAACACAGAAGCATTCTACTACCAACCGGCACCAAAACAGAGAAATCAGATTGATTTCAAGAGACGAATCTAGACAAGATTCAATTTAGAGAAATCAGAAATTTCTCATCATAGTTAGTCAAACCCACAGAACCGTAGGAAAAATTCAAGCAGCGAATTTTTCAGAAATAGTAAGCCTCATCGCACATATAGCAATAGATATAGCAAACCCTAGAAATCAGTCAAAGGGGATATACCAGTACGTATAAGCCTCATACCGAAAGCAATAGAAGCCAAAATCAGAAAGTTATAACCTGATTCCAGAAGGCCACCGCAGAAAAATCCACAGAAAAAGTGCCACCGCCGTAGGAGTGAACCCACGGACAGAAACCCGTAACCAACCGCCGCCACAAACCACCAGAACCACCGAACGCCTCCATCATTAGAGGCAACGATTAGGGTTCCCATACGCGCATCGAACGAAAAATCAGAAGAAACCATAACCAGTAATACATAGGCGGCGATTAGGAGTAGGCATCAGAAGGGTTTTCAAGTTTAGCGAACCATCGATTCATACCTAGGGTTACATCGATTCATCCAACGATTTATAGAGGGATACATCGGTTCACAAAAGGGATAATAGAAAAAGAAGAAGCGAAGCAACGTTTGAGAGAGTTTGCACCAGTTGAAGAGAAGAGGCATAGACACGTTTTGGTCTGGTGAGAAAGAGAAGCCCAGAAAATAGGCCCCACGAGAAATCAGAAAGGAAAGGCTTCTAGTAAAGGCCCAATAGAAGTAAAAGGCAAAAGAAAAAAAACAGGTTTTTCTTTTCCAAATTTTTAATTTTAATATATATATTCTGATTATATATATTATTATTATTTTAGAAGATAGACTTTAATTTATTAGAAGAATAAATTAAAGCATTACAATTTTCGTTAGAAAAAGATTAAATTATTTGAGAAATAATTGTGGTTAGATATAAAAAAATTAAGTTGAATTATTTCTTAGATTTATTTTTTGAGTTTAAGAGAAAATCAAATTAAAAGAGTATGTCAGGAGATAAAAATAATGTTGTTGTCACAACATTATCATCATATTAATGTCCATTTCTGAAAAATACGAATTATACATTATGGGCATTAAGAATGAAGAAAATATTAGTGGCAAATGGAGTATGAGATTTGATAGAAAAAACAGATACATCAAATAAGATTGATGTAAAAAAGGATAGTTCAACATCAGCATACCTATTTCAAGGGTTACCAGAAGATTTGCAAATGTAAGTTGCGGGATGTGAAACAGCAAAAGAAATTTGGGATTCATTAAAATCAAGATTTATTGGCACAGAAGATGTACAACAAGCGCACTCGCAACAACTAAAATCAGAGTTTGAAAAATTAGTGATGAAAGAAGATGAGACGATAGATGCATTTGCAGGAAAGTTATTGAGTATTATTTCGAAGGCTGCAACATGTGGATTAACATTTGATGAGCAAACAAAAGTACGGAAGATACTTAATTTAGTACCAGATAGATTTATAGTAGTAGCAACTATTGAGATGATTGCATACCTTAAGACAGTAAAGTTAGAAGAAATTATCGGAAAACTTAAGACTTACGAAGAAAGGATTAAGTTTAGAAAAAGTAGTCAGGAAAATTATAGTGAGAAGTTGTTGTTCACACATCAAGGCAATGACAGAAGTTATGAACACAACAATAGATGAGGAGGAAGAAATCAGACACAAGGAAGAGGCCAAGGAAGATTCGCAAGAGATAACAGATTTAAAGATAGTCATGATAAAGGAGGAAGAAACCCTGGAAATCAAAACTACCAAAGAAGAGATATTAGAGAGATAGAATGCTACAATTGTCACAAATTTGGACACTACGCTAAGAATTGTCAGAACCAGATCATAGAAAAGAAGCCTCAAACCTCATTGAAGAAGACTTGGAACCAACGTTACTGATGGTTATTGATCACGATTAGATCAATAACAAGAAAGAGAGAGAGAGAGAGAGAGAGAGAGAGAGAGAGAGAGAGAGAGAGAGAGAAAGAGAGAAAGATAGAGAGAGTAGACAAGGTCGAGATTAGACCAAAGAGAGCATGATTGATCGAGAGTAGATGATCAATCAAAGAAAAACTGATCAAGAGTAGATCATTTTTCTTAAAAGCAGAGATTCAAAGAAGAACTCATCGAGAGTAGATCGTTTTTCTTAAAGTAGGTTAGAGAAACCGAAGATTTGATTCAGCAAAATCAAATACAGATAGAGAGAACGCATTTGAGACACAGATGCAGCATTTGAGACACAAATGCAGAGACAGTTAGAGAACCTAACAAGATTGAGAATTCACAAGCAAGAAGATGGAAGTGTTGCAAGATTGAGATTACACGAGCAAGAAGATGCAAGTGTTGCAATCAAGATTAAGGGGGAGAATGTAAGTTTAATCTTGATTGTGTAAATAGTTTAGAGTTAAATTTGTAATTGTATAAAGTATAAGGGCTTAGAATAGCATTTAGATAAACCGAAGAGAGGTGTGTCTATTCACGAAAAGACACAACCTTACGAAAAGGTTTCATGAAGAGTTGTAACTATTCGTCGCACCTCTTAGATTAGTATATAAAGAAAGCATTGTAAAGATTGTAAATTGTGTATTTCCAAGATTATTAATAAAAGTTCAGTTTAGTAAATCCTGTGACTGTTTTTAGAGAGTTATCCCAACAATGAGGAGTGGATTTTATTCCCTTTCAACAATATTCATAATTAAGAAAGGTTGTGTATTTTCTTTCTTGGACAAAGAAGATTGTCCAACTCTCAATTTGATGATATAAATCACCAATTCTGACAATCTCTAAACAGAAACTACTGCTTACTTTTAAACAATCATATTTGACATTTGCATGCCCGTTATTGTATTTTCATGGAGGAAGGATGCATGTTCCTGAAATGTATCACAGGTTTCATATATAGATGTTTTTTTTTTTGAAAAGCTAGAATTTATTATAACCAAAGAATCCCAAGAGGGAGGAAATATATAGAGATGTGAAGCATGTCATGATTTGTCATTTGGTATAGCAAATAGAATGAAACAATATCTAATTAACATGTGCCTGTAGGGTGCAAAATACAAATGTTGTCATTGGGCCATCTCTTTGCAGAAATGAAGTTTATAGACCATGGGATTGCGCTCAACCCTTTTCTTGTATTACCTTCAATTGATCCAACCAATTGTCCAAATCTTACTTCTCATGCAAAAACTAGAATTCAGAGCTTCTCCATCTATGAATGGCAACTTCTCTCTAAAATTTACAACATCAATTCTTGATGATTTTGCAAATTTAAGTTGCATCACTAGTACAAAAATGACCTATGGTCACAGTTTTGTCCAAACTGCCTAGCCACAGTTTTTGTTATTGACGTGATTAAAGGGTCATATATGATCTTGTATTATTATGATAGCCACAGTTTATCTCAATAACTGTGACCATTGCAAATCACATTCAAACCTTAAGCCACAGTTTAACATAAGGATCGTGACAAAGACTTGTCACGGTTGCCACATTGTTACCAAATGTCATCGTTTGTCACAGTTATTTGTTTGATGTCTATAATAATCTTGTGATGGTTATTAACTGTGACGATAAATATGTATTTGGTCACGGAAATGTATTTAGGTGACCAAAGGGACACTCTGAAGTCTAATTGTATGAGTCTAAATTATATGGTGGAATTAGTCACATGAATAAACTGTGACAGAAGGCTAACTTATATGGTCACGAAATCGCTTTGTGTGACCAAAGGGTGGAGTATGGTAAAAGAAAAACATTGTGACTATAAGTGTTTAATGGTCATGATTGAGTTCATTAAGTGTGTCCAAAAGTAAACAATTGTCATTAAATAAGAAAATTATTGTGACTATAAGTATTTTATAGTCACAAGTTAGTTTCTTATGTGTGTGTAAAAGTATTTTATATTCATGATGAAAGAGGAAAATGTGACCAAGTAATTTTTTTGTCACGATTTAATTTCTTTTATGTATATAAAAGTAATTAATGATCACGGTTTAAGAAAAAAAACATATCACCATAATTATGTTTCGGTCACAGTTTAAGACACACAAGCATGTGACTATTAATATTTAAAGGTGACAGATTAAGTTTTTATGTGTGTCTAAATGAAAACAATAGTAATAGTAAAATGAAAAAGATATGATTATAAGTACATTCAAGTCACGATTTAATTTGTTTTGTGACTAAAAGCTATCAATCTCACATTAAAAAAAATCAATATAAGGGGTTTTTTTTTGTCACGGATTAAGCAAATTTGTGACTATTAATATTTAAAGGTGATGGTTTATTGTTTTTATGTAACTAAAAATAAACAATAGCCATGACAAAAAATGTTGTGGCTATATTTTTCTAATGATCATGGTTTAGTTTATTTCTTATTAGTGTGTAAAAGTAATAGTTTTCATGATAAAAGAAAAAAACAGTTACTATAAGTACTTTATGGTCACACGAAGAATTGGTTTGTGTGACTAAAAGTAATCGGTGGTCATGGTTTAAGTGAAAAAAATGTCCCTATAAGTATTTTATCGTCACAGTTTAATATATTATTGTGTCTGAAACTAAACATTAACCATGATAAAAGAACAAAAATGTATTTATAAGTATTTTATGTTCACAATTTATTTTGTTTTGTGTGGTTAAAGGTTACCAATTGTCATAGTTAAAAAAAAACTTGTTAATATGAGTATTTTGTGGTCATGGTTAATTGTGTTATGTGTGTCAAAAACTAAACATTAACCATGATAAAAGAAAAAATATCGTGACTACAAGTAGTTTATGGTCACGACTTATTTTTTTTATCAGTTGCTAAATGTTATTAAGTGTCATAATAAAAGCAGCAAAATGTGGCTATAACTACTTTATGGTCACGATTAAGTTAGTTTTGTGTGGTTAAAGGTTATTAATTGTCACAGTTTAAGAAAAATGTGGCTATAACTACTTTATTGTCACGGTTTAATTTTTACACGTGTCTAAAAGGAACAATAGAGATTTTAAAAGAAATATAACGTGACAACAAGTATTTGATGGTCACCAAAGGGCCTTTGGCCTGGTGGTAAGAGGGTGGAGATACAAGTGAGAGGTCACGGGTTCGACTCCCGTCGGAGACAAGTTGATATTTAGGTGGTGAAAGTAAGTCTTGTGGTAAATGAGTAGTTTAGGAGTAGGAGTAGGATAGTTTGTCGTTGAAAAATGTATTTAATGGTCAGAGATTGTATTGTTGCATGTGTCTAAAAGTTACCAATTGCCACGATTAGGAATAAATAAGTAACTATAAATACTTTATGGTCACGGTATTGTTTATTATATGTGTCTAAAAGTAAGCAATTGTCATAAATAAACGAATTATTATGTGACTAAAATAATGGTATGGTCACGGTGTAATTATTTTTGTGTGTCAGAATGTATCAATTGTCACGGTTTAATACTTTATGTATGTCCAATTGCAACCAATCGTCACATTTTAATAAAGTGAAAATTATGTAAAAAACCAACAAACTTTCAGTCTTTTTCGATTAAGTCCCTAAACCCAAATCGTTGCCTATTAAGTCCCTAAACCGGCTAATTATTATAAAAACCGCTTTTTTTTTTTAAATGCCGGTAACATGATGAGGTGGCATACAGATGGCTAAGTAAAATCTGACTTGGCTTGCTTACCTGGAAGTATATGTTGATAAATACATTATAACCTAGTTTCGTTTCTTCTTAAGAAACGCAGAAGAGGAAACCAGAAGAGGAGGAACAAGAAGATGATGTCTTCTTCTTCGTGGAGATCAACCTCCAACGGTAACAGGTACGTTAGGGGAGATTATTCCAATGGTAGATGCTTTTGTGGACTTGAAGCAACCAAATCTTTGTCATGGAGCATATTGTGAAGACCTCCCCTTCCGGGTCAGTCCTCAGAGTCTAGGTCCCACAAATTGCAATACGATATCAACCATACTAAGATAGGGTAAATAAATTGCGGAATAATAAAATTACATGTACATACAAGATTAGGATTAAGTTTACATATTTCAAAATAAAGTTATAAAAGGGCAACATCTAATCTAATCATTATATCATACATTACATCATATCTACCCAGAACCACCACAATTGTTGTCTTCCAAACAGTACCAGAAAGATTTGTTGAGTAGTGGTCTAGAAAATCTTCAGAACTTGAATCTTGAATGACCTAATTACTAGGTCCTGCAGGTGATTTTCCTTTGGCTTTTCCTGTAAAATATTAATGCAACATCTGTAAGCAAAGCTTAGTGAGTTTATAGATTTTCAATATCAACATGCGTGTCAAGCGGAGTCATAAATCTTAGCGTGATATGTCTTGGCTGCCGCTACAGCCCTCATGATTGAGATATAGAATCATAGAATCGGATGATGTTCAAGCCACACTCACGCTTAAATCGTGGGGATCAGCCACATACTGGGCTAGCTACCAGTAAGTCAATATGGCGGAACATCGGAGGTCATTACCAATTCATAGGAACTGGTGAAATAGTCGGGTCTAGAACAATAGACCATAAAGGCTAGTCAAGCTGAATCAATTCTATCAAATGTCTGATCAATGAGGTAAGCATATGTCTTAGAAGTCATGATAGCAATGAATCATAAAGCAAAGTCTGAAGCAATTATTAAATGCAATATGAAAAGATAATCAAATAGCTATCATGATTCACTAGGCAACACCCAACCATGGTGTGCACAGGTCTCAATCCAGCTGATAAATGAATGTCAATAGATCTACAGCATCAATATATCTCAACCGGATCTATGCATGTTCAATCTGAATATCTATAACTCACAGGTCTGGGTCTTGGTCAAACAGATATATGAATCTGCCACCTGAGTTATCTCAGGATTTTGTCAATCTGCAATCTGTCAATCAATTCTCTGACCCGCTTTTAAGTCTTTTAAAGTCTTTGTCTTTATGTTCAGAATTTCACTGAACCTGTCCAGAATTATATCATATAAATCCCATATCAATATCATCATCATTATCATGGAATTTCATTATCTTTTGGTCATTAAAGTCTTTAATTCTATCTGATTCTGATAACTTTCAGTTCATCAATCTTTATTCTTTTAAATTCTCAAAAAGTTCCCTAAATATATATATATATATAACAATATATATTTATATAGTCATTTATCTTGACTAAAATTTTAAATATAATAATTGGGTTTCGGTCCATCTATTTCGGATCAGCCCGGATTGGGATCCGGATTCGGATCTAACCGAAATGAGCATCCGGATTGGAGACCCGGATTCGGATTCATCCGAAATGTACCATCCGGATTCGGATTTAATTGTTATCCGAATTGTAATTGAAGTTCGGACCAATCTATCATCCGAATTAACATTGGAACCGAATTAGGATCAAACGAATTATAAGAGTCCGAAATGAAATCATCCGAACCGAAACATAAGTCCGAAATATGGGATCCGAATTGATGTTACTCATCCGAATTCGGACTCAGCCGAATTCGGATCACATATTCATATTTTTCCCAGAAATGTTCTTATTGTTCTTGAATATCTTCATACGGATTTTTACATTTAATTCACCAAAACTGATTTATATTAACATGCAATGTATTATTATGTTGTATTATCATATTTGGGTTGTTTTTAAACTATTTTCCCTATCAATAACATTATAAATCTATCAAGATCATCCAAAATAAGTCATTTTTTATCAAGAACATCTTTTTATCATAAAAATTCAGTTTTCGTAATAATTTGGATGATCAAACCTCTGATTTTTGTTTCTATAACCTTTATATACTTCATTTCATCATAATCATCTAAAATCATAGACATGCAACATAAAAATCCATGATTTTAATTCTTGGTTTCGGATTTACCCAAAAACCGAACCAAATTCATATTTTCTTGAAATTTAAATCACATATTACCTCTAAGTCTTGTTGTTTGATGATAATCTTTGCTTCTTGTAACCTTCAAATGTCTTCAAATCTTCAATTAATTTAAACTTACAATCTTTTTGATGAAATGAAGAAGAAGCCGTAGGCTTAGAGAGAGAAAGAAGAGAGAGAGAAATTTTGTATTAAATGACAATAAAAGTCATTAATCTTGATTTTATATTTAATCAATTATGTTTGCAAAATTCACTATACTTTTGTATTTTACATCTCTTTTATTTTACTCAATTAAATCATAAATATAATTTAAAAATCATATTTACTTAATTAATATTTGCATCATAATAATATAACAAAATTACATTATTATATCAAAATCAAGCGTTACATGATTGATAAAAAGTTAGGTTGTTACAGAATGGGCTCCACCACGCACAAACTTCGTCCCCGAAGTTAGCTAGATTCGAACAGGTTGGGATAAGTAGCTTTCATGACATCTCTCGATTCCCAAGACTGATGCGAACCTTTGTGGTGTTTCCACTGGACGAGCACCATCTGTATCTCTTTATTTCTAAGTTTCTTAGTCTTCGAGTCCAAAATACGTTCTGGTTCTTCAACCACTTGAAGCTTTTCATCTATCTGCAGGTTAACGTGTGGTAACTGTACTTCTCTTTCGTCAGCTAAGCTTTTTCTCAAATGACTAACATGGAATACAGGGTGTATTCCAGCTAAGTCAGCTGGTAGATCAAGACGGTAAGACTGATTTCCAATCTTTTCAATGATCTTGAACGGTCCGATAAATCTCGGAGCTAGCTTGTTTCTTTTAATGAACCGCACCACATTCTTCATTGGGGATACTTTCAGCATCACCCAATCGTTAACTGCAAAACTGATGGATCTATGCCGATTGTCATAATATGACTTCTGCCTGCTTTGAGCTTCAAGAATATTCCTTCTAACAAGTTGAATTTTCTCGTGAGTCAACTGTAGAAGGGCAGGTCCTGCTATTGGCGATTCGCCTGTTTCTCGCCAACAGGTAGGAGTTCTGCACTTTCTTCCGTATAGAGCTTCAAAAGGAGCCATCTTGATTGTTGAATGATAACTGTTATTGTATGAAAATTCGACCAACGGCAAGTGGTCATCCCAGTTACCACCTAAATCAAGAACACAGGCACGAAGCATATCTTCGAGAGTTAGAATAGTACGCTCACTCTGGCCATCTGCATTTGGATGATAAGCAGTACTCATGGAAATCCGAGTACCCATCCCATCTTGTAGTGCTTGCCAGAATCTGGATGTGAAGCGACTATCACGATCAGTTACAATAGACTTTGGCACACCGTGGCGAGAAATAATTTCTGTGATGTACAACTGTGTCAATCTATCGAGAGAATAAGTTTCTTTCATTGGAATGAAATGTGCTGATTTCGTTAAACGATCAACGACTACCCAGATAGAGTCGTGTTGTCTTTTGGTCTTTGGCAGCTTCGTAATGAAGTCCATTGTTATATGCTCCCACTTCCATTCAGGAACTGGCAGTGGTTGCATATCCCCGAAGGGTTTCTGGTGTTCTGCCTTAACCATCTGACATACTTTGCAGCTTTCAACACATTTTCCGATGTCTTTCTTCATTCCTGGCCACCAGTAATCAGCTTTCAGATCAAAATACATCTTTGAGCTGCCAGGATGAATAGATAACTTGGACTGATGAGCTTCGGATAGAAGAGTGCTGCGGATTGAACCATACTTAGGAATCCAGATTCGGTTTCCTTTGAAACAGTGAAGTCCCAAATGGTTCAGGGTTAGAAATTGTAACTGCCCTTTAAGATTTTCAGAATCAATATTCTCTTCTTTCAGTGCCTCAGCTTGAGCAACCCGAATGTCTTCAATAAGATCAGAAGAGAATACTACAGGAGTTAGGGCATAACAGCACTTTTCTGGATATACTTTTCTACTCAACGCATCCGCGACAACATTTGCTTTGCCGGGATGATATAAGATCTCGCAGTCATAATCCTTGATAAGCTCCAAGGATCGACGTTGTTTCATGTTCAGATCTTTTTGAGTGAAAAGGTATTTGAGACTCTTATGATCGGTGTAGAGCTGACACCGAGTCCCATATAGATAGTGACGCCAGATCTTCTTTGCAAAGGTAACGGCAGCCAACTCAAGATCATGAGTTGGTGCACTTTTCTCATAGTCTTTTAATTGCCTTGAAGCATAGGCAATTACTTTTCCCCTTTGCATCAGAACACATCCTAAGCCAGTACCAGAGGCATCGCTATAGACAACGAAATCATCATTACCTTCTGGCAAGGCTAGGATCGGCGCTTGAATAAGTTTCTGTTTCAGAATGTCAAATGCCTCTTGCTGTTTATCGGTCCAAACGAAAGGAGTATTCTTTCGTGTTAGCATTGTAAGCGGCACAGCAATCTTTGAGAAGTCCTTTATGAATCGCCGATAATAACCGGCCAATCCAAGGAAACTTCGGATCTCAGAGGCATTACGAGGCGTTTGCCATTTCTGAACGGCCTCGACTTTCGAAGGATCAACGGAAATCCCTTCGCCAGAAACAACATGGCCAAGGAATTGGATCTATAAAAAATCAAAGTAGGAATTCAAGTTCTGATGTAAATCAAAGAATACTTAGGAAATAGCTCAAGACATATATAATAGAAATTATACCTGTCTGAGCCAAAATTCGCACTTAGAGAATTTTGCGTAGAGTCTTTCTTTTCTTAATAACTCTAGCAATTGCCGCAGATGGACAGAATGATCAGCCTCCGTTTTGGAGTAAATCAGAATATCGTCTATGAACACGATAACTGATTTATCCAACATTGGTCTGCACACACGATTCATGAGATCCATGAATGCCGCTGGTGCATTTGTTAAGCCGAACGGCATCACGAGAAATTCGTAATGACCGTATCTTGTACGGAAGGCTGTCTTCGGAATATCCTCATTTCTTACTTTCAGTTGATGATACCCAGAACGGAGATCTATTTTTGAGAAATAACTAGCTCCTTGCAGTTGATCAAACAGATCATCAATCCTGGGCAGAGGATATTTATTCTTTATGGTAACCTTGTTCAACTCGCGGTAGTCGATGCACATACGGAAGGTTCCGTCTTTCTTTTTGACAAATAAGACTGGTGCACCCCACGGAGAAGAACTCGGTCGGATAAACCCCTTCTCTAACAGCTCTTGCAGTTGCTTAGACATTTCTTGCATTTCTGCAGGTGCAAGTTTGTATGGAGCTTTTGCGATAGGAGCCGCACCAGGGACCAAGTCAATACTAAACTCGACTTGACGTTCCGGTGGCACTCCGGAAATGTCATCAGGAAATACGTCTGGGAACTCACAGACGATAGGAATATCGGACAACGATTTCTTTTCAGAGTTGGATTCAGATAAAACGTAGCACAGATAGGACTCGCGACCCTTGGATAGATACTTATAAGCTTTATCAATAGAAATGAAGCAGTGATCACCTTTTCGCTTCTCGCCCTTGATCTCAAGTACTCGGCCGTCTGAAGACTTGATTCTAATGGCTCGCCGGTTGCAGATAATTGTAGCCTCGTTATTCATTAGCCAATCCATGCCGATGATGACGTCAAACTCTTTCAATGGAATCGGAATAAGGTCGAGGTTGAATACGATGTTGTCAACAAGTAGTGTGCAATTACGATAAACGGAATCAGCCATAACGAAATTGTTACTAGCTGTCTCAATGTCTAATATCACGGGGAGTTTTGATGGAGCTTTATGTAGCCTTTGTGCAAAAGATGTGGATATAAAAGAACGACTGGCGCCGGAATCGAATAATACTCTAGCAGGAATGGAGTTAAGTAAGAACATACCGGTAACCACATCAGGTGTTTCTTTCGCTTCTTCTGCTGTTATCTGAAAGGCTCGAGTTCTTGCAGTCGGCGTTGCAGCAGAACTTTTCCCTGTAGAACCTCCTGCTGATGATTGAGACTGATAACGTGATCCGCTTCGACACTGGTACATGAAGTGTCCTCTCTTACCACACTTCGCACATCCTCGTCCCTGCTGTGGACATTCCTCACTGCTGTGACCGATCATATTGCACGCAAAGCAAGTAACGTCTTCTGGATTGCACAACCCCATGTGTGACTTTCTGCATCGCTTGCAGAATCGTGGCTCGTTCGTAAGGGAGTAAACTTGTGCTTTCTGTTGTGAACTATGCTGATGGGATTGCTGAGATTGTGACTGAGACTTATTTGGCCTAAAGAATCTGCCAAATCGCTGTTTCTTTGGAGGAGACGGATTCATTGGGTTAGTAGACGGAGCGTATAGCTGATCACCATACTCTAAGTACCCTCGCTCAATCTGTCTCGCTGCTTCTACCATTTCCAGATAGCTCTTATATTTGATCGCACTCATGGGATGTCGATATCTGGGATTGAGTCCTACTCGGAACCTATTCATTTTCCTTTCCTCTGTTGCCACTTGGTAAGAAGAGTAGCCACATAATCTCGAAAATTCGTGTTCGTATTCATCTACAATCTTCGTTCCCTGAGTCAATTGCATTAATTGGACTTCCATCTTATCTCGCTGGTCAACCGGGCAGTATTTCGCGTTGAACATGTCTAGAAACTGGTTCGATTCCAATGTCTGAATGACTTCCTCCCCGTATATGCTTCGCTGTGTCTTCCACCATGCGCGAGCAGCTCCAACAAACAACGCAGACGCGTAGCTCACTTTCTTAGAATCTAAACAGTCAGAGATTCTAAAAATTTCTTCCGTATGACTGATCCAATCCATCGCCTGAATCGGATCTACAGTACCCTCGAAGTTTAGGGCACCGCTCGCTTTAAAATCTTTAAACATGCAGCCTTTTGGCTGAGCAATTTGAGTTTCGGGATTTGAATTATCAGAATCAGATTCATTGGTTTGGACTCGCTTTTCTTTTCTTTTATTTTTCTTATCTTCACGTCTTTTAGCTTCGGCCTCATCTCTGGCACGAAACTGTTCTTGCATCATTTTGTTTTGTTGTTTTGAATGTTGGGCTAGAAATTGTTGCATCATTTCAAACATCTGTTGTGGGTTCATGTTGCTGGGAATATCACCTGATCCTGATCCTGACATCTTCTACTGAAAATTAAAATCAATTAACTATCAGTTTATAGACTTAGATCTATGTACCCTTTTTCCCATCCTAATAGTCTGTACATCCTATCTCAGTTCAAACCACCTAAATGATTGATACATATGTATTGCTTCAGTTTGAGACCAAGTATACTCACGTAATACTTGATTCACTCAAACTATGGCTCTGATACCATCCTGTGAAGACCTCCCCTTCCGGGTCAGTCCTAAGAGTCTAGGTCCCACAAATTGCAATACGATATCAACCATACTAAGATAGGGTAAATAAATTGCGGAATAATAAAATTACATGTACATACAAGATTAGGATTAAGTTTACATATTTCATAATAAAGTTATAAAAGGGCAACATCTAATCTAATCATTATATCATACATTACATCATATCTACCCAGAACCACCACAATTGTTGTCTTCCAAACAGTACCAGAAAGATTTTTTGAGTAGTGGTCTAGAAAATCTTCAGAACTTGAATCTTGAATGACCTAATTACTAGGTCCTGCAGGTGATTTTCCTTTGGCTTTTCCTGTAAAATATTAATGCAACATCTGTAAGCAAAGCTTAGTGAGTTTATAGATTTTCAATATCAACATGCGTGTCAAGCGGAGTCATAAATCTTAGCGTGATATGTCTTGGCTGCCGCTACAGCCCTCATGATTGAGATATAGAATCATAGAATCGGATGATGTTCAAGCCACACTCACGCTTAAATCGTGGGGATCAGCCACATACTGGGCTAGCTACCAGTAAGTCAATATGGCGGAACATCGGAGGTCATTACCAATTCATAGGAACTGGTGAAATAGTCGGGTCTAGAACAATAGACCATAAAGGCTAGTCAAGCTGAATCAATTCTATCAAATGTCTGATCAATGAGGTAAGCATATGTCTTAGAAGTCATGATAGCAATGAATCATAAAGCAAAGTCTGAAGCAATTATTAAATGCAATATGAAAAGATAATCAAATAGCTATCATGATTCACTAGGCAACACCCAACCATGGTGTGCACAGGTCTCAATCCAGCTGATAAATGAATGTCAATAGATCTACAGCATCAATATATCTCAACCGGATCTATGCATGTTCAATCTGAATATCTATAACTCACAGGTCTGGGTCTTGGTCAAACAGATATATGAATCTGCCACCTGAGTTATCTCAGGATTTTGTCAATCTGCAATCTGTCAATCAATTCTCTGACCCGCTTTTAAGTCTTTTAAAGTCTTTGTCTTTATGTTCAGAATTTCACTGAACCTGTCCAGAATTATATCATATAAATCCCATATCAATATCATCATCATTATCATGGAATTTCATTATCTTTTGGTCATTAAAGTCTTTAATTCTATCTGATTCTGATAACTTTCAGTTCATCAATCTTTATTCTTTTAAATTCTCAAAAAGTTCCCTAAATATATATATATATAACAATATATATATTTATATAGTCATTTATCTTGACTAAAATTTTAAATATAATAATTGGGTTTCGGTCCATCTATTTCGGATCAGCCCGGATTGGGATCCGGATTCGGATCTAACCGAAATGAGCATCCGGATTGGAGACCCGGATTCGGATTCATCCGAAATGTACCATCCGGATTCGGATTTAATGGTTATCCGAATTGTAATTGAAGTTCGGACCAATCTATCATCCGAATTAACATTGGAACCGAATTAGGATCAAACGAATTATAAGAGTCCGAAATGAAATCATCCGAACTGAAACATAAGTCCAAAATATGGGATCCGAATTGATGTTACTCATCCGAATTCGGACTCAGCCGAATTCGGATCACATATTCATATTTTTCCCAGAAATGTTCTTATTGTTCTTGAATATCTTCATACGGATTTTTACATATAATTCACCAAAACTGATTTATATTAACATGCAATGTATTATTATGTTGTATTATCATATTTGGGTTGTTTTTAAACTATTTTCCCTATCAATAACATTATAAATCTATCAAGATCATCCAAAATAAGTCATTTTTTATCAAGAACATCTTTTTATCATAAAAATTCAGTTTTCGTAATAATTTGGATGATCAAACCTCTGATTTTTGTTTCTATAACCTTTATATACTTCATTTCATCATAATCATCTAAAATCATAGACATGCAACATAAAAATCCATGATTTTAATTCTTGGTTTCGGATTTACCCAAAAACCGAACCAAATTCATATTTTCTTGAAATTTAAATCACATATTACCTCTAAGTCTTGTTGTTTGATGATAATCTTTTCTTCTTGTAACCTTCAAATGTCTTCAAATCTTCAATTAATTTAAACTTACAATCTTTTTGATGAAATGAAGAAGAAGCCGTAGGCTTAGAGAGAGAAAGAAGAGAGAGAGAAATTTTGTATTAAATGACAATAAAAGTCATTAATCTTGATTTTATATTTAATCAATTATGTTTGCAAAATTCACTATACTTTTGTATTTTACATCTCTTTTATTTTACTCAATTAAATCATAAATATAATTTAAAAATCATATTTACTTAATTAATATTTGCATCATAATAATATAACAAAATTACATTATTATATCAAAATCAAGCGTTACATGATTGATAAAAAGTTAGGTTGTTACACATATCGAACCCTGGAAGGAGATTTCAAGGCTGCCCTAATTTCCAGGTATGCTTTCAAAGATTTGTTGGTTTTTATCATCATTGAAATAACCATAGTGTTCTTTTTGTAGGATTCTACAAAAAAATGCAAGTTTTTTATCCGGATTGATCCAGAACTTCCAAATGATTGGTATAGGCAAATAATGTATGAAACCCACAATGTCATGATGAAGCCGAAGCTTGAGGAAGAAGAAGATGTTCTTAATTTGTTGAAGAAATCTAAGCAAGAATTGGTTTTGTTGAAGAAGATGATGTTTCTGTTATTGTTTTTTTTCTCTGTAATTTTTTTTTTGCTTTGATGGTTAACAGACCATATATGTGAGTTGTGAGTTGAGGAAGATGGTTAATAGACCATATCTGTCAAGATTTGTAGCTTGAAGAAGATAAAACTTCTTTTGTTGTAAATTTCCATCCATTAATGAAGTATGTTTGCAATTAATTAAGAAGATATGTTTGCAATTAATTAAGAAGATAATCTGGGTTGTTTGCTACATTGATTCATAATGGATACAGTCAAAAATATGTTTGCAATTAATTAAGAAGATAATCTGAAACAGTCAATACATATAAAACATTCTGATTGAGACAATACACATAATATTCAAGGCACTTAATACAGTCAAAGTCAAAAAAATATCCTCCAAAAGATGTGCCTTAATGTATTGAAATAACAAAAGATGACCTGCCATAACAGGTCACTCAACACCAAAAGATTCCTAGCATATACCCATTCACACCCATCTATTTCAACTTATGTGAAGTGCCTTTTCTGCTGAAGTACCCCCTCCATCTTCATCATAAACAGGTGAGCTCAATTTTTTCTTCAAAATTCTTGATGACTTTCTTTGTTTCTTGATCTGTAGGTGTCGGTAACCAGCAGCAGTTACATCTGGGTTTTGGAAACCAGCATGTGCATCATGAAGAGGACCAGCAAGCACCAGCAGCTGCATCATGAAGAGGAGCAGCAGGCCCAGCACCAGCAGCTGCATCATGAAGAGGAGCAGCAGGTTGGAAACCAGCAGGTGCACCACTTGATCCCTAAAGTTCAACAAAGTGTTAATTGCATAGAAACAATGTTAATTTTAGTAAAATATAATGTACATACCCCAACAGATCTGGGCCTCTCACTTCCTCTCCCTCTTGGTCTTCCTCTTCCTCTAACAGGTCTTGGCAGCCCTTCTTGGCCTTGTTTTCTAGGCCTACCTTTAGCCTTAGGTTCTTTAGGTGGTGGTATTCTTTTTTCATTTGTACAGTGTCGTGAGTTATGGCCTTGCACCAAACAATTAGAGCATGTCATCCTCCTACCAACACATGAAATTCTTTTGTACCCACCTTGTTTTTCACTCTCATGTCTTTTCCTCTTGACCGAGGGCCTTCCTGGCAACCTTCTATCCTTTGGTGGTAGTGGTTTAAGATATTCAGTCTGATGCCACATCTTACTACCATTTAACGGGTTAATAGGATGTTTGTATGCCTCTTTGAAGTTTTCAACGCTGAAAAATGGGCTTACAAATTTGCAAGGATCATCATTAATAAAGTTGATTGCAGTCACTCCATGTATACAAGGTATTCCAGAGATTTGCCACACCCTGCAACTACATTCTTTTTTCTCAATGTCCACACAGTATGATTCATGAATTGACCTTACCTCAAATACATGTCCTCCTGAGGGTACAACAATCCATAACCTGCAAAAAAAAGAATGCATTAGAAACATGCTCACAATGTCCACTCAGTCTCAAAAAAGAATCCATACCTTGTAAATTTTGATATTCTGGTTAACTTCTTCTTTATACCGGGACAGAGCTCACCTTCCCATGACAAAGCTTTCATCCTTTGCTTGTAACTCCTCTCCATTACAAACATTCTGATTTCTTCTAACATTGTTATAATTGGTTTTCTCCTTGCATCCATAATGACAGAGTTAAAACTCTCACTCATGCCATTCTCTACAGCCTCACATGCTCTATCAGTTTCAAAAAAAGCCCTGCACCATGTGTTTGGGTCCCTCTGAAGTAAGTATTCATAAGCCTCTAAGCTTTTGGATTTTATTAGTTCCATGGCACCTTCAAAATCTTGTCTGACAGTCGACTTGTATGCAGACCAAAAGTAGTTCCTTAACTCCACACCACTATGCTTCTTTTTGAAATTAGCATATATGTGCCTAACACATTGTCTATGCTCCGCATATGGGATCAGTTCTTTTACTGCTTCAATCAGACCCTTGAATACTATAAAACAATGATGAATAAAACATAATCAAGGAATTACTAAATCACTAAAAATTAGGTAATGAAGCTACCTTATGTTGATCTGAGATTAGTGTGAGCCCAGTACCATCTTGTAGTTCAAGATCATCTATTAAGTTGTCAATAAACCACTTCCAATTTTCCTTGTTCTCAATATCAACAACACACCATGCTATCGGATAAAACTGATTATTTCTCGACCTATAGCTGACAGAAGTTCCCCTTTACAAACCCCCTTTAGAAAACATCCATCTAAACCTATCACCCTTCTACATGATTTCCATCCTTCTTTTTGAGCTTTGAAGCAAACATAAAACTTGCTAAACACTGTGCTACCATCTGGTTGTGCAATAACTCCCACCTTGGCTGTGCTTCCTGGATTTGATCTCAAGATCTCATGAGCATAGTCCCACACCTTACCATAGTGTTCATGTAATCCACCCTGCAATTCATCCATAGCAATTTTTTAGCCCTGAAACACTGTGATTGACTAACCTTAATCAAGAACTTGTCCATGATGTCAGCTTGCATGTCTTTCAACATAATGTGCGGATTTTTAACCAACTCCCTTAAATACATCTTAGCAAGCCATGATGAAGACACCAACGATCCAAAACTGTAATTCCTACTGCATTGGTGATTATCATTCAAAGATTTGATCTGAAATGAGTCCTCTTTTTGCATTTTAGAAGCCCATAATCTAAAAGGACACTTAAACCCTTCTTTTTTCCTGCCACACCTCACTAAAAGTCTATTTGTTTCATTTTTAACATAACACAAATTGTATCCATTAGCCACAGCATAACATGTCAAACAGAATTTCAGTTGTCTATGGTTTTCATACCTTTCCCCAAGTATTGGTTTCATTTCTTTCCAATCTTTGTTGGGATCAAATACAGGAAAATTTTGGGGCATCTTACCTCTACAATCTGCTTCATCGTTGCTGTTTTGCTCATCTTCACCCAATCCCTCTCCTAATACATCATCATTCTCTCCATCACTATCCTCTATGTTGATAAAAGTTGTAGGACCAACTTCACAAAGTCTATTCAAGAAGGGATCAGTTGATGTTTGGTTAAAATCAGGTACATCATCTTCACTCTCAACATCCATTGATACACAATCAGATAGCTCAACATCAGCTTCCTCCTCATAAGAAGGGTCACTAGAATCAGCAGCACCCTTCTTCATACTATCCTCCCCTAAAAATTCTGTCATATCAGTTTCATACTCATCTAGGAATATAGTCATCTTCCCCTTGTTCATCAAACCATGTTCAACAAATGTAATAAGATCCACATCACACTTCAACATCCTTAAACCTCCACAAAGTTTCTTACCAGGAACTAAGTAATAAAGGTTGAAGTTTATTGAATATGTCATATTTTGAAGAACCTCTATGAAACTAGCGTAATCAACACCAAAGAAGTCAAATTCCTCTGTTTTCACAAAACCAACAATATACTTAACAGGGGCATCACTAGGCGTATCAAAAATCCCACCATAATTAATTTCAAGTGTTAACTTGTAACATTTAGATGACGAAGCCATCCTGTAAAAATTAATTAATTTCATGCTTAGTTCATGTAAATTCTAGGTTAAAATGTCAAATCTAGGTTATAACGTCGATACATAATGTTAACATACACTTACAGATGATGATTCCAACTTTGATTCCCACTTCGCAGGACGCTTTCTCGATGCTCGAAGGTGATTTCAGGATCTTCGTCTTCACTTCGCAACAGCCTTTCTCGATTCTTCCTTCGTCTTCACTTCAACAGTGTCTTCGCTTCAGGGGGTTCACTTTCTTCGCTCGAAATGGTGATGGCCGGCCGGTTAGGGTTCAGTTTCAACACAGACGGCCGGTTAGGGGTTCAGTTTCAACACAGATGGCCGGCCGGTTAGGGTTAAAGGACGAACACAGCTAGTAAAAATGAAGAAACTACCGTTAATAATGACACGTCGGATTTGTATCCGGTATCTGCCGGTTACAAGTTAAATTTTTCAAAAAAAAAAAAGCGGTTTTTATAATAATTAGCCGGTTTAGGGACTTAATAGGCAACGATTTGGGTTTAGGGACTTAATCGAAAAAGACTGAAAGTTTGTTGGTTTTTTACATAATTTTCCCTTTAATAAATTATGTGTGTCTAAGTGTACCCTACGGTCACGGTTTAATTGTTTACGCATGTCTAAATGAACCAATGGTCACACCACTTAATAGTTTATGTGCGTTAAAATATTACCAATTGTCACGGTTTCATTCATGTGGTGTGTTTAAATGTCCCAAATAGTTACGGTTTAACTGATTATGTGTGTATAAATTTATCCAATGGTCACGATTAAATATTTGTGCGTCTTTAAATTGTAAGAATGTTAACGCCACTGATTAATTGTTTATGTGTGTCTGAATGTATCCAACTGTCATGGTGTTAAAATAAATTGTGACTAAAAGTATTTTATGGTCACGGTTACTAAAAAATATAGACCACAACTATATAGAAATTGTTACCATATAGCCACGGTTTTATGCTATGGCCACGGTTTTACATGTGATTTAGTCACGAATATATATTAAATGTAGCCATAAGGTACCAAAAGTGATGCGACCTTTGGTCAGGATTTGAATGAAAAATAAAACTGTGGCCAAAGGTCTATGGCCACGGTTTTTTAACGTGACGGAAGACATATTTTGTACTAGTGCATTAAGTTTATTTGGTGGTCATCAACAAGAATCTACAAGTTATTAACATCAAAATAAGGTACATTCATATTCTAATTGTGTTGATTATATGATACGGTTTCCAGAAATATGTCTTAACATAGTTCATCATTTAAACATCAAATTAAGGTATCAAAGGAGTAGAAAACATCAAATTAAGTTCATGCATGTCAAATACTTTGTGTGCTGGTATGTAGAAGTAAGACCCGGCCTGAGACTTGTGAGTTTCGTGGTGGCTAGACAAGGTTTTAATTGTGAAACAGAAACAACATAGTAGGTACGTAAGTACATACATATGTGTGTGTTTTGTATTTATAAAGTGGTTAGACATGGTTTTCATTATGAAACAGAAATAGCAGAGTACGTACATACATATGTGTGTGTTTCGTACTTATAAGCAGCAATAAGATAAGTGTGTGTGAGGGATTAAAACAGAAGAAGTAGCAGTCCTATATACTTAAATGTGTGGTTTCAAGGCATTTGATGACATTTTAAAGAAGAATATACAAATCATGCTTAATTGGGTTGTACTTTGCAGTTGGTATTTGTAATTACAATGAATTAATATGAGTGTTATATACATATATATATATATATATATATATATATAATCACCTATTCACATCCACAATAGGCAAAGGCAATGGGTCCAACAAATCAAACATGAACAATTAACTAAATAAAAAACAATAGATTATGGATGTGGTCAAATTATCCATCTTGTATTCTTTTACATTTGAAGCAATAACAACTAGAGAAAGAAAGAACTTTATACCTGAAGAATTTCATTAGAAGTGGGAGTAGGTGCAGTAGCGGAGGTGGAAGACACCGTCAAAGCCGGTGTAGGTGCAGCGGCGGCGATGGAGGCGGCGCAGCGGCGGCGACTCCTCCGTTGGAGGCTGAGGGGTTCGATCAGAGAGATTTAGGGTTTGTGAATGTGAGTTGCGTGCAAAGTGAGAGGCGACGAGGAACAGATATTTGGCCTGAATATGTTAGACAGTGGTGGAGACGGCCGCAGCGGCGACTCCTACGTTGGAGACTGAGGGGTTCGATCAGAGAGATTAGGGTTTGTGAATGTGAGTTGCGTGCGAAGTGAGAGGCGACAAGGAGCAGATCGAGACTGAATATTTGGCCTGAATATGTTAGACGGTGGTGGAGACGGTCGTGGCGGCGACGAGGAGAGATTTTAGGGTTTTTTGAAATGAGATCCTGGAGACTGAGGGGCAGGCAGATCGACCCTCTTCTAGTCTTCTCTCAACCTTTTTCTTTTTTTTTTTTTATTTTTATAAAACATTTCCTACATTTAATTTCAGTCAGCATAGGTCATAAAGTATCCTTTAGTGACTGTTTTGGTTTCAGTCACTAATAGCTTCAGTCAGTATAAGGCTTTTATCTTGTAGTGATATTGGTTTAATCACAGACGAGACAGACAAGTATATGTGTGTGTGTGTGTATGCAGTAAATTTTGAAATTTGAACTTATTGGTGGTGTCCAAATTTTTCCCTAATGAGACTAATTAACATGAGAACATTAATCCAGAGGCTAGCGTTTGTGTGGTTCTAAAATGGGCCATTTTGACGTGATAATGTTACTTTGTTTTATTCAATAAAGTCATCGGCCGTGTCGATGTGGACTTCTGGGATGTGTCTTTGCCAAGGGTAATTGAATAAATAACAGAAAGTTTGTGAAGAATAATCAATGTAAACTGAAAATAACAACACAATTACAATTACCAAATGGTAAATAAATTTTCTTTTTTAACGGCGGTGATTTTACCATTAATTTGATGCTAGCAAGAAGTTAGAAGCTAGATACTATTGTAAATGGTAAATATCTTTCATTGAGCTTAGTATCCAATTGTAAATTGAATAAATGAAATCAAAGTTGAATGTAGAGGGAAATTAAAAGAAAAAAAGAATTCTTTGACGTTGATATGAAACATTTATTAACTATGAGGATCGATCATATATAAAAACTATTTCATGTAAGCAGGAATTATGAAGTATTTTTTAATTGTGAACAGACTAGATCGTGTCTCAAGAATAATGACAAACGCACCTCTGATGTTGAACGTAGACTGTGATATCTATGCAAATTAAACAACCCACAAGTTTTTCTTCATGCAATGTGTATGGTCTTTGATTCGAAAAACAAGTAAGATTGTGCTTTTTCCAGTTCCCTCAACCTTTTTATGATGGATTCAAGAATGACCCTTCCGGAAATCAAGTTGCGAATCTTTATGTGCGTACTTTTACTTAACACTTATGTTCTTAAAAGTTTCAAATATCCCCACATTCAACATAGAAGTGAGAGGCTAGTTTCCCTTTTATTCAGCGGAACTAATTTTTAACATTTTCCATATGTTTAAATCAGTATATTCTAAACGGTGTCGCAGCACTACAAGGAATTTTTTTATATGGGATCAAATTGTTTTCACAGATGATATGTTATCTGTGGTTCATATCCAAATGAAATAATATACAAGAAAAACTGGCCGGTATGCTAATTGAAACAATTTTTCTCCGGTTTATGGTTGATTATTTGGAAATATTGTAAATCCTTGTCTTTGTCTACCTGTTTGTTTCACTCATTATTTTCTATTTGTTAAATAGAAAAAAATGGGCAATGAAGATCTACTTAAAATCTTGGAAAAATCAATTGAATTTAGAGAACCGGCTACTGAGATTTTATCAAGTTAATTTGAATGCAAAATTAGAACTTTGAAGGAGTTTCTCTAGTTTCATAGAGGCGGCGGCAATCCAGGTTGCAAGCTGTCACTACGAGTATGGTACAAGTTGGGGCAAACACGACAGTTAATTAATGATGATTTTAATATAGAAAATCATCAATTAGCAACTTTACAATATTAATTTGATGATTTTTACATCAACATGTCATTTAATAGATTCCACCATCCATAATTTCTCAGATTGGATGGCTTTATGGTTCTAGAGTTGAAGATGATCTAACGGGACTACTTGCCATCCATGGAAGAGGATGGAGATCCACCTTGAGCTCGCCTCATGACCATCTTGCTTTTTTTGGTTGTGCACCTTTAACATATCCTAATGCGTTGATAACAAACAAGATGGGCCACAGGGCTTCTTGAGATCTATGAAATTATATGAGGTGTTATTTGATAAGATAGTACATACAATATTTATACAAAAGGAAGACTAAATGACTTGACTAATCAACAAACTAACCGCTATAAACAACTTAATAGAAATTAAGAACAACTAATTATTAATGCCACATCAGCATTATATATTCTACATCCCCCCTCAAGTTGGAGGTTCCGACAAACCCAACTTGTGAACAAGTGAAGAATGTTGAAGATGACCCATACCTTTAGTCATCACATCAGCAAGAAGATGAGATGGAATACAAGCCGTCTGCAAAAAAACCTTCTTTTATCTCATCCCTTGTGAAATGACAATCAATATCAATATGCTTTTGTAAGAAAACCGTGGATGAAACTAGATAGAACGAACTTGAAATCTTAGATGTCCTGTAACCATTATTGGGTAACCAAATATTGTTAAGGAATACTCACAAGAAAATGTATTAACCCACGAAATTAAGTGAATAAGATAAGTTAATTTCCCCATTCAACCAGCTAAAAACGGTTGAAACCGTCATTATTTTAACAATGACGATAGTGCTGCTAAGATAACAAGCTTCACAAGGCTAATGTCTTACGTTAAGAGCACCCAAGGCTGTTAACATAACTACTCTACGATGGTTCAAAACAAGGAAGTAATATGTGTGCATATTAGTTACAAATATATTATATATTTAGGTATTTTAGTATTTATATTTAATATATGTAATATATTTTCATTCATACATACATACACACACACACACATAAAAGTATTTACATATAATATACATTCACTACAAGAAAAAAGCCATTTAGTGGCACAAATTTTTAATGGCAAAAAATTTATGTGTCACTATATATGGTTTTTTTATGGCACTCTTTATATGCCACTAAAAATCTAATGCATTTTTAATGGCACTTTATAATGTTATATCCCACTAAAACCTAATTTACCCTAAAAATTTTATTTCCCCCCAAATTAAATTTCATGGCCGCCAAATATTTACCCTAAAATTTACTTATCCCTCCAACTTGGTGCTCGCTTCTTCTCCTCTGCATTTTCTTGTCTTCCCCACATGGACATTGCCCCTCTGGTCGTCGCCACCGCCTTTCAACTCTGGCCGTCGCTTCTCATCTCCGGCCACATCACCCTCCACAGCAGCCCCACCGCAGCCTCATCGCTTCTGAGCTACACCATCAGCGGCTACGCCTCTGGCCATCGCCTTTCATCGGAAGTCCCATATTCAGCCACATCCTCTCCACCTCTGGCCACACCCTCGTCGTCCACCTCTGACTACACCGTGTCCTCCATCTCTGGCGTCACCACCGTCTGCAGCAGTCCATGTCCATTAGTTCAGTTCTTAGGCTTCCAGGTATATATTGATCTTTGCTTTTCTATTGCTATATTATAGTTCTAGTGATGATCTTTGCATAATTATAGTTCTAGTGATGATCCAGACATGAGAACAATTGAAAATTTTGGGGATTTAAGGTATTAGAACAATTGAAAAATTTCCCTGCTCAGTTGTGTCCTAAACCCCTTTAGGTGTTGCTGCCATGTCTGTTCTTTTTCTTCTTACCGCAACTGCAGCTTATATACATATTCATCACAAAATAGAAGGAAATAGGGGTCAATGGCGAAGTAATGTTACGAATTGAACCCACACGTCTAACATGAACACACACCTAAAGTATGTAACTTTGGAGTCCTGAGCCAGTAGATCACCCCGGTCCCTTTGCTGCTGCGTCTTAGTTTTGTGTCCATTTGTCCCCTGTTCAGCAGCTCACCCTGAGAATAAGAAGTTTTGGGGTCTTAATGCTAGCACCCATCCACTTCTAGTATTATATTTATGCAAGTCTTTGAGTCCAATTGAGTGACAAGTCGCACAGTCTATTAGCCTTAGCTGCTGTCCAATTGGTTTGGTTTTCTCTCCGGAAACAAAACCAAATGAAATTTGATTAGAAAAAGGTATTTTTTTTACATTGGAACTAGTCATGTATATATATTAAATGACAGAGTCTAGTATTGCAAGTAATTAAGCTGCTGTCATATTGTTCTTTTATGATAAAGTGGTGTAATCTATGATACAGTGAATATGTAGATGTATGTTATTTCATGTAGTTGTAATCTATAGTTCTCGAAGATTTTTCAAGATAAAGTGTTGTAGGATCGGTTTTTCTACGATTGGCTATACTGTTTACTTGATTGTATGCTTCTGAGTGATGTTCTTGTTCATCCAATTTGATACATGCCCTTCACGCTCGGGTTCACGTAGAAGAGATATCGGATCACGGTCTATTCTCTGGTTTCTCGAGCTCTTTTTTACTATAGTTAGGAGTTTTTTGTTGCTGTATTTTGAGTTTTTTTTACTATGTTGTGACAATCAACAGGGTGCTGGTTTGAATAATCTTGGGAATACTTGCTTTCTTAATTCAGTACTGCAATGTTTACATATACCGAGCCTTTAGCTGCATATTTACAGAGCCAAAAACATCAAGTTACTTGTGAGTAATTCACCTTTACTTTTCGTCAATAAATACATTCTCCCAAGCATGCGTATAAATGTATGGACCCTTCTAGTTTAAAGATGGCTCTCCTTTTACTTTATGAAGGTCGGAAAGCCGAATTTTGTGCTTTATGTGCTATTCAAAAACGTGTCAGTCGTGCACTACAATCGTCAGGGAGATCATTGGCACCTAAGGATCTTGTTTCCAATTTACAATGTATCCTACAATCGGAGAATTCATTTTCATTTATGGTGGTCGCCTCACATTAGGATATATGGTTGATTTTCCAGGTGAAATGCATGCAGCCCAGTATATGTGTTTTCTTGTTTAGGATGGTCAAATTATGACAAAGTCCAAAACTTTTATTCAATTTGAGGACGACTGGTTTGGAACAGCCCAGTATATGGTTTCTATGTCTAGTATTGCAAGTAATTATAAATGGATTAATGTGATCACTTATCAAAGTAATTATATCAAGAAATTATAGTAATAGATTGAGGTGCTACTGTCACCGTGAGGTTGTATGCAATTATAAGAATAGTTGCAAGCCTTTTTCTCTAATATTTGGTCTTGCTTCATTCTTTAATTTTGGTTACTTTTCCCCATTGGAGAAGGAAGATCAATATATGAAATTAACTGAACACACATACACACAGGACACACACAAGACTTGAATTGTATATGCTTGTTAAAGATTGAGGTGCTACTGTTGTGAGGTTGTTGCTACTACTGTGCAGATCCTCCTTTTTGATCTTCTTTCAGTTTTTGCAGCCAGACACATACACACAAATCAAAGATCATCATCCTCGAGTCATCATAACAACGGTAAAGAGTTTTATCTTTGATCATACATGATACTTGTACTATAAACTAGTATATCGTGTAGTTTGTGTGTATATATAATTCATAAATATTTTGATGATTAAAATTGACAGGTATTGGTTCATAAATTGCATCAACATGATGATTTTCAAGTGAAGCTTGAAGCAAGTGAAAATTTGAAACTTCTAGCTAGATGATTAGTTTGTTGGTTTTGGTATTAGTATTTGGTTCAACATGTAGACATTTTATGCACTTTTTTGAAATGTATTTTAAGTATTGTTGAAAGACAAGTTAAGTTTATTATAACTAGGGGTTTTGAACATTTAATGATTTGTATGAATTGTGTTTTTTTATTGTTTAATTTCTATTCTAATGAAATTACAATTAAATGTAAAATATTATTACATATGGATTGTTGATGTTTGTGTGAAAACAATATGTGCCACTAAAGGAATTTGTTGTTACAAAAAAAGAAAGCATACATTTTGTGGCTTAAAAAAAGTGCCACTAAAATATGTAAGACCTGCAGCAGCACATCCATAAAGTGCCACTAAATATCTTTAGTGGCAGCGCTTTTAGTGACACTTTTTCTTTGTGCCAGTGATTCTTTTAACAGTCTTTAGTGGCACATTTCTTGTATTTAGTGGCACATTTTCTATGCCACTAAATGGCCTTTTTTTTGTAGTGATTATTTATGAATTATAGTATGTTTCGAGTATACGGGCATGGGTACCCGAGGTGAAACACACTTCCAACTAAAAAAGATGTTTCACGAACAATTAACAATAATTATCAGAATATACTTGCGGAAATGTGGTCAAATTTAAATTTTCAATATTCAAAATGCCATCAACATGATACTTCCCACTTTGTCACCTAATAATGACCAAAGTGTGGGGTATCATGGATCGAAGAGTAGAGATTTACAATTTTTAAACTAACAAAATACTTAACCATGGATAAAACTAAATTCATTCATGCGTATATACCAAAGCTGGAGTCTACTAAATCCCCACCCAAAGCTTTATCAATGACATGCGAAAACAATGGAGCCGCTAGTCAAAGTCCAATCCACTATTGATATGGTCCAGCGTGCCCCTTTCTTTTATCCTGAAAGGTCAACAACTAAAAGGGGGTCAACAAAGTTGAGTGAGTTGCTAGATTAGAAGGAATACATAATATACATGCATGCAATGATAAGCGACGAGTATGTCCAATAACCAAGAGGATCAAGTGCTCAATTTAGTCTTAGAGCTGGCCCAACATTATTGCTCAATTTAGGCTTAAAGCTAGCCCAACATATTGCTCAATTTAGGCTTAGAGCTAGCCCAACATATTGCTCAATTTAGACTAAGAGCTAGTCCAACGTCTTGCTCAATTTAGGCTTAGAGCTAGCCCAACATATTGTTCAATTAGAGCTAGCCCAACATATTCCATGGATATCCAGGTGAGGTCAATTGAAAGCATACCAAGTATGATGAGGTCCAACGTGCCTCACAGAAGCCCAAATAAATCATTTGTAGAAGGAATGAAAGCAAGTATGCAACATCTATCAACATGTCAACAAATAGCTCGACCGGGTATTCAACGAGGTATAGCTTCACAAAGTGTATCAGGTATAGTGAGGTCCAACGTGCCTCACATAAGCCCAAATAAATCATTCGTAGAAGAAATGAAATTAAGTAATATTAATATGTCAACAAATAACTCGACCAGGTATTCAACGAGGTATAGCTTCACAAAGTGTATCAGGTATAGTGAGGTCCAACGTGCCTCACATAAGCCCAAATAAATCATTCGCAGAAGAAATGAATTAAGTATGCAACAAATAGCTCCACAAAGTACTCAACAAGGTATAGCTTCACAATGTATATCAAGTATAGTGAGGTCCAACAGGCCTTACATAAGCCCCAGATAAATCATTCATAGAAGTAATGAAAGCAAATATACACAACTATCAATATGTCAACAAATGGCTCCACAAAGTATTCCACGAGGTATATCTCTTCAAAGCATATCGAGTATGGTAAGGTTCAAGGTGCCTCACGTATGCCCAAATAAAGCATTCATAAAAGAAATGAAGGAAATTACGCAACACTATCAATGCATTAACAAATAGCTCCATAGAGTGTCCAGTGAGGTATAGTTCTACAAAGCATATCAAGCATGGTGAGGTCCAACGTGCCTCACATGTGCCCAAATAATCATACATGTGATAATTGAGGGTACATATACATCTTGTATCACAATATCAACAAATAACTCAACTCTAGGTGATATCAAATGAAAGCATATCAATTGTGGTGAGGCCCAAGGTGCCTCACATATGTCCAATGAATCAACATATAAGAAATGAGAGCAAATAGATTACCATTATCAATGTATCAACAATTAGCTCAACAACATGTTCAATGAGGCAAAACAACAATATACATGAACATTATGTAACACTAATGCTAGAACTCACAGTGATCGGTTTGTAGGATTCCCAAGCCTTCCAACGAAGTCACATTAGCCCCAAGAATGGCTAAAGCTTGCAATCAAGCTCCTTTCGACTCGATTCATTTAGAAGCATTCATAACGCGCACCCGTAAGCCCCCGAACACAATATAAGCCCATAAGAGTGGCCTGAGAGTATTGGGACATCAAACCGAAAGTACTAAGTCCAAATGAGGCCCTACAAGTTTTGGAATGGATTAAAGGCCCTTAAACCCTTTAAACACTTAATTTAGAGGTGTAATGAACGTATAAGACCCAAGCATCGACCCCCAACCATGAAAAAATCAATTTTTGGACCAGAAGCTACCCCCCTCCTGACAGCTCCCAGCTCATTTTGTTTTGACACAAATGCACTCAAAGTCCCCAAAACTTCCATAAACGTTTTCGTAACTTTGGAGGGACTTTACCAACAATATTAATAGCATATTAAGGTCACTTAGACATCTATAAACATATTAGAATGGTTTCATAACATCCCATGATTCCATGGAGCTCATACGGACTCTGAACGAGTCCGAAAACGACCGAAAACTCCAACCGACGACACCAAGCTCCAATTGAGCTTGGATTCAATTCCAACCAATCCCATAACCATATCAAACGTATTTGGGCCATGTTTAGACATTCAAATTACATCTAAGCATAAAAACTCAATCCCAAAATGTTTTGGAACTCATTGAGGCATTTCACCGAACACTTGGCGTGCGGTTTAGCCTTAAAACGCCATTTTGAGTTCTTGCACATATTTTGTGTTTTCCAACTCAAGTAAACACTTTAATAACACAATTGAACACTTTTCAAACACATTATACTATAACATAGCATTTTATTGCTTCATGGAGTTCATACGAACTCCAAACGGGTTCCAAATGACCCAAAACCCCAACTAAGCCTTCAAAACTCCAAATGAGTTCCTACTAGCTTCCATTTAATTCCATTGCTATTAATAACATTATTGGGCCATAATGGAACGACCCGTTCTAATAACGCGGCGCTTTTAATATAATTCTGCAACAAAAACCTCAAAATTCAATATAACAAAAGTTATCTAAGTTCAAACCTCAAATTCAGTGCATAATAAACTAAACCATAACATTCAGAGTATGCTAAAATAAATAATCTAGTTATTACAACCAAATTGAATGTCTAGGGATCTACCCATCCCAATTACAATTTCAACAATAATAACAAAAAGTGCGGAAGTCTATCTGATACCACGAGCTCTCAAACCCTTGACCCTGAAGCTGGTGCTTTCCCCTTATCAGCTAAACCTCAAACATTGCCCCCACAACCGGGGTAAGCCGTCGCCTAGCGAGTAACAGATCTAATAGCACCAATAAACAAGAATCACATGAATGATACAAGTATCGGCACAAATTCAACATGTGTAGCACCCGGCCTTCCCAGCAGTGCATCCACGAATAGGTAGTCTGTGTAGCATCCGACCTTCCCAGCAATGCATACACAGTAACACAGCTTACGGCACTCCCGACTTACAGCGTATAAAAATAACATGCAGCCACACAGGCATGCAATCATCACATAAATACACAGTATGCATACCGGGGGATAAGGGTGTCATGTAACAATTCATGGTGATGAAAGAAAATGGCAGATATCAAAGGCAATATGGCAGCGAAATGGATAAGCACGATAAAAGGAATGAAACAGAGAACTAGCACAAACATATTATAAATGATCATTTATGAAATTAAATCAATTACTCACAGTGCTTGCGAATCTGTAACCCGCCAAGCGACTATCCGAATATCAGCTGAAAGCACTACTGAGAGTCACACGTCTCAACTGAACCACTAGTCCTGATATAAAAGTATATTGTCTATTTATCAATATTCTTAACTTTATAATTTAGTAAATCCATTATTTATTGAATTAATACAAGTTTGGGATCAAATTCGGACAATTATAGATTTACTTGTTAACACTTACCCAACTAATTTATTATGGTTTATTTAGAGTTTATTAAATAAATGTTAAACTACTATATAGAAGGAATTAATTAATTAGATTAATTTTATTCAACCCCTTTGAACTAAGATTAACCTAGTTATTAATCGTAAATTCCGTACTACTTCAACCCACATATAAACCCAATAATTGACAATCCACTTAAGTTAATTAAATGTCCAAATTAACTAAACAATTGAACCCAATTAAATATTTAGAAGAAATATTACAACCAACCAAAACTAACCTTAAAACTCTAATCTATTTAAATCGACTAAAATGGACCCAAAAATCAAATAATTATTCAGTCCTAACAAATATCTGATTAAACCCAAAATCTAACATTTTAACATAAGCCTAACCCAAAATAATACAAGAAATCCCATCTAAATTTTAAATAAATAAAAATTTAACCAATTAAACTCCAATCTGTATATTTTAGCTCAATTTAAAATAAAAGACCAAACCCATTTAATTTAATTAATCAATCCAATAAGAAACATGGACCCATAATCAATTTAATCTTTAAGCCTAACACCACTTTTAATTCTTATTATGATTACTAGCCCAAGATAATTGTTATGAGAGAACCCAAAAGAATTAATTTGTTTGAGCCCAAAACTTAAAAACATTAAAAGTTAAAACCCAAAAGGATTAATAGAACATAATAAAAAAATTAAAACCCTAATCTACTCCTCTCCTCTCTCTTCTCGGTACCCCAGCACACACCAAAAGAAAAGGTAAAGAGGAGAAAAAGGGCGCCGGCCAGGGAAAAAAAGCCGTCGGCCAAGGCGGTTCCGGCACCGGTCCGACCACCACCACGAACCACTCTACACTCTCCCCTCTCCCTCTCGGCTGGAACAAAAGAACAAAGAAGAGAAAAGAATGGACAGGCAGCGCCGGAGCAAGGAGACCAGTCGTCACCAGAGGGTGCGCCACCGCCGCCGCTCACCTTCGTCTCCGGTCGAACCTCACACCACTCACACCACTCACACACCGAACCACTACTCCTTCATCTCTCCCTCTCTCTCTCTCTCTATGCGAACTCAGATCAAAGGAAGGGAAGGAAACGAACAAACAGATCAGCCGCTGGTGGCCACCACCACTGTTGAATCTCGCCGGCCGAAACCCACCCAACACACACCCCCTATTTCTACCTCTATTTATTGATTTGCTTCCCAAATTCCAGGTTTATTTTCTTGTTCATTTAACACAATCAAATACCAAATGTTGAAACCCACCTAAAATCCATGAATCCGAAATTTAAGCATCAAAATGTTCTATTCTGATTTCTAATCACATTTCTATCAATTTTATACTTATTTTCGGTTTAAATATCAAAACCCATTTATACCACCATTGATATTCTTTGGAAGTTTTTAAATAAAAAATGATGAGGGTGATGATAATAAACATCATTTGGTTATTCATTTTCAGCCTAGTATACAATATTTAAACTCATATTTATGTATTCTAACATAAACCAAAACTTCATACGGGAATTTGAATTTCTTTGGGTTCATAGGCATTACCTCAAGGTTCAAGAATGATGATGATTGTGATGATAAACTTGTTGCTCAATCCTTGAATCCAGCCCCAATTTCTTCAATATTTTCAGAAATGTGTGTGTGTTTGTGTGTGGGTTTTTGAGATGAAAATTTTGCTAGGGTTTTAGATATATATATAAAGTTTATGCAGAAATTGGTTGATGATGATGATAGATGGTCTTAATACATTCATGCATGCATAGGTTATCTATTTATCTATTTATTTATTATTTACTATTTTTTTTTTAATCTCATGTGACTTGCTTTTATATGTGTGTATGTATATATATATATATATATATATATATATATATATATATATATATATATATATATATATATATATATATATATATATATAGGGGAGGGTTCTTCTAAGAACCATAAAAAATGTGGGAACCTAAGAACTTTTTATGACCTTTGGATTAATGATAATCAATGGTTGATATATTGCATGACAATTTTGTAATTATTTTAAACTTTGAGAGTGGAGAATCTTGAAAATGTGTGAAAAGTGTATTTTTGGAAGAAAAAAATATGATTTTTCTCTTTCTCTCTCTTACTTTTTTTCATTTTCATTTTATTTTTTTCATTATAATTGATTTTTAAAGTAAAAAAAACGTTTTTTATAAAAAAAATTATTTTTTATATATAGAAAATTATTTAATTGATAAAAAAATAACATATTTTATATAAAAATATTATATGTTTATATAGAATATTTTTTTCTATATAGAATATGTTAACGAACATATTCTATGTACATTCTACGTAGAATGTCATGCATTCTACGTAGAATGACATGCAATCCACTTAGAATGTCGTGTAGAATGTCAAATATCATATATTTTATGTAGATTACCTGATAAAATATATCAAAAACACATTGAAACAAAAAAAAAAAGATTTCATTTATACATTTTATCAAACACTTGGTATGCAACTGATATAAAATATATCAAAAAGACATTGAATAGTAATGTTAATCTACATAAAAAGATATAGAAATGTATAAAAAAACATAAAAATATATGAAATATATAAGAAACATAACATTCTACATAGATTATGTGTTATTTTTTACAAGTAGTCTTATATTATATTCTATTTAGATTATCATTTAATCTACGTAGATTATCATGTAAAACATCCAATAACTATTACAATCATTATAAATCTAATATCTTACAAATAATCTTCATTATAAAACATGAAAAATGAATCTGTCATATTCTATGTAGAGTATCGACGAACATATTATATGTACAATCTACGTAGAATGACATGCAATCTACGTAGAATAACATGCAATCTACGTAGAATGGTATGCAATATACGTAGAATGACATGCAATCTACGTAGAATGACATGCAATCTACGTAGAATGTCGTGTAGAATGTCAATTATCATATATTCTATGTAGATTATTACATGATAAAATATACCAAAAACACATTGAATAGTAATGTTAATCTACATAAAAAGATATAGAAATGCATAAGAAACATAAAAATATATTAAATATATAAGAAACATAATATTTTACATAGATTATGTGTGATTTTTACAAGTATTATTGTATTATATTCTATGTAGATTATCATGTAATCAACATAGATTATCATGTAAAACATCTAATAACTATTACATTCATTATAAATATAATATCTTACAAATAATTTTAATTATAAAATATGGAAAATGAATCTGTCCAATGTACGTAGATTGTACATAGAATATGTTCGTCGATACTCTACATAGAATGTCACGCAATCTACGTGGAATGACATTCAATCTACGTAGAATGACATTCAATCTACGTAGAATGACATGCGTAGTAGAATGACATGCAATCTACGTAGAGTATCGACGAACATATTCTATGTACAATCTACGTAGAATGTCATGCAATCTACGTAGAATGACATTCAATCTACGTAGAATGACATTCAATCTACGTAGAATGACATACAATCTACGTAGAATGTCATGCAATCTATGTAGAATGTCGTGTAGAATGTCAAGTATCATATATTCTACGTAGATTAAATGATAAAATATACCAAAAACACATTGAAACAAAAAAAATAAGATTTCATTTAGACATTTTATCGAACACTTGGTATGCAACTGATATAAAATATACCAAAAACACAATGAATAGTAATGGTAATCTACAAAAAAGATATAGATTTGTATAATAAACATAAAAATATATGAAATATATAAGAAACATAACATTCTACATAGATTATGAATAGTAATGTTAATCTACATAAAAAGATATAGAATTATATAACATTCTATATAGACATATAATATTTCTATATAGAATACATTAATTTTTTAGCAATTAAATAATTTTTTATATAGAAAAAAATTTATTTTTTTTTTATAAAAAACGTTTTTTAATATTAAAATCAATTCTAATGAAAGAAAGAGAAAATGAAAATGAAAAAAAAAAAAATAAGAGAGAGAAAGTGAAAAAGAGATGCATATAATAAAAAAAGTGGAGAGAAAAAGATAATATTTTTTATTCCAAAAATACCCTTTTGATCCAAGGGCTCTAAAAGGTTCCTAGGTTCTCACCATCTTTAAGGTTCTTAAAAGAACCTCTCCATATATATATATATATATATATATATATATATATATATATATATATATATATATATATATATATATATATATATATATATATAATAATACTAATAATTATTATTTCATAATTCTTGAACTAAAACATTAATATTGAATTTTATATCCTATTTACTTCAAATTAATAATTACATTAAATAACTCGAAATTGATTAATTGCCTCGAAATTAGCGGGTGTTACGCATAATATGTCATGTGAATTATGCAAAAACACTATAAACTCATCTCATCCACCATTAGAGCTCAATGAAGCTCCAACTTGGGTTTTTACTCAAATCACCAATCCAACCAACTAAATTACGAATTTATGAATCAAATAAGTTTATAAACCATAAACATTAACCTATACATGATTTTTGAGTCATCTACTAACTCAACTCAACAATACCCACTTAGGGTTCCATTCTCCATCAATGGAGAAATGGAGAAGATGAAGAAGATGGAGAAGAGTAGAGATGTTTATACCTTCAATGGAGCTTCAATATTCAGAAAATCACTAGCCAAAATGATGCCAACTCCAAACCCTAGCTCCACCTCTCTCTTTTCTCTCTTCTTTTCTCCAAAATATGAAAATGTTGAATGTGTGTGTGTGTCTTGGTGGTGGTGAACGATTTAGAGAGAAAGGGGGGAGGGGTTTTGACCTTTGGCCACCCCAACCCTCTAACTCCTACCCATTTATAATACACACCCCTCCACACTCATCTTTTAAATCGAAATTAGAAACTACAATGCTATTAGATGCCACAATTAAATAATTCAATACCCAATTAAATGAATATGACATAATTATACTAAATGGATTCAAACACTACATTAAATCATTCTTATGTCATAGATACCCATTATTTAGTGTCAAAGTACATTACCTATTTTTGTCATTTCTCAACCCAACATTTTATTTTTCTTTATAATAATCTTCACTAATACTTGGTAATTAACTCATAATACAGCACTTAAGATCAGAACCATAATTGTTTCACAAAGTTAATTTCCTTTATAAGTATTGGGGTGTTACACGAGGCGAACGTAATACCATCCTTGCTCCCGTCCCCTGGTTTTGGAAGTTGGGTATTCTTCGTCTCCATCTCCGGTCGGTCAAAACGGATTCAGATGTCGAATTTTATTTCCATTGGTTTCAGTTTTGCCATGTCTAGACCCTTCTTATCTTCTCTCTATCTTACCCTAGAGGCTGGAGATTATTATAAAGAATTAAAATGAGCCTACAATAAATACATACACACATGTTATATATATATGTTTCCATGTAGGTTGCGAGGGGCGTTCCCGCCTCTATTGCTTGGGGTCAATGGGTCAAATCAGTCCAATAATTTTTTTTAGAGTATTATATTAATTGTAAAAAAAATTTCTACCCCAATGATGTATAAATTTCTGATTCTCCGTATTCCTTTTATTTTATATATCGTCTAATTAAAATTTTTTACTTCATTTTATATGATGTTTATGGATTATAGAATATCACATATATAAAACATTAGATATTTAAATTGTTAGTTATATTAACACCAAGTTAAATTACGATTAGTTTTGTCATTTGTGATATTAATGTTGACTTATTAATATAAAATTATTAACATTACATTGTTATTTTTTTTATTCGTCACACAATATGAATGGATTTCTAAAAAAGAAATTAACAAGTAACTGAGTTGAATGATCTTCTAGTTGAATGATCTTCTATTGGATCCTTCTGAAAGGATGAATATTTCAAGATATCATCTTAACAAAAAAGATGAAATTAGACGAAAGAGTTTGAACAGAATAGCATGCCAATATGGAGATAACGTGTAGGGAACAATATGGAGATGAACGTGTAGGGAACAATAGCATGCCAATATGGAGATGAACGTGTAGGGAACAACAGATGCTAGCTAGTAAACCTATTATTTTAGTTTCTAATGATTAATGACATTCTAAGTTATACTTAATTGTTTAATATCCAAATTTTCGAGGTAAATAATCATATTCTCGTAGTGTTGTTAAAATTTACTCCTATAATTTTTTTTTCATGGATACGCTACTATAGGTTGCCAACTTACAAATCAACAATTTATCGCGCGTGAAACTATAAGACTTAACTTTAGTATGGATCTTAATGATAAGGTTCTAGTTAACAATACAATATCAATCATAAATGAAAATAAATTAGTTAAAAGTTTAAGTTATTACTAGGCAAGATTTTGAAATTTTGGTTATAAAGGATACATCTTGCAAATATATTACATCAACATAAACTTCATAATGTAGCTACCTAGCTCTCAAAGGCTCAAAACATCTCTTAAGTACCCAAAAAGGTGAGTTGTAGTGGTCTATGTGAGGATGTGATTTTCCTTTTCCTTTTCCTGATAAAAGTTATGCAACTATTTTGCTTAGCGAGTATATAGAGTTAACAGAATACATGACATTTATGATAGGGGGTTAAGCTTAACGTCTTTAGGCAACATGCGCCGTTTTGTAGCAGTTGGCCACAGCCATGAGACATAGTCTTAATGAGCGGGATATGATGATGTTAGACCCACGCACGTGCATCTATGGGGATTAACCACATACTGCTAGTAAACAGCACAGAGTGACATTGTAATAGATTGCATCATCTAACATCAACATGAGCAAGTATGATAAACTCAATGTTTAGCAATCGATTCTAAAATATCTTATGTATTAAACATTCAGATGATAACATTACAAAACATAAAAAAAATATGAAGTAAAGAATGTGCAGAAGTTTGATAATGCACTTGTTATCATAGTAAATTGGACAACATCTCGCCATGGTGTGCACAAGTACTCATTCAACCTTTGATTTGAACACCAAAGAAAATTAAACAGAAACAATATGTTTCATTTCGTATAATGCATGTAAATCTATAAATCTATAACTTTCTAGTTTGATTTATGCTTTTGTCAATCTATAAATATTTGTCTATCAATGGTTAAACCACTTCCGGACGTATATCACGCATAACAGATTAGCTTAGCTTTATCTTTGGCTTTTAGCTTTGCTTGAAAGTTTAGCAGACTTTTAAGCCGACTTTGCTAATTATATTTTGGTTCTGGCCTTTGATTTTATCTTTAATATGCATTAGCTTTGGCTTTTGTTGACAACTCGTGGTTTTTATTACAGTTTTGGCTTATAAACTCTAATTTTGATGTACTTTTAATAGCTTTTAAGCATAATTAACCTACTAATTCATATCAAAAAGCATATAATAAGCTTTTGATCCCTTTAATAGATTTATATCATAACTTTAAATGAAGCTTAACACAATTTCATGTTATGTACTAATGCTTGTGAGCTTATATGTATTTACTTTGTTCTTGATTAAGACAATACATTTCAAAGACTCTAGAACTGAAACATGAATGTGTGAAGTGTACAAGACCAAGACTTAAGACATGATTGAAAGGAGTGTGAGACTTAAGGTGTTTGTTTTTTAAGATTTTGATATCTGCGGTCTGCGGACTTAGCTGTAAAAATCTGTGGTCAGAAGAGATGGTCTAAAGGTCTGCAGTTTTTATAGACGCGGGAAGACGTCCTTCGGGCACAACAAAAAAAAACAAACACACTTCCATATAAAATTTCTCCCGCGTCGTCGAGTTCGCAGACATAAGAGGTTCGAAGATCTTCTTAAAAAAATGACATTAGAGTCTCGATGAAGAGAGGAGTCCAAGACTCTATCTCTTGGTGTCACTCACAGATAAGCAAAGTCCAAGTATTGAAGTTTCGGGGAGGAGGAGAAGAGAGGCTGATACTTAAAACTTTCGGGAGGAGGGAGAGCTCGAGACTTTGAGTCTCGAGAAGGAGCCAAGGCCGAGACTTTTAGTCTCTTTGCCAAGGTTCATCCTTCAACCACATGCAGTCTCAATTTTTTCTAAAATTATTTCATACAAAACTTGATTTTTAACATACAACCCCTTTAAAACATATTTCTGACATGTTTTGGCCATTAATTTGAAGTTTATTTGACAGTTTGTCAACTATATGGCCACTATGTTCATAGTTTTGGCCGTTGCACATGCCAACACACATAGAGTTCCAATTTCTTGAGTTTTAGTACCTTGCATTTGTTCCTAATTCATGTTGATTATCGGTTGATGAATGTTTTCCAAGCAATGTTCTTGAAAATCCTTGAGCAATTTGATGGAAATCTTAGAGGAAAGGAGCGAATGGATGAGAGAGAGCTAAGTGTGTGCTTATGTGTTCTTTTGAATGAGAGCAAAAGGTTGAGAATGACTCATCAAATTAACCAGATACTTATTATAATAATGTGAGTTTGAATAATTATAGTTTGCATCCATTAACCTTAAGTTTCAAGATTTAAAATAATTAACCCCTAAACATAACTTTTATTAATTAAAGTTACATAAAAAGGATTAAATTATGTTAATCTAGCTAATGAATGTTACGGAAACTCACACATAATCAAGAAAGAACACCCTCCTCAACAAAATAAAAACACGTTTTTTAAACCGGAAAACCAAAAAACCACACGTTTTTTAAACCAAAAACCAAACCAAACCGTTTTTACCAAACCAAAAATCAAACCAAACCAAACCGAAAAACCACACGTTCCTTTCTTTAAACCGGAAACTCACACGTTTTTTAAACCAAAAACCAAACCGTTTTTACTTCCATATATAGTTTAGATTCCACAAGTGATCTTACGTAGGATATCACATTTAATAAAGTTGATCCTAAAGAGTTGAAATATATAATAGTAGAATCTTGTACCATACTAGTTTTAATTTGGAATGTGAACATGGCCACGTATGAGTAGTTCATATGGAGTAGTGGGTTGTTTTCAATCCACGGTCCCTCTTTTTTAGCCACTGCCCACTACATCTGGAATTGCTTTGTCCATATTTGCAAGCAAACTTGTAAACATTAGTAGGCCACGATTTTTGTTTCAGCTCGACAATAATTAATCTGGCTGAAATCTGCACCTGAAAACTTGTAAGTTGGCCTCTATCTCTTTTCCTATCACTTCTAGAATGATAGCGCGCCTTTTTTGTTGATGAAATATTAGTTTCCAATTTAATATGCTAGTTTTCTTGGAAAATCATATCGTGGCAATCGATTGATCTTGGCCAATTCTTGATATTTGAATCCACGACAACGTACAAATTCAAAATGGCCGGGTAAAGCTCTCGCAAAAGAAGATTGGATCTAATCACACAAAGGTTGTCATATTAAGTTACAAACTTAGTTTATAATTCTCTTCATGAATGATATTAAAGTCAGTATTTATATTGGGCTCCATATAAAAACTTAAATATAAAAACCTTTTTATTTCATTTAAAAGCCTTCTGTTACACACAAGAAGAACAAATTTAAGAACAAAAACAGGGGCTTAAATTGTTTCCATTTAATTCCATTGCTATTAATAACATTATTGGACCATAATGTAACGCCCCGTTCTAATAACGCGACGTTTTTTTATAATAATTCTGCAACATAAACCTCAAAATTCAATATAGCAAAAGTTATCTAAGTTCAAACGTGAAATTCAGTGCATAATAAACTAAACCATAACATTCAGAGTACGCTAAAATAAATAATCTAGTTATTAGAACCAAATTTTATGTCTAGGGATCTACCCATCCCAATTACAATTTCAACAATAATAACAAAAAGTGCGGAAGTCTATATGATACCACGAGCTCTCAAACCCTTGACCCTGAAGCTGGTACTTTCCCCTTATCAGCTAAACCTGGAAACATTGCCCCCGCAACCGGGGTAAGTCGTCGCCTAGCGAGTAACAGATTTAATAGCACACATAAAAAAGAATAACATGAATGATACAAGTATCGGCACAAATTTAACATGTGTAGCACCCGGCCTTCCCACTAGTGCATCCACGAATAGGTAGTCTGTGTAGCATCCGGCCTTCCCAGCAATGCATACACAGTAACACAGCTTGCGGCACTCCCGACTTACAATGTATAAAAATAACATGCAGCCACACAGGCATGCAATCATCACATAAATACACAGTATGCATACCGGGGAATAAGGATTATCATGTAACAATTCATGGTGATGAAAAAGAATGGCAGATATCAAAGGCAATATGGCAGCAAAATGGATAAGCACGGTAAAAGAAATGGAACAAATAACTAGCACAAATATATTATAACTGATCATTTATGAAATTAAATCAATTACTCACAGTGCTTGCCAATCTGTAACCCGTCAAGCGACTATCCGAATATCAGCTGAAAGCATGAAAGCACTACTGAGAGTCACACGTCTCAACTGAACCACTAGTTCTGATATAAAAGTATATTGTCTATTTATCAATATTCTTAACTTTATAATGTACTAAATCCATTATTTATTGAATTAATACAAGTTTGGGATCAAATTCGGACAATTATAGATTTACTTGTTAACACTTACCCAACTAATTTATTATGGTTTATTTAGTGTTTATTAAATAAATGTTAAACTACTATATAGAAGGAATTAATTAATTAGATTAATTTTATTCAACCCCTTTGAACTAAGATTAACCTAGTTATTAATCGTAAATTCCATACTACTTCAACCCACATACAAACCCAATAATTGACAACCCACTTAAGTTAATTAAATGTCCAAATTAACTAAAAATTGAACCCAATTAAATATTTAGAAGAAATATTACAACCAACCAAAACTAACCTTTAAACTCTAATCTATTTAAATCAACTAAAATGGACCCAAAAATCAAATAATTATTCAGTCCTAACAAATATCTGATTAAACCCAAAATCTAATATTTTAACATAAGCCCAACCCAAAATAATACAAGAAATCCCATCTAAATTTTAAATAAATAAAAATTTAACCAATTAAACTCCAATCTGTATATTTTAGCTCAACACCACTCTACACTCTCCCCTCTCCCTCTCGGCTGGAACAAAAGAACAAAGAAGAGAAAAGAATGGACAGACAGCGCCGAAGCAAGGAGAGCAGCCATCACCAGAGGGTGCGCCGCCGCCGCCGCTCACCTTCGTCTCCGGTCGAACCTCACACCACTCACACACCGAAACACTACTCCTTCATCTCTCCCTCTCTCGATGCGAACTCAGATCAAAGGAAGGGAAGGAAACGAACACACAGATCAGCCGCCGGTGGCCACTGCCACTGCTGAATCTCGCCGGCCGAAACCCACCCAACACACACCCCCTATTTCTACCTCTATTTATTGATATGCTTCCCAAATTCCAGGTTTATTTTCTTGTTCATTTAACACAATCAAATACCAAATGTTGAAACCCACCTAAAATCCATGAATCCGAAATTTAAGTATCAAAATGTTCTATTCTGATTTCTAATCACATTTCTATCAATTTTATACTTATTTTCGGTTTGAATATCAAAAACCCATTTATACCACCGTTGATATTCTTTTGAAGTTTTTAAATAAAATATGACGAGGGTGATGATAATAAACATCATTTGGTTATTCATTTTCAGCCTAGTATACAATATTTAAACTCATATTTATGTATTCTAACATAAACCAAAACTTCATACGGGAATTTGAATTTCTTTGGGTTCATAGGCATTACCTCAAGGTTTCAAGAATGATGATGATTGTGAAGATAAACTTGTTGCTCAATCGTTGAATCCAGCCCCAATTTCTTCAATATTTTCAGAAATGTGTGTGTGTTTGTGTGTGGCTTTTTGACATGAAAATTTTGCTAGGGTTTTAGATATATATATAAAGTTTATGCAGAAATTGGTTGATGATGATGATGATGATGGTCTTAATACATTCATGCATGCATAGGTTATCTATCTATTTATTTATTATTTACTATTTTTTTATTAATCTCATGTGACTTGCTTTTATATGTGTGTGTGTGTGTGTGTGTGTGTGTGTGTGTCTATATATATATATATATATATATATATATATATATATATATATATATATATATATATATATATATATATATATATATATATATATATAGGTGGGTTCAATGGAGAACCTCCATGCATCGAAGAACCTTGAAGAACCTCCATGAACCACCACAAATGCATCACAATTCCCCCGTAATGCATCATTATTTTCACGTGATGCATCAAATTCCCGCGTGATGCATCGATTTCTACATTATTTCCATGTGATGCATCAAATTCCCGTGTGATGCATCGATTTCTATGTGATGCATTTCAGTTTTTCTAGCGATGCATTGTGGTTCTTCAAGGTTCTTCGATGCATAAGGTTCTCCATTGAACTCACCCCTATATATATATATATATATATATATATATAAATAATAATAATAATAATAATAATAATAATAATAATAATAATAATAATAATAATAATAATTATTTCATAACTCTTGAACTAAAACATTAATATTGAATTTTATATCCTATTTACTTCAAATTAATAATTACATTAAATAACTCGAAATTGATTAATTACCTCGAAATTAGCTGGTGTTACACATAATATATCATATCAATTATGCAAAAACACTATAAACTCATCTCATCCACCATTAGAGCTCAATGAAGCTCCAACTTGGTTTTTTACTCAAATCACCAATCCAACCAACTAAATTACGAATTTATGACTCAAATAAGTTTATAAACCATAAACATTAACCTATACATGATTTTTGAGTCATCTACTAACTCAACTCAACAATACCCACTTAGGGTTCCATTCTCCATCAATGGAGAAATGAAGAAGATGAAGAAGATCGAGAAGAGTATAGATGTTTATACCTTCAATGGAGCTTCAATATTCACAAAATCACTAGCCAAAATGATGCCAACTCCAAACCCTAGCTCCACCTCTCTCTTTTCTCTCTTCTTTTCTCCAAAAGATGAAAATGTTGAATGTGAGTGTGTGTTGGTGGTGGTGAACGATTTAGAGAGAAAGGGGGGAGGGGTTTTGGCCTTTGGCCACCCCAACCCTCTAACTCCTACCCATTTATAATACACACACCCTCCACACTCATCTTTTAAATTGAAATTAGAAACTACAATGCTATTAGATGCCACAATTAAATAATTCAATACCCAATTAAATGAATTTGACATAATTATACTAAATGGATTCAAACACTACATTAAATTATTATTATGTCATAGATACCCATTATTTAGTATCAAAGTACATTACCTATTTTTGTCATTTCACTACAACCCAACATTTTATTTTTCTTTAATTATTTGAGTCCCAATAATAATAATCTTCACTAATACTTGGTAATTAACTCATAATACATCACTTAAGATCACAACCATAATTGTCTCACAAAGTTAATTACCTTTTTAAGTATTGGGGTGTTACACGAGGCGTACGTAATACCATCCTTGCTCCCATCCCCTGGTTTTGGAAGTTGGGATTGTTCGTCTCCATCTCCGGCCGGTCAAAACAGATTCAGATGTCGAGTTTAATTTCCATTGGTTTCAGTTTTGCCATGTCTAGACCCTTCTTATCTTCTCACTATCTTACCCTAGAGGCCGGAGATTATTATAAAGAATTAAAATGAGCCTACAATAAATACGTACACACATGTTATATATATGTTTCCATGTAGGTTGTCAGGGGCGTTCCCGCCTCTATTGCTTGGGGTCAATGGGTCAAATGATTCAGATAATTTTTTTTACAGTATTATATAAATTGTCAAAAAAAATTTCGACCGTAATGATTTTTAAATTTCTGATTCTGTGATTTTTATCCGTTTTCCTTTTATTTTATATAACGTCTAATTAAAATCTTTTACTTCATTTTATATGATGTCTATGGATTATAGAATATCACATATAAAACATTAGATATTTAAATTGTTTGTTACATTAACACCAAGTTAAATTACGATTAATTTTGTCATTTGTGATATTAATGTTGACTTATTAATATAAAATTATTAACATTACATTGTTATTTTTTTTATTCGTCGGACAATATGAATGAATTTCTAAAAAAGAAATTAACAAGTAACTTAGTTGAATGATCTTCTATTGGATCCTTCTGAAAGGTTGAATATTTCAAGATATCATCTTAACAAAAAAGATGAAATTAGACGAAAGAGTTTGAACAGAATAGCATGCCAATATGGAGATCAACGTGTAGGGAACAACAGATGCTAGCTAGTAAACCTATTTATTTTAGTTTCTAATGATTAATGACATTCTAACTTATACTAATTAATTGTTTAATATCCAAATTTTCGAGGTAAATAATCGTATTCTCGTAGTGTTGTTAAAATTTGACTCCTATAATTTTTTTTTCTGGATACGCTACTATAGGTTGCCAACTTATAAATCAACAATTTATCGCGCGTGAAACTATAAGACTTAACTTTAGTATGGATCTTAATGATAAGGTTCTAGTTAACAATACAGTACCAATCATAAACGAAAATAAATTAGTTAAAAGTTTAAGTTATTACTAGGCAAGATTTTGAAATTTTGGTTATAAAGGATACATCTTGGAAATATATGACATCAACATAAACTTCATAATCTAGCTACCAAGCTCTCAAAGGCTCAAAACATCTCTTAAGTACCCAAAAAGGTGAGTTGTAGTGGTCTATGTGAGGATGTGATTTTCCTTTTCCTTTTCCTGATAAAAGGTATGCAACTATTTTGCTTAGCGAGTATATAGAGTTAACAGAATACATGACATTTATGATGGGGGGTTAAGCTTAACGTCTTTAGACAACATGCGCCCTTTTGTAGCAGTTGGCCACAGCCATGAGACATAGTCTTAATGAGCGGGATATGATGATGTTAGACCCAAGCACGTGCATCTATGGGGATTAACCACATACTGCTAGTAAAACAACACGAGTGTCATTGTAATAGATTGCATCATCTACAACATCAACTTGAGCAAGTATGATAAACTCAGTGTTTAGCAATCGATTCTAAAATATCTTATGTATTAAACATTCAGATGATAACATTACAAAACATAAAAAGAATATGAAGTAAAGAATGTGCAGAAGTTTGATAATGCACTTGTTATCATAGTAAATTGGACAACATCTCGCCATGGTGTGCACAAGTACTCATGCAACCTTTAATTTGAACACCAATGAAAATTAAACAGAAACAATATGTTTCATTTCGTATAATGCATGTAAAACTATTAATCTATAACTTTCTAGTTTGATTTTATGCTTTTGTCAATATATAAATATTTGTCTATCAATGGTTAAACCACTTCCTGACGTATATCACGGATAACAGATTAGCTTAGCTTTATCTTTGGCCTTTAGCTTTGCTTGAAAGTTTAGCAGACTTTTAAGCCGACTTTGCTAATTATATTTTGGTTCTGGCCTTTGATTTTATCTTTAACATGCTTTAGCTTTGGCTTTTGTTGACAACTCCTGGTTTTTATTACACTTTTGGCTTATAAACTCTCGTTTTGATGTACTTTTAATAGCTTTTAAGCATAATTAACCTACTAATTCATATCAAAAAGCGTATAATAAGCTTTTGATCCCTTTAATAGATTTATATCATAACTTTAAATGAAGCTTAACACAATTTCATGTTATGTACTAATGCTTGTGAAGCTTATATGTATTTACTTTGTTCTTGATTAAGACAATACATTTCAAAGACTCTAGAACTGAAACATGAATGTGTGAAGTGTACAAGACCAAGACTTAAGACATGATTGAAAGGAGTCTGAGACTTAAGGCGTTTGTTTTTTAAGATGTTGATATCCGCAGTCTGCGGACTTAGCTGTAAAAATCTGTGGTCAGATTAGATGGTCTAAAGGTCTGCAGTTTTTGTAGACGCCGGAAGATGTCCGCAGACGTGGGAAGACGTCTGTAGACGCGGGCACAACCCAAAAAAAAAAAAAACAAACGCACTTCCATATAAAATTTCTCCCGCGTCTTCGAGTTCGCAGAAATAAGATGTTCGAAGATCTTCTTAAAAAAAACATGACCTTAGAGTCTCGATGAAGAGAGGAGTCCAAGACTCTATCTCTTGGTGTCACTCACACATAAGCAAAGTCCAAGTATTGAAGTTTCGGGGAGGAGGAGAGCCACTTAAAACTTTCGGGAGGAGGGAGAGCTCGAGACTTTGAGTCTCGAGAAGGAGCCAAGGCCGAGACTTTTAGTCTCTTTGCCAAGGTTCATCCTTCGACCACATGCAGTCTCAATTTTTTCTAAAATTATTTCATACAAAACTTGATTTTTAACATACAACCCCTTTAAAACATATATCTGACATGTTTTGGCCATTAATTTGAAGTTTATTTGACAGTTTGTCAACTATATGGCCACTATGTTCATAGTTTTGGCCGTTGCACACGCCAACACACATAGAGTTCCAATTTCTTGAGTTTTAGTACCTTGAATTTGTTCCTAATTCATGTTGATTATCGGTTGATGAATGTTTTCCAAGCCAATGTTCTTGAAAATCCTTGAGCAATTTGATGGAAATCTTAGAGGAAAGGAGCGAATGGATGAGAGAGAGCTAAGTGTGTGCTTATGTGTTCTTTTGAATGAGAGCAAAAGGTTGAGAATGACTCATCAAATTAATCAGATACTTGTTATAATAATGTGAGTTTGGAATAATTATAGTTTGCATCCATTAACCTTAAGTTTCAAGATTTAATATAATTAACCCCTAAACATAACTTTTATTAATTAAAGTTACATATAAAGGATTAAATTATGTTAATCTAGCTAATGAATGTCACGGAAACTCACACATAATCAAGAAAGAACACCCTCCTCAACAAAATAAAAACACGTTTTTTAAACAGGAAAACCAAAAAACCGAAAAACCACACGTTTTTTAAACCAAAAACCAAACCAAACCGTTTTTACCAGACCAAAAACCAAATCAAACCAAACCGAAAAACCACACGTTCTTTCTTTAAACCGGAAACTCACACGTTTTTTAAACCAAAATCCAAACCGTTTTTACTTCCATATATAGTTTAGATTCCACAAGTGATCTTACGTAGGATATCACATTTAATAAAGTTGATCCTAAAGAGTTGAAATATATAATAGTAGAATCTTGTACCATACTAGTTTTAATTTGGAATGTGAACATGGCCACGTATGAGTAGTTCATATGGAGTAGTGGGTTGTTTTCAATCCTCGGTCCCTCTTTTTTAGCCACTGCCCACTACATCTGGAATTGCTTTGTCCATATTTGCAAGCAAACTTGTAAACATTAGTAGGCCACGATTTTTGTTTCAGCTCGACAATAATTAATCTGGCTGAAATCTGCACCTGAAAACTTGTAAGTTGGCCTCTATCTCTTTTCCTATCACTTCTAGAATGATAGCGCGCCTTTTGTGTTGATGAAATATTAGTTTCCAATTTAATATGCTAGTTTTCTTGGAAAATCTTATCGTAACAATCGATTGATCTTGACCAATTCGTGATATTTGAATCCACCGCAACGTACAAATTCAAAATGGCCGGGTAAAGCTCTCACAAAAGAAGATTGGTCTAATCACACAAAGGTTGTCATATTAAGTTACAAAATTAGTTTATAATTCTCTTCATGCATGATATTAAAGTCAGTATTTGTATTTGGGCTCCATACAAAACCCTAAATATAAAAACCTTCTTTTTTTTTTTCCATTTAAAAGGCTTCTGTTTTACACAAGAAGAACAAATTTAAGGACAAAAACAGGGGCTTAAATTGTTTTTTTCAAACCAGTTTTAAAGTGAGATAAAGGGATTACTTAACATTTCTTTAAATAACAAAAACTAGCTCCAGCTAAATATATAGTTCACAACCTCGCATTAATTTCAATTCCATTCATTTTGTCATATATATTCGTTGTTTCAAACTATACTTTGTCTTAATTAGTCTTAATTAATCCTCAACCACATAGTTTTAGGACACCGATAATTAGATAATAAGTGTGTGAAAGCGTAATAAAACGAATTCGAACATGGCCATATATTTTTCTTATTCTACCATGCACCACCAAAAAACTACTAGAATACAAGGATATATAAAATGCAATTTGATATCTATCATCATCCTTTGGCATGGTTTTGCGTGCACCAGTATATATCGTATGGTTTTCTACTCACATTTGGATACTTCCTTTGACTCTTCAAGAAACCCCTCTATAAATCCTCATTTTCTAACATCTTTTGACACACCAATTGTATTCAAAAGACTCTTTAATTAAAAGACCATTTTGTAGCATTAATTGACTAGTACTACACGTACTATGGCTATAAACACTGATCAAGACTCGACTTGTCTCCCTTTACAAGAAAAAACAGTCCTTAAGAATACAACAGCTCGAGCCATAGAGCTTGTGATTCTTTCTCTTCTCATCTCCTTACTTGTGTATCGAGTTGTTTCTTTCAAAGACCAACACCACCTCTTGCCATGGCTGCTCGCACTCTTATGCGAGTCCTGGTTCACTTTGAACTGGATTCTTTCTATGTCTATCAAATGGAATCAATGCATGTCCAAAACGTATCCTGAACGACTCTTGAACAGGTGAATTTTACCATGCTTTAATTTTTCTAGTTAGTCTTCTTCATCTTCAATTCCTTTTAATTTCCATTTGAAGATTGGACAGAATGGGGTCTTGTTTTCTTGAATTCTTTTAGATGAGTCGATAAAATTCAAAATTGTTTGGATTTTCTCATGTTTATGAAATTAAATGTGGTTCAGGATACACGAATCGAACTTTCCAGCGGTGGATATATTCGTCACCACTGCTGACGCCATCTTAGAACCGTCTATCATAACAATGAACACAGTGTTATCCTTGTTAGCAGTGGATTATCCAGTCAATAAGTTAGCACTTTATCTATCTGATGACGGCTGCTCACCTCTTACGTTTTATTCACTAGTCGAAACAACGAAGTTTGCAAAAGTATGGGTCCCTTTTTGCAAAAAGTATAACATTCAAGTTAGAGCTCCATTTCGATACTTTACTCCCAAGTCCGAACCATTAGAAGATGATTCATTGGAGTTCCAACAAGAATGGAAAAAGATGAAGGTACTCGATCATATGGTAGCTCTTAATTAAAATTAGTTCCCTTTCAATTCCCCTTCAATTCTTTATTAATACAATTTACTGTACACTCTCTTTAATTATATCATTGATCAACTAAATAATGGGGAAATGTTTTAAGAGGCATTTCAAACGTTACTATACCAAAAACACACTAGTAACGATTTTTAAAAGGATTCGCTGTAATGTGTTGGCGTCGAAAATTTTTACACCACATAGAAATTTGTCGCTGACAATCAAACTATGGATATGCTAATTAACCTGCTAAGAAATTTTGTAGATATTTGTTATTCTGGATGAGAGAGTATGTAACTATGTATAAAGAAATGCTTATGGTGAATTGCTAATGAAAATTATTTAGTCGTTCAACTTTATTTTATTACTAGTTTATAATCCATATATTAAGGTGGATATTGTTAATGAAAATTATTTATATTAAATGTATATAAGTAAAACTATTAATTATTTAAAATAATATAAGAATACTTATATATTAAATGTATATAAGTAAAACTATTAATTATTTATATTATTATTTATCAATGATTTTTTTAAAAGTTTATTTTTAATTTAATATATTTTAATGATATATTGAGATTTTAGTTTATACATATATAATATAATACTTATATATTTACCACAAATTAATATTTATAGACTAAAAATAATAGAGTTATTTATCTTTTCAAAAAGAATGTTGTTTATCTTTTATTATTTATAGATTAAAGATAATAGAAAATATTTATCTTTTTAAAAATGATAAATTGTATTTATCTTTTATTTTTTTTATAATAAAAAGTTGTATTAATCTTTTCTGATGAAATATGGATGTCACATGTGACATTTGGTGTTTTTTTTATTTTTATTAAATAAGTTTATTAACCCATGTGTATTTGTATAAAATAAATTAATTATTATTTAAGAATACAAAATTATAAACAAATACACAATTATTATATGCATGTGATATAAGCATATACATAGTTTATCAAAGGTTCAATTCAACTTAAATATTTATAATGTTTCTCAATTATAACATTTTACTATAAATGTAGGATGTCATAAAAAATTATCCATAAACTTTTAACACATACTTAATTTTATTTTTTTATACGCATGTAAAAATGTGAGATTACTTCAATATAAAAAATATATCAAAAATGTGTGCTCGATTTAAATTAAACGTATAAACATTAAAGTCGTCAAAACATATATAATATTTAGAATAATCTAGTTTTATCTAAATATTAATACAATAAGCTCAATTATTTTTTTTTCCTGAATAAGAAAAACCCAAAATATGTAATCTAAATCCAGTTTATAAAAAATAACATATACACTAACCTTTAATTAAAATATTTCATTTTATATGTTTTAATTAAAATATAATCAAAATATAACTTTTTATCATAAAAATAAATTTCGATTAGTATTAGAATATTTAAAGTATATATATTTTTAAATACATGGATTAAATATGAAAATATTTAAATTAGATTTCGTATTTTCTTCTAATAATGAATTAGTAAAATTAGAAATCTAATTATGGAAAAAATGCGAGAAATCAAAAGTCTAGAGGGATGACAAAGTGATACGTGGCATGGCAGTTTTTCTAATACTAATATACTAGTTTATTAACTCATGTATTACACAGATAACTTTAATAAATTTGTTTTCTTAAAACTATATAAACTTAAAATTAAAAATTAATATTCAAACTTTTAATAAATATATCTTAACACACACCACACCTTTGAAGACTTGAAAATCCCCAAAATCTTTGGAAGACCACCACACATCCACAGCTGACTTGGAAGATCGCTATCGTGTCTACCTTAACACTACCATTAACGACCACAACCACGTCAACTTCCTCAGTTTCTTTTTCAATTTTGAGATCTAGATTTTTGAATCAATCCACGATTTTAAGATCTGGATTTTGTGTTTGTCTTTGAGATGTGGATTTTCTGTTCGTATTTTAAATGGATCCATGATTTATTGCATGTGATTTTGTTTCTCACCTCTTATATAGATCTCAGATGTTTTCAGTTTGATTCATAATCAAAATTTAGTTTTTTGGCTGTAAAACTGATGCAGCGTAGCAAAATTAAAAAGGATTAATCTGTTGATTCAAAGATATCCAGATTAATCCCTACTAATAGTTTGTTGATTCCGTAGAATGCCAAACAATTAGGCTTCAAACGACCGACTAAAATCCGGAAATTTGGAAAATATAAAAGTTTTCTTCATTGATAATAATCTGATTTCATACATTACTTCAACACAACTTAAATAGAAATAGGAAACTAAAAACGGGTCAAAAAACCCAACGGGTCGAGAAAATAAAACCCAAATAACCGACAAAAATCATAAAAAGACCATAACTCTCTCATTCCGGGTCGAATTTGAGCCAAATAGTTGGGCAAACCGCCTTTGGCTGTTTGTCACTGCGTGGAGCTCGAGCCAACGGTCGTCTGGACACCTGATTCGCCCAAAATGGAGACCCAAGTCAAAAGTTAGGGCCTTTTCCGTTTATCCCCTTTTATTACGGACCCTTTCTTGGGCCTCGATGTCCCGATCATCAATACTTGGGTCTGCATCAAAAACATTCTTCATCTGTTTTTGTTTGATTTGATTACCAATCGTCATTCTCATTCGTTATCTAGAGTAGTCGGAAAAGATGACTTGACTTGAACTCTCAATTTCTTGAGATTCTTGTTTGATTGAAATCGCGATCGATTGAATATGGATTCAAATTCTGGAGTTTGATAAAGGTTTTGGTGATTACTGGAGGACGGTAACCGAAGTTGATAATGGTCGTGGTCGGAGTTCATACTTTCTGGGGATTTCTCTTAGTTCACTTCAAGAACATGATGAACTAAGACGAATACTTCAAGAAAATGATGCACACAGTTAAATAATAAATTTAGGTAAATAAATTCTAGTAAATAATAACAAAAAAAAAAAATTATAAGTTCAATAAAATATCTCATAAATGGTCCCCATAAGATTGAAAAGACAAAAACACCCTTTAATTTAAAAACTAAATAAAAATATAAATATAAATTTTATGAATAAATAGGTACATATTTTTTAATCTGAAATGGACAATAAAATAGTTTAATGTCTAAAACCTGGATTTTTCTAATTTTTTTTTTTTTTAATTTTTGGATGGTTGAATATAAACGTGGAGGTTTTCAAAGCGATCAAATTGAATGTAAGAGTAGAATCAAATTTTACTTAGATTTTCTGATAGCTTTATTTGTTTAAATTTTGAATTCTATTCTTGCAATTTAATTTAGGAAAACTGTTGAAAGCTTTTTGATTGGGCCATTTTCAAATTCAAGTTGAATTTGGTAATCCTTAGTCATTGGGTATCAGATTTTCTGGTACTATATATATTTCATAGTTAGCTGATGATACTTTTTGTGTCCAATTTCATTACGTCAACAATATATGGTCGCCTGACATTGAACAGATTTCACATGCTCTTTTTGTCTGCATTTACAGAAAGAATATGGAAATCTTTGCAAAAAGATCGAGCTTGCAACTCAGAGCCCATTCCCATGTGATCGTAATTCGGATTTTGCAGTTTTCAATGATGTCCATCGCTCCAACCATCCAACTATCATTAAGGTACAAAGCTCAATCATTTCCTAATTAAGAACAAACACATTCACAAACTCTGGTGATATGATTTTATAATAATTAAGGTGTCAAGTGCTGCCCAGGTGTTTGATGAAATTCCCAACTGAGAGTAACATGTGAGAATTTCAGATTGTAGCGTTTGGCTGGTTTAAATTTTTAATTCTTCTGTATGGACCATTTTGATGTGATAATGTTGCTTTGTTTCGTTATAAAGACAATGGACAATATGAGGTCTTTGTCAAGGATAAAGAAAAGGCCTATAAATTTTTATTACTGGATTAAATTGATTATCTGCTTATAGAAGTACTATATTGGAATAATAAGAAAGAGTATAAAAAGTATATTACATAAATGTAAACACTAACGAAAGGTGATCGGTCTTACATTTCATTGAGCCTTCTTTAGGGACTAGGAATTCGTTCATTGGTTTCGTCATTCGTTTGTGTGTTGGGCCATTCATTCATATCGATCCGTCACTAGTAAGAACAAAAGGTTACAGGATTAGTTGGGCTTCAATATTACTCCGTATTATATAACTTACCGGTCAGAACTATATTATTTTCCTTATCTAGAATGTGGTAATCTTAGTGGCAAGGTTAATTAACTTATATTTTTGCCACAATTTAGAAATGCTCTATTTAGGATTTATATAAAAAGTTAGAACAAGTTTTCCATTGATGATATTTGGTAATATTGTAGGTTATATCGGAGAACAGAGAACGTACTCCGCACGACCTACCCCATGTAATATATCTCTCCAGGGAGAAGAGCCCAAAGCATCTTCATCACTATAAAGCTGGAGCCATGAATGTTCTGGTTAGTATGCGTCATTTCTTTTTTTATTTTGTTTGCTTAATTCTTTTTATTAGTGTTCAAAAAAATTTACATAAAGAATAATTAAAGAATGGAGTATCTTTGACGTTGAAATGTATTTAAAATGACTCTCATAGTGCATGAAATCTGATTGTTTTGCAAATTATTAAATTCGTATGCAATTTTCGATATGCCAATTTTATCTACTATGAAGAACACATATAAATCATTTAATGTAGGTGTGTTTCTAATCTCTTTCTAAATTGTGAGCAGACCAGAGTTTCCGGAATAATGACAAATGCACCTCTAATGTTGAACGTAGACTGTGATATGTACGCAAACAATCCACAAGTTTTTCTTCATGCAGTGTGTATGGTCTTTGATTCGAAGAACAAAGAAGATTGTGCTTTTTTCCAATTCCCTCAAGTTTTTTATGATGGATTGAAGGATGACCCTTTCGGAAATCAACTTGTGCATCTTTATGTGTGTATATAACTTTTTAATTTTTATTCTTGACCCTTTTTTATCATCAATCACCTGAACTAGTTTTAACTTTTTTCATCCTATTTAAATCAGTATTATGCAAATGGCATAGAAGCACTTCAAGGGCCTTTCTATGGAGGATCAAATTGTTTTCACAGACGATATGTTATCTATGGTTCATCTCCAGATGATGCAATAAAAACCAGTAAGCTAATTGAAATTGTTTTTTTTTTTTTTTCCTATATATGTTGGAATTATAAATTCATATCTACATGTTTGACTCTTCATTTTCCTTTTGTTCAATAGAAAATATGGGCAATGAAGATCTACATAAAATATTTGGAAAATCAATTGAATTTAGAGAATCAGCTGCTGAGATATTATCAGGATTGAATGAAATATTAGAAAATCGAAGGTGTCCCTCTAGTTTCATAGAGGCAGCGATCCATGTTGCAGGTTGTAGCTATGAGTATGGTACCAGCTGGGGAAAACAGGTAACTAATTAGAGATTTAATGGTATTTTTAATACCGAGAATCATCAATTAATTATCAACTTTATAGTCTTTGAGATACCGCAATAGGTTGGTCTAATTATGACGTTAACTTGTTGTTTAATAAATTCCACAATCTATGCATAAATTCTCAGGTTGGATTGCTTTATGGATCTACAACTGAAGATGTTCTCACGGGACTTGCCATCCATGGGAGAGGATGGAGATCCACCATGGACGCGACTCTGGACCCGCCTGCTTTTCTCGGTTGTTCGCCTTTAACATATCCTAATGCATTGATACAGCAAAAAAGATGGACCACCGGGCTTCTTGAGATCTTATTCACCCATCAAAATCCAATACTACTTACTATGAAAGGAAAGCTTTGGTTTCGTCAATCCCTTGCTTACCTTTGGATCAGTTTGTGGGCAATTCGTTCCATTCCAGAGTTATGTTACGCTGCTCTTCCAGCATATCATATCATAAATGATTCACATTTCTTGCCGGACGTCAATCAACCAACTTTTCTCATCCCTTTGGGTATTTTTATCATTTACATTCTTTACAGCCTCTGGGAACTCAGACGTATAGGCGCATCTTATCGTATGTGGTGGAACCTACAGAAAATGGGGAGAGTTAATACCATGACCGCGTGGTTATTTGGAGCCCTGAGTGTGTTGCTCAAGCTCCTAGGCTTATCACAGACCGTTTTTCATGTAACACAAAAGGAACAAAGCTCCGTTGATGATGATTCCGCCAATACTGCAAATGCCGGTAGGTTCACTTACGACAAGTCACCGATGATCATACCAGGTCTCACAATTCTACTGGTTAACCTGACTGCATTAGTCCATGGCATGTCGAAACTACTGAACGTCCGATCTCCTGAAAACTGGACTGCGATATTCGGATTAGGAGAGATGGTTTGTAGTGTCTGGGTGACACTATGCTTCTGGGAATACCTGAAAGGGCTTTTTGGTAAAGGAAAATATAGGATACCATCATCCACAATTTGGAAATCGGGAGCTTTGGCTTTGTTCTTTGTGCAGATATGCAAACGATCATTTTAATCATTTTTTCATAATTCAGTATGATTGCTATGTATGTGTGCACACTTTTAATAGAAGATAATTGTTTATAAATCATTTTAGGATAAAAATCATTTTAGGATCGAAATGTAACTCTGTTTTGGCAAGAAATATATCAAAATGTTCCATGCAGAATGCAAGGAGAAAAAAAATTGGAGATGTAAATGTCCTTTTTACCCCTGTATAATTTTATCAATTTTTTCTAGAACAATTCTATTCGCTCTTATAACGTGAAGTGTTCACAACCACATATTGATTTGAAAATTTCATATTTTTTTAATATTATTTAAAGAATAAAATATTCAAAAAAGATATGATATACTAGACGTAAAGGGGTGCAACTAGTAAAATGGGGGCGTGAATAATACCCCTTTTTTCTATACATATGTTTAAAAGTAAAAATGTCCAATCATAATATTTTTCGTGAGGGTTGTTCTTCAGTTCAGGTTTTGGTTTGTTTGGTTTTTTCAGTTTGGATTCCTCGATTTAGATTTTTTGAAAATGAAACCAAAAACCGAACCAAACTGATTTCCGATTGGAGAAACCAGACCGGTTTTTGATGAAAGAGGACTCATTCCTTACATGATTATCATCAGAGTGAATCCTTTTATACTCCATAAAAAGTTCATGCAATATACTCTTACATAATGCAACAATATTTTGACCATGAGAATCACCAAACCATAAAGAGTACGATAAAAATACACAAATAGATAATGGTTAGTAAACGAATAATTAATTGTAAAGTAACTTGACGAACAATAAATTTGTAGCTTAATTGACGAACCTCAACATAATCAAACTTTGTCCTTGAATCAAACGTAGCGGCTACGAATATTAACATCTTAATTTTTGATGCACTCCAATACTTGACAAACTTCTTCATTGCAGTTGCCATCAATCTAAGTTGTTCTTTGGTGCTTGCCAAAGAATCCCTAAAAACACCATGAACCGTACTAATAGAATCCAGATAAGTGTTTGAAGTAATGTACTTTATGCAAACTCTTAACAAGAGATCATCAAAATGTTCAAGGAAACCTACCAATTGTCTAACATTTTCCCAATCAAACGCAAGCAGTTCCCCGACCCTAAAGTAAGTTCATGTTTATACTTTTATTCACAAATCTGAAACAATTAACTATACGAAGTTACCATAATTTTGAAACAATTATAATATCATGCCATCATCGAGTTTGTTAGATTTGAAGTAAAAATTAATCTAATTCGAGGAGAGATCAAATCGATCAGAATTAAAGTAAAATATTAACTAGTAGCACGTAAGTGAAACAAATAATGTACCAAATCAGGAGATGAGTGAAGACTAAAGACCAAGATAGAGAGGAGAGCAGTCAGACTATCGTCGTCGAGAAGAAGATTATCGTGGACTCATGGTTGAAGATGAAGAGAGTGTCCCATGTGTAAGAAAATCATGGATGAAACTAGATGGAACGAACTTGGAATCTTGGATGTTCTTTGTGATCGTGCGATTGAATCACTTTCCTGTAACAATTATTTGCCTTGGCCAGTGGGTAACCAAATATTGTTAAGGGGTAATCACAAGAAAATGCATCAGTCGTGACTCATGATTTCGTTTGTGTGTGTGTGTGTATGGTCGGATCAATGTGAGTACTATGTTAGACTAGGGAACCGGATCCACCCATGTTTGGTTATAAGTAAAAAGGGTAGTATAGTCAATTAGATTTATCATTATTAATAGATGACAACTAATGATTTAATAAATCCCTTGATTATAGGGATTTAATTCCATAACAATATCTTCAATAAATTTCAAAATGGGTTTTAGTGAACATGTTCCCAATGGGTTTTGGTCAACATGTTCAATCGAATTCGACAATGGGTTTTAGTGAACATGTTCAACCAGATGCATGTGTCAAATAAAAGTATTTATTATTTTCATCAAATCGTTCGTGAAGGTTCAAATTCATATACACGTTATTGAACATGTGCAATTAGGGTTTATTTTGTTTTTAGTTGTTGTTAACCCTTTTTTGTGATAAACCAATATTGACGATATTGAACATATACAATCGTGGTTTATGGTGTGTGTAGTCGATGGGTTCTATTTTGGTGATAAACCACGATTCATGGTGTGTCATCATTCTACATGTTCAGTATGGGTGTAAGGAATGATACTAACTGAAACACAGATTTTCATGGAATACACACGATCTTCGATTCTAATTTAAAATTTTCAATACTAATTTTACCCCCAACACTAATTACTGCGGGAAAGAATTTAAAACAAAATTTATATTTTATTTAATGATTTTAATGATAAATGATTGGTTAAAATGGTTCCCCGGGTCTTCACTTTAGCCAAACTTATACAAGTGTCACTACTAAAAACTGGAGTATCAGCGACAGGCGACGGATTTGCGACGGATTGATTTGTCGGTAAAACCCATGTTGCTGATTTCAATTTAGCGACGGATCAACGACGATTGAACATCGACGTATTAGCGACAGATTAGAGACGGATCATTAGCGACAGATTTAAAACGGATATTTCAGTGACGGATTATCGACGACCGAATGAGTGACAGATAATATTCAGCGACAAAATTTGACGGATTTATAGGCACGTATTTAGCTACATCTTAGCGACGGATATACTTTTTAGCGACAAAAATCTCGTCACTAGTCGGTCACTAAAATATCAAAGAAACAATTAAAAACCGTCGCAAATCTGTCGTTAAATTTATGATTTTTCAAAAAAAAAAAGTTTTTCCTATTTTTCAACCCAATACCTGCAATATTCATGTAATATTTAATACACAACAAAAATCTAAAAAGGTTGTCATTGCAACATTCATAATATAAGAATGTTGTACAAAACATACACATCAACATAAGAATGTTGATCAAAACGTGCACATCATTGTTAGCCTTCTATCAGAAGTTGTTAGCTTTCTATGGAAGGTTTCAAAAGATCTAGGTTAAACTCTAGTTAGTTACATAAACATATATAAGACATGCTGGAAATTCGATTAATCAATTGCGCCAACATGTCTTCTTTCCATTTTGCCATTTCCTCATGCATTTTTTTATCCACTTCATTGATTTGTGATTTTAGTGCTTCCTCTCGTTCTTTTGCCAATCTCCTTTCTTTTTCGAGTTCTTCTCTCGCAATTCTCCTTTCTTCTCTCACCAATTTTCTTTCTTCTTCTAACTCTTCAGTCAACCGTTGTACCTTACAACAAAGTTTTATATATGTAAATATCTAAATCACATATTCACATTTTATAATTATAAAATTCTTATAACTTAAAGAATCATGAAATAGTACTATATACACCAAAATAAACAACATATGCTATAATGAATATATACTAACCAACGTTTATACTAAAAAACCAACATTAACGAATTACTTCACATTCTTTAATTGTATAACCGATAATACCAACGTATTTTATGTTAAAACTATGTCTTTAATTTATGATATTAGCAATTTAATTTAGGTGTTTGTTGATCATTTAAGAGCTTAAATGGGACCCACAATCACATCATCCTATTACTTTAGTCTCTAACGAGGTGAACTGATCTACAAAATGAAAATGTTAAATGGCTAAGGAGTAGGACCTTAATTGCATCTTTATCAATCTGCACACATGTGAAGTTACATTGTTACCTCAATCTGCCCTAGGTTATGATTTTGATGTTTTAGCAGTTTATTAAAAACAATCTCTCTAATGCTAGCTTTCTTTAGTTTCTTGTTTACTCTTTAACCTTGTATCTAGCTTCTTGCTTTCTCATTTGGTAAATGAGTTTTGTGAGTTTTGTTTTAATCAGGTTCCTACCTTTCATTTTACTCATTATTTTGTGCATGATGATATGCTAAGAGCCGTGATATTACTTTATTATTATTATTATTATTATTATTATTATTATTATTATTATTATTATTATTATTATTATTATTATTATTATTATTTTGTATTTGTGTCTTCGTGTGATTTATTGTTTTCCTAACATGCAGCTAAACAATAATTGATTATTCATAGTTATGTCATAGGTCCGCAAGAATTTAACTTTCGTAATTAACCCTCTATAGAAACAACCCATAAAAACTATTAGATATTAACATGATGACCTACTAAAACACATTGATAACCATGATGACCGAATAAAATTGGTTAAGACTATCACAACATATGTATAACCAGACGACGACCGAATAACATTGGTTATGCCTATTATAACTCGTTAAATACATTAATTATAAACTTTTAGAATTAACAACATACTTTCATGACTTTATCAAATTTATCAACAAACATGTAAATCGAAAGAAATTGCATTTTATATATGAGGTGTTAAAACTAACCTCATCAATGCGCACTGAACCCGAACCATAAGATGTACCATAAGATGTACCATAAGATGTACCCGTACTTGGTATTCCCGATGAACCGGTAACCACTGCTTCTGGATCAGAATGCATACCCCAACCAAATAATCTTCCTTTTTCAGCCCTCCAGTGCACTCATGCCAAAGGGCTTTATCAGGACCCCACCCAGGGGCTCTGCCCCTAGAACCCCGCTTTCGGGGGCGCTGCCCCCGAACCAACAGCATTTTGTGTCATGTTTTACAAGTCTTGTATTGCTATTTCATAACTAATGAAACAACTCAATGAACATAGAAAAAATCAATAAACTTCAATTGCAATGTCAATGTCTTAACGAGACAAAGTAAACAACTCAATGAACATAGAAAAATCGAAACCGTCTCTCTGAGGTAGAATACATCCAAAGAATTTAATGCATTGTCGTTTGAGGCTTATATGTCACATCAAGTGTGTATGTTTTTACATGTATATGTATATACACATACACCTCCCATATTGAGCATTAAAGACTGATAATTGTTTGCTTATATGAATATGAAGAATACGAAAGACATTTCTAAGAGAATTAAATATGTGAGCTTTGGGCGAAATGAGGAATGTGGCGACTAGGGTTTCACCATTTTAGCAATATAAACATGAAGAATGTGAAAGACGTGAGCGTTTCTCTTTGTGCGTGTATATATGTGTGTGTGTGTGTGTGTGTTTATATGTATGTACACACCATACATATGAATATGAGGTTAGTCGCCTTTGAAAGCGTTAAACAATTTCAATCTTAAGTATGTAATGTTAGATGTCCATAAGACTGTTACTATGTTACATATGTGAAGATAGCTTACACTAAACTTCAATATCGTAGTCACTTAAATAACTAACTAGTAGTAAGTGATATATACTTATATATATAGTGGACCATATACATATATAATTAACTTTAATACATGTTAGTTGTAAGATAAATGTCGTATAATGTGCTGGTAGGTCATCATTTGTTCGTTAGCTATATTTGTTACTAAATGTGTATTGCTAATATTGAAGTCAATCGGTAATTTGTCGTTCACGACATTTGTTGTTCACGACATTTGTCGTTCACGACCTTCACTGATCAGTCGCTAAATTTCATTGCTAATCCCTTTTTAAACTGCGGCGTCAACATCGTCGCTAATATGTCATTGATACGTCTCTAATCCATCGTTTATCCGTCGCTAAAGTTTCGTCGCAAATTCCGTCACAAGATCCGTCGTTTATCCGTCTCCGATCCGTCGCTAATTGGTTGTCATAAATCCGTCGCTAAATTTATGTCGCAAATAAAGTTGTCGCAAATCCGTTGTATAAGTCCGTTGATAATCTGTCGTTGTTCCGTCGTTAAACTGTTGGAACAAATCTGTCGCTGAATTCCGTCGATAAACTGTCGCTAATATGTTGCTAAACTGATGTCACAAATTCGTCGCTAAAATCCGTTGATAATCTATCATTGATATGTCGCTAAATTGGAGTCACAAATCTGTCGTTGAAATTTGTCAGTAATCTGTCGCTTATCTGTCATTTAAAATCCGTAGCTAAGCTGTCATTGATACGTCGTTTATTCGTAGCTAGAGTTCCGTCACAAATTCCGTTACAAAATCCGTACTTGATACTCATTTTTCTACTAGTGTGTGCACTCCGCACCTCCTAACCTCATTTTAGTTTCAATCAAAGCCAATTAACTTGGTCAATGAATTACACTAAAATAACAACACTCTGTCTCACCAACAGCACATAGCGGCACAATGATTAGAGTTTTGTGTGTGTGTGGCAACCAGGAAGCGGCACAGCTGTGTGTTTGTGTGAAAGTGAGACAAATAAGGTGAAGAACTAAAGAAGCGTATATTGTTATATTAATTATAGTAATTATTATTTTGAAAATGGTAAAAAATCTATTTCGGTTTTCTGTTTGATTTGGGTAAAAATTATAAACCGATAATCATATTATGTAATTCTGTTGGAGATCGACCAAACCAAACCGAAAATCATTTTTTAATCCGGTTTTGTTTTAATTCAAATTCGATAAGTTTGATTTCTTCGAGTCCGGAACAAATACAAATACTCCACACCACTATTGTGTATGACTATTAATGTTTGTTGTGTACGTAAACTTACTATTGATTTGCAAGATACTGCATATGATTCATATTAAAAGATTGAGAAATAAAGATGGTTGAAGATGACCTAAATACTTGTCTTTAAGACATTTTAACAAAGCGAGTTACATTCGGTGGTTTTTTTTTTTTTTGTTTTTTTTTATACTTTTCTTATACAGTGCCACATGTGGGTTATTGTTGGATGCGTCTTCTAGAAATCGACGGTCCCAACTTATAAGCCACTGCCTACACTAGTCCTCTAGTCTACCCCGTGGCTTTTGTCCGTATTTGCAAACAAAATTAGGTCATGATATTTGTTTCTTCTCAATAATAATTTTTGTCTCTTTTCCTATCGCTTCTGAGTTTTGATAGCTTCTTGTCGTTAATTTATTATATATCTTCTTATTTAATAAGTTAATCTTCTTGGAAAATCAATATACCCGACTATGATATTTCAATTGGCCACCGCACATATTCAAACCAGCGCGCGCTCTTAAAGAATATTAGTGTGACCTAGAGGTGGGCAAAACCGGGTTTGACCGGGCTCCGGTTCGGGTTTGACAACCGAACCGGGTTGAGACAAAAGTCACAAACCGGGTTGGCAAAGAAACCGGTTCGGGTTGAACCCGATTTGGGAGGTGGGAAAACCCAACCCAATTCCAACAGGTTGGGTCCGGGTTGAAACCGGTTCGTGTTGTAAAACCCGGTCAAACCGGGTTGAACCGGTTTTTTATATATATTTTTTTAAAATTCCATCAAACACTTTTTTTAACTAAAAAACTTATTCCAACATTTTATTTTACTAAAATTTTATCCAAACATATTTAAAAACTTATTCAAACATAATTAAAAACTTCAAAATTTATTAAATAAACTAAATTTACTAAAAACTTCAAATTTCGTTAACTAAGAACATCAAAGTTACATGTAACATCCTCGGGCTTATTTTAATGTATTTTGATTAATTAGGTGGAAAGTTATGTATTTAAGTTGAATTTGGGCGATTATTATGTATATTGGATATTTAGCAAAGTTTGTTGCTATTTTGAGAAAATTGAATTCAGAATCGATTTTGTGGATTATTATGAATTTAAAAGCTAATTATGACAAATTTAAGATTAAATCAGTATTTTATAGAACCGGTTAAGTCGGGTGATGAAATGTGCAAAATGACGAAAGTAGTATATAAAGGGCAATAGGCTTCATTTTCTAGTTTACACTCTCTCTCTACTCTATCTCTCTAGAAGTTTTCTCTCTACATCTCTCTAAGATAAATCACAAACCGACCGTCGGATTTTCGGGAATTATACGTCATCGGAAAGGTATCGAGGAGTACAACAATAATCTGCAAACGGATTTCAGATTTCGTGCGAATTAAGGTAATAATCGACCCTTTTTAAGTTATGGTTTCGGTTTTGGAAGAACAATATCTCGAATCTATCATTTTATGCATATTTAAGCTTGTTTTTGCTTGAAATGTTGTTAGAATATGATAATATATGCATAGTAGAATCGAATCTAGGTATTATACATGATATATGCATGATTTTTGACTTAGAAATGAAGGGTTTAAGTTGAAACGATGAACAGACTCGAATGGGTCAAGAACAGAGTCGAAATGTAAGAACAGACTCGAATTTGGTGCTAGATTCGAAGTTGTACCATCAGATTCTAAAGGGGAGTTCGAATCTGATGTCAGATTCGAAGGGTTCGAATCTGATGATGGGGGGGGTTCGAATCTATGGCTATGGGTTCGAATCTAATGCCTGGTTTCGAATCTAACCCATTAAATTCGAGTTTAATACCTAAAATTTAGAATACTACTCCCTAGACTTGGGTATTTTGAATGAAACTTATAAACAACATATAGAATGGCATGAATTATTCAAATGGGGTCAATATAGGAATTTGAAATGGGTTTCAAACTTAGTTATGGTTTAAATTTGGATGTAGACCCGAAATGGGGGAAAATGTTGCAAAAACTTACAAGACTTGATTTTTATGAGTTAAACGGATAATAATATGAGGAATTTGTTGTAATTGATATAACAGGTCCCTTGTGGTGTTGTTTAACCCACAGTGGGGTACTTGGTGGAATCCGGTTGAAAGCCCGAAGAGAAATAAAATCGGTTAAAGATAATACGCACCCACTGTGAGTACAGTAGATTTCGCATGGTTATATTTGTTTTATGTAAGCTTTGCCTGCTGAGACCTGTTGTTTCATTGATTGTTTGGAATTCTACTAACTTGCGTAGATTTAGATGCACATTCTTACTTGTTGCATGTCCTTTCGGTTGTTGTGCATCTAGTGATGGACCGGTGGGTCGCATCGATTACTCTGATGTTACTGTGCTATATGACCTGGAGCTGATCCCTCCTAGGCCCGGTAGGCAGTATGTCATCCCCGATCGTACGTTTGTCTCAGATGGTATGTTTAAATGCCGAGCTGTGAGCTCGAAGGGGCTGCGGCTCTGGTCCGTACTTTGTGTACGAAGAGGATATCCGATGTTGGTCATCTGTGTTATCCTTGGGCTTCATAAAAATTTATAAAATGCGCAATCTATGTATTCACTAAGCATTCGCTTACGTTTTAGTTGTTGTAATTTTTACAGGAAAAGGAAAGTCTGCGGCCGGACCTTCTAGTTAGGTCATTTGGAAGATTTGGGAGACTCATCACTATTCCATCGGTAATTTATGTTATGAAATGATGTTGTAATATTCGGGATGATTGTAATATTTATATGGGTGTGTAGACCTAGACTTGGTACCTGATAGCACCGTAGGGTGTTTAACACTTGTTGCACTACGTATTTATGTTTTAAATGCTTCCGCACTTTAATTAAGTAATCAGATCATTATGTAATTGATGTATTGGTGATTAATCCTGGGTGTCTTGTTAATGGTGGTTGTTGTGGCAAGGGTGTCACACGAGATGGTATCAGAGCAGTTGTTTGAGATTCAAGTGTCCGTGAGGTCTTGATCTCAAACATTAGGTGATGATATGTAGTGATGCTAAGTAATGATCTGAACTAAGATAGGTTATGATCTAGTAATTATAAGAAATTGACTATCATACGGGACAAAAGAATGGTGTCTTTAAATTTATGACATGTTGCTAAATAAGTTATATGTTTCGTATTTCAGAACATGTCTGGAGGAGGAATGACACCTGAGGAAGCCAGAGAGATGATGCTAACCATGATGGCTGAGCAGAATCGAATGATTCAAGAACAGTTTCGGGCTCGCGATGAGGCCGATGCTAAAAGAAGAGAGGAAAAGAGAAAGAACAAGGAGAAGGAAGGGGGTAACAATGAGGAACAAGATGACAACACTGGGTCATCTAGCAAACCCCGAGGTTGTCGTTTTAAGGACTTTAAAGGAAATGGGGCTGTGGAGTTTAATGGACTAGGAGATGCTGTTGCCGCGCTGGAATGGATAACAGCAACTGAACGAACATTCCGAATCAGCGACTGTGCTGAGAAGGACATGGTTCGCTATGCTACAGCAATGTTCACGAATGATGCGATCATGTGGTGGAACGCTATGGTGAATGCGTTGACATTGGAGAAGATTTCTGTCATGACCTGGGCTGAGTTTAAGGACTTATTCACTCAGCAGTACTGTCCGATTGATGAGCGTCGGAGATTAGAGGCAAGGTTTATGGCACTGGTACAGGGGGCGAAGACGGTGTCCCAATATGCTGTGGAGTTCACGAGGTTAAGTCTGTTCGCACCTCATCAGGTGGACACCGAAGAAAGGAAGGTGACCAGGTTCGAGGCTGGTCTTGACATTGAGATTAGGAGGGTCATGAGCAATGTTCGTTACCCTACATTTGCTGGCTTACTTGAGGCTGCCAGAAATGTAGAGCAGATTTTAATTATGTCAGGCTACTCTGTTGGGTCTGCTGCTGCTTCCACCAATCCGACACAGCCGTCACCGCCGAAGCGCCAAAGGGAGGGAGGATACTCGGGATCTTCCCGGTCTTCACAATACTCGTCACAGCAGTCTTTTCGCCGACCATCTGGTTCATCTGATCGCGGTCGTGCTCGTGCATACTCAATCAACACCGAACCACAATACTGCAACAAATGTCACTTGGAACATTTTGGCAAGTGCCCTAACGGTCGTGCCTGCTTTTGCTGTGGAGAACTGGGACATTTTCAGAATGATTGCCCAAGGAAGGGTGATGCTTGCTATAAGTGTGGGGTGTGGGGTCACTATAGCAGGAACTGTAGAAAGAATGCTCCAACAGCTGCTGCACCATCATCAACACGATCGTCTGGAGGTTCGAGTGGTGGTTCAGTTAACCGCCGAGGTCAGTCACAGAGGGCACCTGCTCGTGCTTTTCAGATAACTGCAGAGGAGGCAAGGGAAAATCCGGAGGTCGTCACGGGTACGTTCATAGTTAATTCTATGCCTGCACGAGTTTTATTTGATTCGGGTGCAAATAGATCGTTTGTTTCTACTATGTTTGCACAAAGACTTGCCATGCCACTATCTAGATTATCTGCTATTCTTGATATAGAAACTGCTAGCAACACTCTAGTAAAAGTAGATCATGTCTACCGTAACTGCACGTTAGTAATTGAAGATGTAGTCTTCAATTTGGACTTGATACCGATAGAATTCAGTGAGTTTGATGTCATAGTCGGGATGGACTGGTTGATCGAGAATGAAGCCCACATAGTGTGTAAGAGCCGAATGATAAAGATAACTACCCCGGAGGGGCGTGAGATATGTATATATGGGGATAGGAGAAGCGGGGATCTGTGTTTGCTTACTATTGCAAAAGCTCGAAAGCTTGTTGCAAAGGGATGTGATGCATACTTAGCATATGCGATTGATGCTAAGGCAGAGAAGAGGACTTTGGCCGATGTGCCGGTTGTTTCACAATTCCCGGATGTGTTTCCGGAAGACTTGTCTGGCGTGCCGCCTGAGAGACAAGTTGAGTTTAGGATTGATTTAATCCCTGGAGCTGCACCGGTGGCTCGTTCTCCTTATCGTCTTGCCCCAACCGAGATGAAAGAAATGATGACACAACTTCAGGAGTTGTTGGACAAGGGCTTCATTCGGCCGAGTTCATCGCCGTGGGGAGCTCCGGTGCTATTTGTGAAGAAGAAAGATGGCACCATGAGGATGTGCATCGATTACCGGGAGCTGAATAAATTGACAATCAAGAACAAGTATCCGCTGCCGCGGATAGACGACTTATTTGATCAGTTACATGGGGCTAGTGTGTTTTCTAAGATTGATTTAAGGTCAGGGTACCATCAGTTGAAAGTACGAGAAGAGGATGTGCCTAAGACAGCTTTTAGGACACGTTACGGACATTATGAGTTCTTGGTTATGCCTTTCGGGTTAACCAATGCCCCGGCTGTCTTTATGGACTTGATGAATAGGGTTTGTAGACCGATGTTGGATAAATCGGTAATTGTGTTTATCGATGATATACTAGTGTACTCTAAGTCTGAAGCCGAACATGCTGAACATCTGAGAGAACTGTTGGAATTGTTAAGGAAAGAAAGGTTGTACGCCAAGTTCTCAAAGTGCGAGTTTTGGCTACAACAGATACAGTTTCTAGGACATGTTATATCTGGAGCTGGGATTTCGGTTGATCCAGCTAAAGTTGAGGCTATAAGAAATTGGGAACCGCCACAATCAGCTACGGAAATCAGGAGTTTTCTTGGGTTGGCGGGATATTATAGGAGGTTTATAAAGGACTTTTCAAAGATTGCAGTTCCGCTGACGGCATTAACGAAGAAGAATGCGCCTTTTGTTTGGGAGACCGTGCAGCAAGAGGCGTTTGATGTTTTGAAGAAAACTTTGAGTGAAGCGCCGATACTTGCCTTACCTGAAGGCAATGATGACTTTGTGGTGTATACCGATGCTTCGAGGTTAGGATTAGGCGCTGTATTGATGCAGCGTGGGAAGGTTATAGCGTATGCTTCAAGGCAGTTGAAGCAGCATGAGAAGAACTACTCAACTCATGATCTCGAGTTGACTGCAGTAACATTCGCATTAAAGTTATGGAGGCATTATCTCTACGGGACTAAGTGCCAATTATACACGGACCATAAGAGTTTGAAATACATTTTCAGTCAGAAGGAGCTCAATATGAGGCAGAGACGATCAATGGAGCTAATAAAGGATTACGATTGTGAAATCCTTTATCACCCCGGAAAGGCTAACGTAGTAGCCGATGCCTTGAGCCGGAAAGCGTATACTAAGGATTACTGCTACATGATGACGTCTACGATGCTGACCTCCACGATAATTGATGATGTCAAGGTTGCTCAGGAAGAAGCCTTGAAAGACGAGAATGTTGGTGCTGAGAATATAAGGGCACAGATTAAAAATATGGAAACAAGTGAGTCGGGTTTGAAAGGTATATATGGGAGGATCTGGGTGCCGAAGTTTGGTGGGATGCGAAATGTGATCATCGAAGAAGCGCACCAATCGAAGTATTCTGTACATCCCGGGAGCACCAAGATGTACAATGACCTAAAGGCAGATTTTTGGTGGCCGGGACTGAAAAAGGACATAGGGCAGTATGTTGAACGTTGTAGGACTTGCCGGTTGGTGAAGGCCGAGCATCAACAACCGTACGGCAGTATGCAGCCGCTTCCTATTCCGGAGTGGAAGTGGGAACATATTACGATGGACTTTGTTACAAAACTGCCGAAGACTAGGCGACAACATGATGCTGTTTGGGTGATAGTTGACAGGTTGACTAAGTCCGCACATTTTATTCCGATACGAGAAAGTTATTCGTTGGAGAAATTAGCTCAAATTTACATGAGCGAGATTGTTTCTAGGCATGGAGTGCCTAAGTCCATAGTATCGGACCGGGACAGCCGGTTTACTTCAAATTTTTGGTCGGCTTTGCAAGAAGGGCTAGGGACAAGAATAGCAATGAGTACAGCTTACCGCCCGCAAACTGATGGCCAGAGTGAGCGGACCATCTTAACGCTTGAAGACATGATGAGATCGTGTGTGTTAGATCTCGGTGGCAATTGGGACGATCATCTGCCACTCATAGAGTTTTCGTATAACAACAGTTACCACGCTACAATCAAGAAAGCTCCGTTCGAGGCTCTGTATGGAAGGAAATGTAGGACTCCTACATGTTGGAGAGAAACGGGCGAAACGCCGATTGCTGGGCCGGCGTTACTTCAAGAAACAAATGAAAAGATACAACTGATCAGGCAAAACATGAAGGCGGCCCAGGATCGTCAGAAAAGTTACTATGATCGGAGGCACAAGCCGATCAATTTTGAAGTAAATGACTGGGTCTATTTGAAAGTATCACCCATGAGGGGTGTTACTCGTTTTGTTAAGAGAGGCAAATTGGCTCCGAGATTTGTCGGACCCTTTAAGATTGTTGAAAAGGTTGGAAATCAGTCGTATCGATTAGAACTGCCTGAAGGGATGTCGGGCATACATCCAGTATTCCACGTTGGGAATCTTCGAAAATCGTTTAACACTGGAAACGAGGATTGGGCCGACCATACTGAACTACAAGTTGATGAAAGGCTCCGGTATGTAGAAGAGCCGGAGTGTGTGTTAGACACTAAGATGAAGAAATTGAGAAGTAAGGAGATAGAAATGGTGCTTATACGCTGGAAGCATCATAAAGGAGCAAATCATACGTGGGAAGCTAAGTCGGAAATGTTAAGAAAGTATCCGAAGTTGTTTGAGTCCGAGTAACTTCGAGGACGAAGTTGAGCGTGGTGGAGCCCATGCTGTAACATCCTCGGGCTTATTTTAATGTATTTTGATTAATTAGGTGGAAAGTTATGTATTTAAGTTGAATTTGGGCGATTATTATGTATATTGGATATTTAGCAAAGTTTGTTGCTATTTTGAGAAAATTGAATTCAGAATCGATTTTGTGGATTATTATGAATTTAAAAGCTAATTATGACAAATTTAAGATTAAATCAGTATTTTATAGAACCGGTTAAGTCGGGTGATGAAATGTGCAAAATGACGAAAGTAGTATATAAAGGGCAATAGGCTTCATTTTCTAGTTTACACTCTCTCTCTACTCTATCTCTCTAGAAGTTTTCTCTCTACATCTCTCTAAGATAAATCACAAACCGACCGTCGGATTTTCGGGAATTATACGTCATCGGAAAGGTATCGAGGAGTACAACAATAATCTGCAAACGGATTTCAGATTTCGTGCGAATTAAGGTAATAATCGACCCTTTTTAAGTTATGGTTTCGGTTTTGGAAGAACAATATCTCGAATCTATCATTTTATGCATATTTAAGCTTGTTTTTGCTTGAAATGTTGTTAGAATATGATAATATATGCATAGTAGAATCGAATCTAGGTATTATACATGATATATGCATGATTTTTGACTTAGAAATGAAGGGTTTAAGTTGAAACGATGAACAGACTCGAATGGGTCAAGAACAGAGTCGAAATGTAAGAACAGACTCGAATTTGGTGCTAGATTCGAAGTTGTACCATCAGATTCTAAAGGGGAGTTCGAATCTGATGTCAGATTCGAAGGGTTCGAATCTGATGATGGGGGGGGTTCGAATCTATGGCTATGGGTTCGAATCTAATGCCTGGTTTCGAATCTAACCCATTAAATTCGAGTTTAATACCTAAAATTTAGAATACTACTCCCTAGACTTGGGTATTTTGAATGAAACTTATAAACAACATATAGAATGGCATGAATTATTCAAATGGGGTCAATATAGGAATTTGAAATGGGTTTCAAACTTAGTTATGGTTTAAATTTGGATGTAGACCCGAAATGGGGGAAAATGTTGCAAAAACTTACAAGACTTGATTTTTATGAGTTAAACGGATAATAATATGAGGAATTTGTTGTAATTGATATAACAGGTCCCTTGTGGTGTTGTTTAACCCACAGTGGGGTACTTGGTGGAATCCGGTTGAAAGCCCGAAGAGAAATAAAATCGGTTAAAGATAATACGCACCCACTGTGAGTACAGTAGATTTCGCATGGTTATATTTGTTTTATGTAAGCTTTGCCTGCTGAGACCTGTTGTTTCATTGATTGTTTGGAATTCTACTAACTTGCGTAGATTTAGATGCACATTCTTACTTGTTGCATGTCCTTTCGGTTGTTGTGCATCTAGTGATGGACCGGTGGGTCGCATCGATTACTCTGATGTTACTGTGCTATATGACCTGGAGCTGATCCCTCCTAGGCCCGGTAGGCAGTATGTCATCCCCGATCGTACGTTTGTCTCAGATGGTATGTTTAAATGCCGAGCTGTGAGCTCGAAGGGGCTGCGGCTCTGGTCCGTACTTTGTGTACGAAGAGGATATCCGATGTTGGTCATCTGTGTTATCCTTGGGCTTCATAAAAATTTATAAAATGCGCAATCTATGTATTCACTAAGCATTCGCTTACGTTTTAGTTGTTGTAATTTTTACAGGAAAAGGAAAGTCTGCGGCCGGACCTTCTAGTTAGGTCATTTGGAAGATTTGGGAGACTCATCACTATTCCATCGGTAATTTATGTTATGAAATGATGTTGTAATATTCGGGATGATTGTAATATTTATATGGGTGTGTAGACCTAGACTTGGTACCTGATAGCACCGTAGGGTGTTTAACACTTGTTGCACTACGTATTTATGTTTTAAATGCTTCCGCACTTTAATTAAGTAATCAGATCATTATGTAATTGATGTATTGGTGATTAATCCTGGGTGTCTTGTTAATGGTGGTTGTTGTGGCAAGGGTGTCACATTACATTTTTTATATTAACTACTAAAAACTTCGTAATCAAAATATAATTTCTATTGAAACGTAAACATACTAAAAAAACATCAAATTTTATTAATTAAAAACATCAAAAATAAAGTTGAAACATAAACATAAACTTAAGTCATATATTCCCAACTTCGTCATTGGTATCTTCTTCGGAGGTAGCCTCGCGGCTCTCGCGCGAAGCTTTTTTCGAGAGCATTTTCTTCATCGGAAAGTGAGATTGTATGGCCTTCTTCCATCTCGATATCATGTATATGTTCTTCATAGTCTAGTTCACCTTCGAGACTTGCTTTGTGTTGTATACGTTCGGCCGCGTCTAAGTAATCCTTCAAGCAAATACACATCTCTAATGATGTCGGTGTGAGTTTTGTTTTTCGTATAGATAATACCCTGCCACTAATAAAAAAAGCAGATTCCGAAGTTACCGTAGAAGCTTGGACGGTTAGTAAATCTCGGGTCATAGCGGTTAGAACGGGAAATTGAGATTCCCTTCCTTGCCACCAAGCCAATATATCAAATTGTGAGAATTGTTGGGGTCTCATAGTAGCCAAAAAATCGGTTCCCGTATATCTCCCAAATTCGCTACTTGATTGTCCGTCACCTTCACCCCTAGATCGTTTATTGTTTTCTTGTCTTAAACTATTATATAAGTTCATCATGATACCCGACTATGATATTTCAATTGGCCACCACACATATTCAAACCAGCGCACTCTTAAAAAATAATAGTGTGACCACACAAATGTTGTCAAATTTAATTACGAATTTGCTTTAGAACTTTGTTCATGATATAAAAGCCATATTCTAGGATTTATATGTTGGGCAGCTAATATTTATGTATAGTAGTACTTTAAAATAACATATTGGCACATGAACTACAACTAGCACTCATGATCCATATATATAATAACACCTTAAATATAATCATAATAAAAATCTTTTGCATTTTAAATTAAGACTTCTGTTACACAAAACACAAGCAAATAGATTCACGGAAAAAATGGGGCTAATTTTTCAAACCAAATTTATAGGTGAATAAAGAATCAAATATTTTAAAACACAATTATGGCATTGTTAATGTTAGTTATGTCCATCTCCAAAAAAAAAAGTAAAAAATAAAAAATAAATGATATATCTTAAATAATTTTTTGCTTTTGAAAGAAAAACTCATATTTCCCTCTTATAAGCTCATAACAATTCTTGTCAAAATAAAATTTGGGTAAATTACAATTTTCATCCCTGTGGTTATATACAAATCATGGTTATCGTCCTTTTCGCATCAAAATTACAATTTTGGTACCTAGCTATGGTTGTCATTTTGTTATGTTTTTGGTCTTTTAACCTGTCATTATTTAAATAATGATCATTTTGCTCTTTTACTTTTGTTTCATTTTTAGTCCCTAACATTTATTTTCTTTTTTTATATTATTTCTAATTACGTTTTATTCTAACACTATTTATTTAATATGTACTTTTTTGTTATTATTATAATTTGACTAAATTAATAGTTTTTGGTTTATTATTATTATTATGATTAGTTTAGGTATTTAAATCAAGAAACATATAGTAATAATATAGTTACTTTGTTTTTATTACTAAGTATTATAAAATTTTTAATTAATAAAAAACTTTTATATATATATATATATATATATATATATATATATATATATATATATATATATATATATATATATATATATATATATATATATATATAGAGGTTCAATGGAAAACCACAATGCACCTGAAAACTTGTGAAAACCGCACTGCACCACCACAAATGCATCAAATTTCCTGCGTGATGCATAAAAATCCCGCGTGATGCATCAAATTTCCCGCGTGATGCATCAAAATCCCGCGTGATGCATCACCTTATTTACGATAATGCCAACGCGTTTTTCATGAAATGCACCAAATCGGACGGTATGCGTAGGTTTTCACAGTTTTCCGGTGCATAGTGGTTTTTCATTGAACCCACCCATACATATATATATATATATATATATATATATATATATATATATATATATATATATAAAATTTGTATGATTATTATTATTATATTTAATTTGAAAGACATATTAAACTATTTATACATTTAAAATTATTTTTACTTGTATATTTTCATTTTAAAAAAATACTATTTATTTATATATACCTACATACATACATATATATATATATATATATATATATATATATATATATATATATATATATATATATATATATATATATATATATATATATATATATATATATAGGTGGGTTCAATGGAGAACCTCCATGCATCGAAGAATCTTGAAAAACCTCCATGCACCACCACAAATGCATCACAATTCCCCCGTAATGCATCATTATTTCCACGTGATGCATCAATTTCTACGTGATGCATTACAATTGTCTAGCGATGCATTGTGGTTCTCCAAGCTTCTTTGATGCATAAGGTTTTCCATATATATATATATATATATATATATATATATATATATATATATATATATATATATATATATATATATATATATATATATATATATATATATATATATATATATATAGGGGTGGGTTCAATGGAGAACCTTATGCATCGAAGAACCTTGGAGAACCACAATGCATCGCTAGAAAAACTGAAATGCATCACTTAGAAACTTATGCATCACGCGAGAATTTGATGCATCACGTGGAAATAATGATGCATTACAGGGGAATTGTGATGCATTTGTGGTGGTGCATGGAGGTTCTTCAAGGTTCTTCGATGCATGGAGATTCTCCATTGAACCCACCTCTATATATATATATATATATATATATATATATATATATATATATATATATATATATATATATATATATATATATATGGAGGTTCAATGGAAAACCACCATGCACCTGAAAACTTGTGAAAACCGCACTGCACCACCACAAATGCATCAAATTGCCCGCGTGATGCATCAAAATTCTGCATGGTGCATCAAATTTTCCGCGTGATGCATCAAAATCCCGCGTGTTGCATCACCTTATTTACGATCATGTCACCGTGTTTTCATGAAATGCACCCAATCGGACGGTATGCGTAGGTTTCCATAGTTTTCAGGTGCATAGTGGTTTTCCATTGAACTCACCCCTATATATATATATATATATATATATATATATATATATATATATATATATATATATATATATATATATATATATATATATATATATATATATATATATATATATATATATATATATATAACTTTGCACTTTATTATATATTACTTTATGTAAATACTTAGATATTTAACTAGATTTTTTTGTCAAAATTATACAATAGAGCATAAAAAATAAAAATGGAAGAAAAGATAGCAAAAGCTACCCAACCTACTAGATCCTTTAAATAAAAATAAGGGTAAGAAGCAATTTTATATCTTGTTATATATTATTTCATTTAAATACGTAAATTAATAATAATAATAATAATGATAATAATAATAATAATAATAATAATAAAAGACAATATATTAAAATATTATTACATTGGTCAAATTGTAATAATAACATAAAAATAAATATTAAATGCATAATGATAGAATAAAAAGTAATTAGAAATAATATAAAAAAGAAAATAAATTGAAAGGGACTAAAACTGAAACAAAAATAAAAAGGTAAAATGATCATTTTTTAAATAATGACATGTCAAAAGACCAAAAACATAACAATATGACAACCATAGGTACTAAAATTGTAATTTTGATGCGAAAAGGACGATAACCATAATTGTATTCATTATTGTAATTATAGAAAGTATAAGGACCTAAGTTTGCATTTAGATAAGCCGCTACGAAAAGGTTTCATGAAATCAGTTTGATTTCAAGAGACGAGACATATCAGAGTCTAGACAAGATTCACATCATAGAATAGGCAAATTTCAAGCAACGAATTTTTTAGAAAAAAAAAAACAGTAAACCCCATCGCACATATAGCAATATATTTAGCAAAACCCTATAATCAGATAGTGCATCATATTTGAAATATCTAAACCGTAGATTATCGCATCACAATACATAAGTAACCAAGAAATCAGAAAGCTAAAACCTGATTTCGAAGAAGCACCAACCGTAGAGAAACCCACGGTCAGAAAGCCACAACCTGAACCGTCGCCTACCACCACCAGAAACCACCGAATCGCCACCATCAAAAAGGATAGGCAACGATTAGGATTTTTACGATTTGCTACCAAATCGAAAACAGTGGAGTAAGGATAGCAACAAATCTGAAGAACCATAGCCACCAAATCAAAATCCCTAATGGTTATAGAAGAAAAAGTTGCATCGATTCATAACAAGAGTTACAACGATTCAAGCGTAGCATCGTTTCAAGAAGGGGATACACCGATTCAAAGAGTAGGCAGAAACCGGTTCCGGTTCATAAGAAAAGAAATGTCGGTTCAAAGAAAAAGCAGACACACATTCTTTTGGGCAAGCAAGATACGTCAAGGAAAAATCAGATTTAAGAAGCCCAAGGAGAAAGGCCCAATCAAATAAAAGAGTAGGCCCAGAAAGAGTTGCAAAGGCCCAAGTATTACAAATCAAGAAAAACAGGCCCAAGGAAAGAGATGCCTGGAGCGTGCAAAACACACATCAGGGTTTAATAACTAAATGAACCCAAAGCATAAATTACACGGCAGTGTACCAATCGTGTGCAATATAGCTTTAAGAATCACCCATGATTTATCAAACTCATGGAACAGAATAAAGAACGGAGCCTCTAATACTACAACCTAAACCAATATTTAGTTATTTCAGACTTTTTGAGGAAATTAACAACTAGAGGCAGTAACAAAAACAAATAACTAAATAATTAATTCAATCTGTAACACAAGTTAATCTTTTTTTTTGGCTTTTACAAATTAATTAAAAACTAATTCTAGCAAACACGAATTAAACTAAATAACGACTGCAAACAACTAATGACAACTAAATAAAACGAACCAAACAAACTAAAACAGAATCAAAGCATAATTGACTTAAACAAGTAAAGAACGATAATAAACTAAGGTTACGAAACTCTTATATTACAAAAGTGTCACTCACTTGGAATTAGTTAACTATGATTAATTGGCGAACGATTGAATTGATTGACTATAAACAAATCAGTTAATAACCAATTATAAATTCAATTAAGCCCAGATATTGGTTTAATTTACTAGTTAATTAATTACTTCTATAACCATGTATTGAAAACAAAACAACTAATCCAGACTCCAATATTAACCAATAAATCTTATTATCGCAACACAATACATAAAGATAATCGATTAACACTGAAATCTAACTAATTAACTTTGTCACTTTAAAACTCAAACTTTACGATTTATTAACCCTATTATCGCAACAAAATGCCTAAGAATTAACAAATGCATAAAAGTCTAGATTAACAATCAACTATCAAATCATTATCGCAATACAATGCCTAGAAGAGATAATCAACTATTAATTTTTCATTCAAAGCATCGTTCCTTTTAAAAATGCAGATTTAATTAACACTTTATTTTCACAAAACAATGCTAAAAGATTAATAAAAATCTGATTTTTAACAAGAAAACATAAAATAATCAAGAATCCGACAAATAAAAACCAAAACTCATCAATCAATCCAATATTATACCAACTAATACATATAAATCGTTATCCCAAGCGGGTGAACAACAAACTACTCACTAATCACACCAAAAGCCGAAAATTAAACTCAAATAATTTCTAAACATTAAGAAATCGGAGGTTTAGGAACGAATGTACCAAAAAGCGCTGCTATCTATGAAGAAATTGAACTTCAAAGTCAAACAAAATGCTTTAAATCTTCAAGAATTCGAAACCCTAGGCTAAACTATGATTAGAACTCGAAAACCTACTCAAAACCGAGAGAAAAATCGCGCAAAGTTGTCCAAAATCGTGTCTGCCTCCATCTGTTGCGAACTAGGGTTTTAAAAATGTATTTTAGTGGGCTGGGCCTCGTACGTGGGTGCGTAGGTTAAGTCACGTGGGTGCGTGGCTTTCTTTGACCGGACTTGGCCACGCGGGTGCGTGGAATGTCTTACGCGGGCGCGTGGAATGTCCTACGCGGGCGCGTAGAATCCTAAATCAATATTCAATCTGTTTGTATTATAATTAAGAGCCCTATAAACCATAAGAAACAAACACATTTACATTTCTATCAAAAATAAAAAAATCTTTGTTGACAACAAACTGAATGCGAGCTTCAAATATGAATTTTGTTAACCATATTTAAAAGGTTGATGATTTTGAATATCATCTAAGATGGATGCAATAATTCTTGTTTGTGTGTGTGTGTGTGTGAGGGGGATACAAAGCAGAAGAAGAAGGATTGTCAAATGAAGATTTAAAAATAATTACCAAATTTATAAGGCAAAATATTATGAGTTATTAATGTTAATTATTAGTGTATAATGAATGTTTTTTTAAAGTTTTAAAATCAATTGTAATTGTAATTTACTAATGAATAATGAAAGTTCTTAAGCTTTATTGAACTTAATAACATATATAATTATAATGAAGTGGTTACCACTACACATGTTAATAAAATGAACGGTTTCAACTAGTAATTAATAAGAAATGAGTATCTTATTTATTTATTAAGGAGAGATAACCAATGGATCCAAATAAATGCAAAAAATAAATAAAGATAAATGATCATGTTATTATTACATGATATTGCTGAAAAATCCATTTATAATTATTTTATATAGAATTAGGCTTTTAAATTTTATTGTAATGTTTATATATTCCAAATTTAGGAATGTTATATTCCCTTGAATTAAACAATGAAAGTATAATATAATTAAATTAATATTTTTAAAATGATTGTTGGTGTGCTCAAATTAATTAATTAATACAAATGTTTATTATTACTATTCCCTAAAAAATAATTCAATCATACGATAATTTATTACACTCATTCAAATTTTATAAAAGTTTAATTAAGTAACTATTTAAAATAAAAGTTCTAATTTATAGAAGGTTATATAAACTTTTTATTTGTCAAGGTAAATTAAGTAGTGTGCGCCTCTATTTTTTTTTTAACTACCTAATTGATATAAATGTATAATTTTGATTTCTTAAAAAATGTTATTGGGATGTTCAAATTTACTAATTCAAAATTTTATTATTACTAATATTTAAATATAATAATAACTCAATTATATAAAAATATATCATATGGATTTAGCTTACAAAAAAATTATTACTATTAGGTGGTTAATTCATTTATATAAAAACTTATTACGTGGATTTTATATATTTCAAAAATTAGGATTTTTATATTAAGTCTTAAAAAAATTTATTGGAATGCTTAAATATCATTTAAAGTTTTATTACCGTTTAAGCTTATAATATAATTGATCAGTTACCAAATTAAAAATATAAATATTTTGAGTCTTAAAAAGTTTATTAGGATGCTCAAACTATGTTTTTTGCTTCAAAATCATTTGATCAAATAGTATTTAAAATGTTTTTAATTACCAAATTAAAAATATAAATAATTTTGAGTATTAAAAAGATTATTAGGATGCTCAAATTAAGATTTTTTTATTTTAAATCAAATTAAATCATTAATTTCAAACGATAGAAGTTTTTATGGGACATGATGCATTAAATTTATATGTACATGTAGTTTCGTCTTATGCACAAAGTTATATAAACATGAAATTGCTCAATAATATCTAAAATTTTTAATTACCAAATTTAAAAATATAATTAATACGTATTATTTATAAATTAAAAATATCTAATTCTTATTAATTTTTAAATCGAATAAAAATTAAAATAGAATCATATAATTATCATTCTCATTTGTTTACATGAAGTTATTACGATTGCATGTTTAGGTATTCTAATAAATAGTAAATAAATATTATTATTTATTAAATTAATACATTTAATTAAAATTCTCATTTAATTTAATAAAAATATTTATGACAATCATTTAATTCAATAAAAAAAATTTATGACAATCATTTAATACATGGACTATACTTTTATAGTATATAAAATTTAATAAAAAACTTTATGACAATCATTCTTTAAAAAATAATTCAATCATACGATAATTTATTAAATTCATTCAACTTATATAAAAGTTTAATTAAGTAATTATTTAAAATAAAAGTTCTAATTTTTAGAACGTTATACAAACTTTTTATCAAGATAAATTAGGTAGTGTGTGCCTCTAACTTTTTTTTTATATTACCTAATTAATATAAATGTATAATTTTGATTCTTAACAAATGTTATTTAGATGTTAAAATTAGTTAATTCAAAATTTTATCATTACTAATATTTAAATATAATAATAACTCAATTATATAAAAATATATTATATGGATTTAGCTTGCAAAAAAATTATTACTATTAGATGGTTAAATCATTTATACAAAAACTTATTACATGGATTTTATATATTTAAAAAATTATGATTTTTATAATCTCTTAAATTAAAACAAAGAAAGCATAATTAAAAGTTTTAAAAATATTGTTGGTGTACTCAAGTTAATTAATACAAATATTTATTGTTTCTATTATTTAAAAAATAACTAAAGCATAGAATACATTATTAGACGGATTCAACTTTTATATAAAATTTCATTATTATTAACTAATTGATAATAACAAATGTTCTAATTATTAAAAAAGCTATACAAAAATATTAAGCATCAAATCAAATTTAGCTAGTACGCGTAACCTTCAAATTATTCAATATATTTAATAACATAGCAATTATAATATTTTTAATTATCAAGTTAATATTAAGTCTTAAAAAAAGTTTATTGGATGCTCAAACTAAGTTTTTTGTTTTAAAATCATTCGATCAAATAGTATTTAAAATGCTTTTAATTACCAAATTAAAAATATAAATAATCTTAAGTCTTAAAAAGATTATTAGGATGCTCAAATTAAGTTTTTTTTTATTTAAATCAAATTAACTCATTAATTTCAAACAACAGAAGTTTTTATGGGACATGATGAATTAATTTTATATGTACATCTAGTTTCGTCTTATGCACAAAGTTATATATGCATGAAATTGCTCACAAAATAACTAATACGTATTATTTATAAATTAAAAAAAATTCTAATTCCTATTATTTATCAAATCAAATAAAATCTAAAAAGAACCATATAATTATCATTCTCATTTGTTTACATGAAGTTTCTACCATTGCATGTTTATGTATTTAATAAATAGTAAATAAATATTATTATTTATTAAATTAATACATGTAATTAACATTCTCCTTTAATTACATATATGAATGTCAACAATAATATTATAAAAATAAAATTAATAAAGAAGATGAACTTTAAATAAATTATTAAAGAAAATATATAATTAAAAGTAAGTTTTAAATAAAATACGAACAATAATAAATGTAAATAAAATATTAAAACATAAGTATATTTATAAATAAAATAAGCGTGTTTATAATGAATTAAGTAAATCTATAAATAATATAATTATAAAGATAAAATAAAATAAAATAAATGTTGGACTATAAATGGGTAAATAATAAAACCATAGGGATTAAAAGCGTCTCAATGAAAAGGATAAAAATGTCATTATTACAATTTTAACGGTTGTGTCGTTAAGTTTAACGGACAAGGTACTAAAAGTGCACAAAATTAGAAAAATAAAGATGAAATTTGATCTTATTAAGGTTAAGGGACTGAATCTGGGTAAACCATCAAACCACAAGGACAAAAAATGTCCTTTACTCTATAATTTATGTGTTGATAATTAATTAGGTTGGAAGATACTTGAAGCAATAGTAACATTGGAGAGGAAAATATCGACAATATTATATTTACATAAACACAACTAACAAAATTACATATATAAATGTCAACAATAATATTATAAAAATTAAAATTAATAAAGAAGATGAACGTTAAATAAATTAGTAAAGAAAATATATAATTTTAATTAAAATAAAAGATAAATTTTAAATAAAATACGAACAATAGTAAATGTAAATAAAATATTAAAACATAAGTACATTTATAAATAAAATAAGTGTGTTTATAATGAATTAAGTATATCTATAAATAATATAATTATAAAGATAAAATAAAATAAAATCAAGGTTGGACTATAAGTGGATAAATAATAAAACCATAGGGACTAAAAGCGTCTCAATGAAAATGGTAAAAATGTTATTTTTACAAATTTAACGGTTGTGTCGTTAATTTTAACGGATGGGGGACAAAAAGTGCACAAAATTAGCAAAATAGGGATGAAATTTGACATTATTAAGGTTAAAGGACTGAATGTGGGTAAACCATCAAACCACAAGGACCAAAAATGTTCTTTACTCTTTAATTTAATAAAACAAAATTTATGACAATCATTTAATACATGGATTCAACTTTTATAGAATATAAAATTTAATTAAAAAAATTTATGACAATCATTTAATTTAATAAAAAGATTTATGACAACCATTTAATGGATATATAAGATAAGATTATTTATTAAATTAATACATGTAGCATATATCGTATGGTTTTCTACTCACATTTGGATACTTCATTTGACTCTTCAAGAAACCCCCTCTATAAATCCTCATTTTCTAACATATTTTGACACACCAATTGTATTCAAAAGACTCTTTACTTAAAAGACCAGGTTTGTAGCATTAATTGACTAGTACTGCACGTACTATGGCTGTGGACGCTGATCAAGACTCGACTTGTCTCACTTTACATGAAAAAACAGTCCTTAAGAATACAACGGCTCGAGCCATAGAGCTTGTGATTCTTTCTCTTCTCATCTCCTTACTTGTGTATCGAGTTGTTTCTTTCAAAGACCAACACCGCCTCCTGCCATGGTTGCTCGCGCTCTTATGCGAGTTCTGGTTCACTTTGAACTGGATTTTTTCTATGTGTTTCAAATGGAATCAATGCATGTCCAAAACGTATCCAGAACGACTCTTGAACAGGTGAATTTTACGTACCATGGTTTAATTTTTCTAGTTAGTTTTCTTCATCTTCAATTCCTTTTAATTTCCATATGAAGATCGGATAGAAGGGGGTCTTGTTTTCTTGAATTCATTTAGATGAGTCCATAAAATTCAAAATTGTTTGGATTTTTCTCATGTTTATGAAATTAAATGTGGTTCAGGATACACGAATCAAAGTTTCCAGCGGTGGATATATTCGTCACCACTGCTGACGCCATCTTAGAACCGTCTATCATAACAATGAACACAGTGTTATCCTTGTTAGCAGTGGATTATCCATCCAATAAGTTAGCACTTTATCTATCTGACGACGGCTGCTCACCTCTTACGTTTTATTCACTAGTTGAAACAACGAGGTTTGCAAAAGTATGGGTCCCTTTTTGCAAAAAGTATAACGTTCAAGTTAGAGCTCCATTTCGATACTTTACTCCCAAGTCCGAACCATTAGAAGATGATTCATTGGAGTTCGAACAAGAATGGAAAAAGATGAAGGTACTCGATCATTTGGTTGCTCTTAATTAAAATTTGTTCCCATTCGATTCCCCTTCATTTCTTATTAATACAATTTACTATACACTCTCTCTAATGTTATATATCATTCAACTAATTAATGGTTAAATATTTTAAGAAGCATTTGAACTATGTATATAGAAATGCTTAAGGTGAATTGCATGTGCATTCTTCTCATTTTAGTCGTCGTTCAATTACTTTATTTTATTACTAGTTATATATTAACATGCATATTTTTAAAGAAAATATTTATATTAAATGTATAAGTAAAAAATAAAAGTAGATGACTATTAATTATTCAAAGTAATATAAGAATATTATTATTATTATTATTTTTAACGGCAAACTATCCTACTCCTACTCCTAAACTACTCATTTACCACAATACTTACTTTCACCACCTAAATTTCAAACTTGCCTCCGACGGGAGTCAAGTTTATAATTTGTCAATGTTTTTTTTAAATTTTATTTTTAATTAAATGTATTTTAATTTATATAAATTGAGATTTTAGTTTATATATATATATTAATACTTGTATATTTACCACAAATTAATATTTATTGACTAAAAATAATAGAGTTATTTATCTTTTCAAAAAGAATGTTGTTTAGTTATCTTTTACTATTTACGGATTAAAAGTAATAGAATGTATTTATCTTTTTAAAAAAAGATAAATTGTCTTTATCTTTTATTTTTTTTTATAATAATAGGTTGTATTAATCTTTTCTGATGATATATGGAGGTGACATGTGACATATGATTTTTTAATAAATAACTTTATTAATCCATGTGTTACATTTGTATATATATAAAACTAATTATTATTTGAGAATATAAAATTATAAACAAATACACAATTATTATATGCACGTGATATAAGCATATACATAGTTTATCAAAAGTTCAATTCAACTTGAATATTTATAATGTTAGTCAACTATAACATTTTACTATCAATGTAGGATGCCATAAAAAATTAATTATAAAGTTTTAACACAAACTTAATTTTATTTTTTTATGCGCATGTGAAAATGTGAGATTAGTTCAATATAAAAATATAAAAAAATGTGTGCTCGATTTAAATTAAACGTATAAACATTAAACTCTTCAAAACATAAAATGCAGAATAATCTAGTTTTATCTAAATATTAATACAATAAGATCAATTATTTTTTTCTGAATAAGAAAACTTAAAATATGTAATCTAAATCCAGTTTATAAAAAATAACAAAAACTCAAATATGTAATCTAAATCTAGTTTATAAAAAATAACATAAACACTGACCTTTAATTAAAATATTTCATTTTATATGTTCTAATTAAAATTTAATCAATATATTTTTTATCGTAAAAATAAATTTTGATTAGTATTAGAATATTTAAAGTATTTATTTATTTTAAATACATGGATTAAATATGAAAATATATAAATTAGATTTCTTATTTTCTTTTAATAATTAGTTAGTAAAATTAGAAATCTAATTATGAAAAAAATGCGAGAAATCAAAAGTTTAGAGGGATGAGAAAATGATACATGGCATGTCAGTTTTTCTTTTAATAATATACTAGTTTATTAACCCATGTGTTACACAGATAATTTTAATAAATTTATTTTCTTAAAGCTATATAAACTTAAAATTAAAATTAATATTCAAACTTTTAATAAATATATCTTATTATAATTAATTTATGTATACGTAAATCATTTAAACAAAAAAACTAATCATTAATAAATCTTAAGTTCATTATTAGTATTATTTTTACTATTATTTATTAATCAATAAAATCTTTTATAATTTGTTTGTTGTGATTTTATGAAATTTAAGTATATAACCATAATCTTATCTCAAAAGTAATTTAATATAATTTTATTTATTTAATCTTGAAATATTAATTAATATTTGTTATTAGTAGAAGATGTCACTTGAGATCATGAGGAAATGACAAATGACAATTTAGTTACGCTTTTAATCGTATTTATATATATAGAATATAGATTCTTTTGTTGTTATGTTACTATCAATCCATTCAGACAAAAAAGATAAGTTTTTCCAAATGATAATTATTTATTATTAAATTTATAATGTTAGTAAACAATTGATTAACGATTACGTAATTAAATAATATCAAATTTGTTAAATGATCATGCATAAATTAAAATAATTTCACTTTCACATTTTTATATATACTTAATTAAAACCTAATAGAAAGGAATAATTGCGCAAAAAAACCGTCAACTTGTCAGTTTTTTTGTGATTAAAACCTTAAACCATTTTTCACTGCATAGAAAACCCCGAACTAACTAAAAATCAGTAATCAAGGTCTTATCAATGGGTAACCGGTTTCAACCGGTTATTAATCCTACGTGGATCAGTAAATAACCTACGTGGAATAAATTTTAATTGTTTAAACCGGTTGCCAAGTATTAGTCATCATTTAAACCCTTTTATGAAAGTGGATTTTAAAACTGTATACATATTATATAATACTGAAACATGTAATGCTGAATTTAAATTTTAGAAAAACAATAAGTTTGTAGAATTTTTATGAAAGAAAAGATATAAAAGATAAGAATGAAAAATTGTACTTAATTTGTCAACATTTTATACTAAGCATGATTTAACTAAATTACAAATTTTATTATACTATATTAATAAATAAATATTCATGATATAAACATATTATAATATATAATTATACAATCAACAAAAAATAACAGATTATTAATATACATGTTATAAATCTAAAGAAATATATATTTTAATTATTAGTATGTTATTAGTTTAATTGCTTTTAATATAATGAATTGAAGTGATTAATTTAAGGAAAATAAATTAGGAAAGAAAGCTAAAAAACTATTTATTTATTATTTCATTAATTAAATTTATTATTGTATGGTAATTAAAAAGAATGGGAAAATAAAAAAGTGATGCATTAATATATTGACACGTTTTAAGACACGTTCTCTTTTATTATAATATATACTAAATCAATATAAAAATATAAAATTTTGGACAATATAAAAACTAAATCAATATAAAACTAGAAATATTATGAATAAATAGGTACATATTTTTTAAACTGAAATGGACTGCAAGAAAGTTTAATGACTAAAACCGGGTTTTTTTTATTTTTTTATTTTTGGATGGTTAAATATAAACGTTGAGGTTTTCAAAGCGATCAAATTGAATGTAAGATTAGAATCAACTTTTACTTAGATTTTCTGATAGCTTTATTTATTTAAAAGTTGAATTCTATAAATTCTTGCAATTTAATTTAGGAAAACTGTTGAAAGCTTCTTTATTAAGCCATTTTATAATTCAAGTTGAATTTGGCAATCCTTTAATTTGTCATTGGGTATCAGATTTTCTGGTAGTATATATATTTCATAGTTAGCTGATGATACCTTTTTGTGTCCAATTTCATTACGTCAACGATATATGGTCTCCTGACATACATTGAACCGATTTCACATGCTCTTTTGTCTGCATTTACAGAAAGAATATGGAAATCTTTGCAAAAAGATCGAGCTTGCAACTCAGAGCCCATTCCCATGTGATCGTAATTCGGATTTTGAAGTTTTCAATGATGTCCATCGCTCCAACCATCCAACTATCATCAAGGTACGAAGCTCAATCATTTCCTAATTAAGAACAAACACATTCACACTATGATTTATAATAATTAAGGTGTCCAGTGCTGCCCAGGTGTTTGATGAAATTGTTGGATTCTTACACTCTAAATGCACAGGATTTGCTTACAAAATATTAATATTTATTAACAATCTTTAGAAATTACACTTACAATGATTTTCATTAGGATCTATATATAATAATCGAAAGGGTGCGATGAAAAGTCGCAACTCTTCGTGGGACCCCTTCATGAAAAGTCACAACCTATATCTTTTAACCCTTCAAGTTTCCTAAATACTAGATAGAACCTTATACTTAATTTAATTTACATATTCATACACCATACTTTACATAATTGACATACTAATATAAGTTTGATCGGGATTAATCCATCATTCACCCCCTTAATCACGATCATCTTGTTTTACAACATTGTAGGTTCATGGTCGCTTAGATAGATGAGATGTGCTTCTTGCTTCTTGTCTTTCTCTTTCCATTTTCAACATTCGTATGCAAAGTGACCAAATTCCCCACATTCATAGCATCTCATTATGTTCTTGTTTCGTTCTTGATTCGTACCTCTTTCACGCTCTTTTCTTTCTTTATTTAAGTTTCTTCCTCGAGTTGCCATTAGAAGGTTGTCTTGGTGATCTTGTTGTGGTTCATCTTGACTTTTTAGGCGTTCTTCAAAAGTTATTATTCTTCCAGTTGCTTCTTCAAATGACATCTTATCAACATCTGAGTATTGTTCAATAGATGATGCTACAATCGGTAGAAACTTCTTTGGGACTGAGTTTAGTAGCTTTATTACGAGTAATTTGTCTTTAATATTCGAACCAAGACTTTTGATCTTGCTTCTTATGCTTCCTAATTTTCATGCAAAGTTGCTCACTGTTTCGTTATTCTTCATTTTTAAAACCTCCAATTCGCTACTTAAAGTTCGTAGGCGTGCTTGTTGAACTCGGTTTTCTCCCATGTATCGTACTTTAATAGATTCCCATACTTCTTTCGCACTTATGTACTGTGAAACTTGCATTAAAATATCTTGTGGCAAAGTTGTTAGTATCATTCCTTTTGTTGTTTGCATCTTTCTTTCATCTATATCTTCGGTGGCATCAAGTGTTTCATAAAGGTCATATGCTTTTAGTATTGTTTCCATTATGCCCAGGTAGTGTAATTTGTTTCATTTAGTTTCGGGCATTGAAGTATTACATTTTGTTCACGTATTTGTGTAGATGCTTCTCCTTTTGCCATATTTTTGAAACTTTAAATTTTAATACTTCCTTACTTTCTTTATTGTGATCACTGAACGTGACCAACCTTACTTCTTACTTTCTTACTTACTTTGGAACACGATGGTTTCTCTTACTGCATGTGAAACGCAATGGTTTCTGAAAAACACTGTGATTTTCTCTTACTTCTTACTTCGAAACTCTAGGTTTCTGAAAAACATGGTGATTTTCTCTTACTTCTTGCTAGGAAACGCTAGGGTTTCTTGGAAAAAAAAACTACGGTTTTTTTTCTTACTTACTTGGAAACACTAGGATTTTTTGAAAAGCACTAAGGTTTTTCTCTTACTTACTTGCTTTGAAACACGAGGTTGTTTTCTTACTTACTTATAAACGTTAAGGTTTCTTACAACACGAGGTTTCCTTTTAGACAAACTCGTCATGGTTGTCTAAATCATACTCGTACTGAACTCCACTCCAAAATTTTTTTAAAGAACACGCCAAAATCAGTATTTTCTTTCATCTCCATCATTCCCATAGTATTTCCTTTCATCTCCATCATTCCCATTCTGTTTCTTCTCATTTACCCCTTTATGGAACACAACGTTACTGCCCTTTTTTTGTGAACCGATGCTTAAAATCTTATGTGAATAGACACATCTTTCTCTTTTAATTGGTGCTATACTTGATGAATCGGTGCAAACTCCTTTCTGTGAATCGACGCCTCTTGTTGCTTACTGTTGTAACCGTAGTTATAAATCGGTTGTCTATGGTTTTTTGATGAACAATCGCTCATATGATGATGATTTTGGGTTTGTGGAACCCTAATCGTTGTCTTCTATTCCTAATCGGCGCCTTTCTTGTTGCTGGTTATGGTTTCTAGTGGCGGTTGGCGACGGTTGGTGGTCATGTTATTGCGATTGTTGGCTTTCTACGGTCGATGGATTCCGTGGGTTTACTGCGGTGATTGCGAAATCAGGTTTACTCTTTCTGAGGTTTTCTATCTATGCAATATTTACTTTCTAGGGTTTGCTATATCTAATTTGCGATATGGGTTGCGTCGGTTTCGTTCGGTTTTTGACTTATTGTTTATGAACTTGATTGCGTTGGTTCTGTTTTGTGGTTTTGCCTTACTGCCTTACTTCCAAATCAGAAAATTTTCTATGATGACTTGATGCTGGTTTGGTGGTAGAACACTTTGTGTTTGGCCGTCCCGTTTGTCAGTTGCTTACTCTCACTGATCTTACTATGACGTTGAATCTGAAAAAACGAATCGTCTTGCGTAGTGTGTTCCTGACCGTGATGTTATATGATGAGAATAAAAAAACCTTTCTCTCTGATACCAATTGTTGGATTCTTACAATCTAAATGCACATGATTTGTTTACAAAATATAATTTTTATTAACAATCTTTAGAAATAACACTTATAATGGTTTACATTAGGATCTACATATAATAATCTAAAAGGGTGCGATGAATAGTCGCAACTTTTCGTGGTACCCCTTTATGAAAAGTCACAATCTTTATGAAAAGGTGCAACCCTTCAACTTTCCTAAATACTAGATAGGTCCTTCTACTTACTTTAATTTATATATATTCATGCATCATACTTTACATAATGACATAATTAACATACTAATATAAGTATGATCGGGATTAGTCCATCAGAAAGAATTTCATATTGTAGCGTTTGGCTGGTTTTAAATCTTCTGTACGGGCGATTTTGATGTGATAATGTTGCTTTGTTACGCTATAAAGACAATGGACACTAGCCGGTGTCTTTGTCAAGGATAAACAATAGGCCTATAATTTTTTATTACTTGATTATCTGCTTATAGAAAAGTACTATATTGGAACAAATCAGAAAATTTTCTATGATGACTTGATGCCGGTTTGGTGGTAGAACACTTTGTGTTTGGCCGTCCCGTATGTCAATTGCTTACTCTTACTGATCTTACTATCGTTGAATCTGAAAAAACGAATCGTCTTGCGTAGTGTGTTCCTGATCGTGATGGTATATGATGAGAATAAAAAAACCTTCTCTCTGATACCAATTGTTGGATTCTTACACTCTAAATGCACATGATTTGTTTACAAAATATAATTTTTATTAACAATCTTTAGAAATAACACTTATAATGGTTTACATTAGGATCTACATATAATAATCAAAAGGGTGCGATGAATAGTCGCAACTTTTCGTGGTACCCCTTTATGAAAAGTCACAATCTTTATGAAAAGGTACAACTCTTCAAGTTTCCTAAATACTAGATAGGTCCTTCTACTTACTTTAATTTATATATTCATGCATCATACTTTACATAATAACATAATTAACATACTAATATAAGTATGATCGGGATTAGTCCATCAGAAAGAATTTCATATTGTACCGTTTGGCTGGTTTTAATTATTCTGTATGGGCGATTTTGATGTGATAATGTTGCTTTGTTACGTTATAAAGACAATGGACACTAGCCGGTGTCTTTGTCAAGGATAAACAATAGGCCTATAATTTTTTATTACTGGATTAAATTGATTATCTGCTTATAGAAGTACTATATTGGAACAATAAGAAAGAGTATAAAAAAGTATATTACATAAATGTAAACACTAAGGAAAGGTGATCGATGTTACATGTAATTGACCCTTCTTTAGGGAATACGAATTGGTTCATTGGTTCTGTCATTCGTTTGTGTGTTGTGCCATTCATTCATATCGATCTGTCACTAGTAAGAACAAAAGGTTACAGGATTAGTTGGGTTCAATATATTATTATATAACTTAGCGGTCAGAACTATATTATTTTCCTTATCTAGAATGTGGTAATCTTAGTGGCAAGGTTAATTAACTTATATTTTTGCCACAATTTAGAAGTGCTCTATTTAGGATTTATAAAAAAAGTTAGAACAAGTTTTCCATTGATGATATTTGGTAATTATTGTAGGTTATATCGGAGAACAGAGAACGTACTCCGGACGACCTACCCCATGTAATATATCTCTCCAGAGAGAAGAGCCCAAAGCATCATCATCACTACAAAGCTGGAGCCATGAATGTTCTGGTTAGTATGCGTCATTTTTTTTTGTTTGCTTAATTCTTTTTATTAGTTTGTTCAAAAAAATTTCATAAAGAATAATTAAAGAATGGAGTATCTTTGACGTTGAAATGTATTTGAAATGACTCTCATAGTGAAATCTGATTGTTTTGCAAATTATTAAAATTGGTATGCAATTTTCGATATGCCAATTTTATCTACTATGAAGAACACATATAAAACCATTTAATGTAGGTGTGTTTCTAATCTATTTCTAAATTGTGAGCAGACCAGAGTTTCCGGAATAATGACAAATGCACCTCTAATGTTGAACGTAGACTGTGATATGTACGCATACAATCCACAAGTTTTTCTTCATGCAGTGTGTATGGTCTTTGATTCGAAGAACAAAGAAGATTGTGCTTTTTTCCAGTTCCCTCATATTTTTTATGATGCATTGAAGGATGACCCTTTCGGAAATCAACTTGCGCATCTTTATGTGTGTATATAACTTTAAACTTTTATTCTTGATCACCCTTTTTTTTATCATCAATCACCTGAACTAGTTTTAACCTTTTTCCTCCTATTTAAATCAGTATTATGCAAATGGCATGGAAGCACTTCAAGGGCCTTCCTATGGAGGATCAAATTCTTTTCACAGACGATTTGTTATCTATGGTTCATCTCCAGATGATGCAATAAAAACCGGTAAGCTAATTGAAATTGTTTTTTTTTTCCTATATATGTTGAAATTATAAATTCATATCTACACATGTTTAACTCTTCATTTTCCTTTTGTTCAATAGAAAAAATGGGCAATGAAGATCTACATAAAATATTTGGAAAATCAATTGAATTTAGAGAATCAGCTGCTGAGATATTATCAGGATTGAATGAAATATTAGAAAATCGAAGGTGTCCCTCTAGGTTCATTGAGGCAGCGATCCATGTTGCAGGTTGTAGCTATGAGTATGGTACCAGCTGGGGAAAACAGGTAACTAATTAGAGATTTAAAGGTATTTTTAATACCCAGAATCATCAATTAATTAGCACTTTATAGTCTTTGAGATACCGCAATAGGCTGGTCAATTATGACGTTAACTTGTTGTTTAATAGATTCCACAATCTATATATGTATAAATTCTCAGGTTGGATTGCTTTATGGATCTACATCTGAAGATGTTCTCACGGGACTTGCCATCCATGGGAGAGGATGGATATCCACCATGGATGCGACTCTGGACCCGCCGGCTTTTCTTGGTTGTTCGCCTTTAACATATCCTAATGCATTGATACAGCAGAAAAGATGGACCACCGGGCTTCTTGAGATCTTATTCACCCATCAAAATCCAATACTACTTACTATGAAAGGAAAGCTTTGGTTTCGTCAATCCCTTGCTTACCTTTGGATCAGTGTGTGGGCAATTCGTTCCATTCCAGAGTTATGTTACGCTGCTCTTCCAGCATATCATATCATGAATGATTCACATTTCTTGCCCAACGTCAATCAACCAACTTTTCTCATCCCTTTGGGTATTTTTATCATTTACATTCTTTACAGCCTCTGGGAACTCAGACGTATAGGCGCATCTTATCGTATGTGGTGGAACCTACAGAAAATGGGGAGAGTTAATACCATGACCGCGTGGTTATTTGGGGCCCTGAGTGTGTTGCTCAAGCTCCTAGGCTTATCACAGACCGTTTTTCATGTAACACAAAAGGAACAAAGCTCCGTTGATGGTGATGATGATTGTGCCAATAGTGCACATGCCGGTAGGTTCACTTATGACAAGTCACCGATGATCATACCAGGTCTCACAATTCTGCTGGTTAACCTGACTTCATTGGTCATTGGCATGTCGAGACTACTGAACGTCCGATCTCCTGAAAACTGGACTGCGATATTCGGATTAGGAGAGATGGTTTGTAGTGTCTGGGTGACACTATGCTTCTGGGAATACCTGAAAGGGCTTTTTGGTAAAGGAAAATATAGGATACCATCATCCACAATCTGGAAATCGGGAGCTTTGGCTTTGTTCTTTGTGCAGATATGCAAACGATCTTCTTAATCATTTTTCATAATTCAGAATGATTGTTATGTATGTGTGTACACTTTTAATAGAAGATAATTGTTTAAAAATCATTTTAGGATCGAAATGTAACTCTGTTTTGCCTAGAAATATTGTTGGAAATACTTGTTAAGTGTTATTAAACTTTATGATATATTTGTTTAGTATAAGTATTTAATTATGCAAAGTCCGGTATTTGTATATATGTAAACCCGATAAGACATTATGTAGTTATTTGGTAGTTATTTTCCCTCCAAAAATAACTACCTAAATGAACCATCACAATGGTTCCTTTGCACCGGTTAGTTATCTATAAAAGGAGGAACAAATTATGTAAATTATGTGTGTTTAATATATATTAAAGTTTGATATATGTTCTGTGTTTTTACCCCTCTGTTTTTCTCTCGGATCACACTGCACACACAGTCTTCGCATAAGACTTTCTGCATAGAAAAGAAACATGGCAAGACAATTAAGGGCATCAAGTTTTAGTGATTATAGGATGTCATACTACCGTGATCCACATCCTAACAATTGGTACCAGAGCAGGCTTCGATTGGGACCGAAAGAAGACACTGAAAGTGGATCATGATGAAAGACAAATTGCGCAGAATGAGGGATAGAAGGCTGCGTTTGCAGCGCTGGGAAGAAGAACGAAGGATCGAGGAATTGGGCAGAAAAGAGAGACGATCAAGATGCTATAAGTGTCGAACCAGAGGACATTTTGCATGGACTGCACAACAAATGGATCAACGAAAGGAAAAGAGAAGATCCTTGAACCAAATGTTGGAGATCTGTGGTGAACAGAACAGAAGAGGAAATACACTCCTTCCTCTCCAAATCAGAAAATAGAGCCCCTGAAACCGTATGTGCAAAAATACAAGGAAATGATATGCTTTGATGGTGAATATCTTGTACAAGGATCGGACAGCAATAGTTGGAACAATTACTGGTATATAAACACCAAGATTTCTAAACACATGACACCAAATAAGGATTTGATTAACAAGTTGAAAAGTTGTTTTATTGTTGATACTCAGGAACATGAATCAAATGTATTGTTTACACATGGTATTGGGGTTGTAAAATTGGTAACAACCCACAATGAATACGCAATACCATATGTAGCATATGTTCGTGAAATTAACATCAACTTGCTTAGCATGAAACAATTGATCATGCAAGGTTTTGAAGTTGATTTTGAAGGTTTAACTTGTAAGGTGTCACATGTGTTTGATCCTGAAAATGAAGTGAAGAGTTTTGTTGATGAAAATGGTTTTAAAAGACAAGATGAATATCTTGAAAAATATTTTGAGGACATTGACAAATCCATTGATGTTGTCAAATCACAAGAAAATCAAGAAGATGATTGGGAAGTAGTATCTTTAAAGATTGATAGTATTGAAGAGTTTATCAAATTTTTGGATTTGATAAATAACAATCATTTTGTCATGGCACACAAGGATGTTTTTAAAAGAGCATTTGAAAGAGCTTTAATTTGGTATCATGAGAATGTTACCAAATCAAAATTGGAATTGTGATTTAAGTTGTTTGGAGCAAAAGTATGTTTGTTTGATCTTTATTACAAGATTGTTGAAAGCAATGGAGACTTTGAGTGTGTTACATCAAAAGATAAATGGGGTGGAATAGCCAACGGTTTAGGCTTTCCAATTGATTTCCAAAATGGTTTGAAGGAGATCTATGTTGCATGCCTAGTACAACCTCAAGAGTATTACAAATTCATCAAGAAAGTCGAGAAAAGGCATTGGGAACATTCAAGAGAGTTGAATGTCATGGGCACAACTAAGAGAGTAGTTGGCCAAGATGAAGCAAGATTTGAGGGATGTATAGCACGAGGATGCAAAGTTGATGATGTGAACACAAAGAATAAGAAGATGGTGGGTGAAGGATCAAGCAACAAAGAGGAGGAAACAATTAATGTGGTTTTGAAGATGGCAAGTGAAGTGATTGAAGATGGAGACAACAAAGAAGATAATGACTTTGTTGTCCTTGTGTGAAGCTCAAAGGTTGAAGATTCATATTGAAGTTTATAACACTTAAGGGGGTGAATGTTGGAAATACTTGTTAAGTGTTATTAAACTTTATGATATATTTGTCTAGTATAAGTATTTAATTATGCAAAATCCGGTATTTGTATATATGTAAACCGGATAAGACATTATGTAGTTATTTGGTAGTTATTTTCCCTCCAAAAATAACTACCTAAATGAACCATCACAATGGTTCCTTTGCACCGGTTAGTTATCTATATAAGGAGGAACAAATTATGTAAATTATGTGTGTTTAATATATATTAAAGTTTGATATATGTTCTGTGTTTTTACCCCTCTGTTTTTCTCTCGGATCACACTGCACACACAGTCTTCGCATAAGACTTTCTGCATAGAAAAGAAACATGGCAAGACAATTAAGGGCGTCAAGTTTCAGTGATTATAGGATGCCATACTACCGTGATCCACATCCTAACAAATATTTCAAAATGTTCCATGCAGAATGTAAGGAGAAAAAAATTGGAGATGTAAATGTCCTTTATACCCCTGTATAATTTTATCAATTTTTTCTAGGACAATTCTATTTGCACCTCTTATAACGTGAAGTGTTCACAACCACACATTGATTTGAAAATTTCATATCAATTTAATATTATTTAAACAATAAAATATTCAAAAAGAATATGATATGCTAGACGTAAAAGGTGCAACTAGTAAAATGGGGTGTGAATAACACCCCCTTTTATAATTAATCCATATGTTTAAAACTAAAAATGTCCAATCATAATATTTTGTCACTAAAATTAAAGTCATCTTCTATTGAACACCTCACTAAAAAGCTTTCTTGGCCCATCGCGTCGTCGATGCTTTCAGTTCTATTGTTGCCGTCACAATTTGGTACAATACTATGACAACATTGTGCATACTAAAAACTATTACAACCATTGTATTTTTTTTGTTGCAAATAATTTTATTGTTAAACGATTCAAGTTTTTTGTTCATTTATAACATCTCTCAGCTCTCTTTGTTACATGGATTCTTGAAGTTATGTGCCTTGAGCAGCTTTTAAGCGAACATGAGAAGGATATGAATGCATGAGTTATTTGGAGAGGGAAAGTGGTCAATCACGAGGCTGTGTGACTATGCTGTCGGAAAGCAAACTCAATGATGGCATCCAAAATCTTATGGACATGTACCCTAAATTCTTGCTTTTCTTGCATGAACTAGTAGCTGGACAAGTAGATGATATCTGAAATCAAGTTTTAATTTCATTTGATACAATTATAACTATTTGCATGCTTTGTATGTCGCTAAGCATGGTCGAGAGCAATCTTGGGATTTATTTGTTTAAATTGGTATTTATAAAACGTGCAAGTTATTAAATTCTATTTAGAACCATCTTACTTTGTTAATTGTATACTTTTGATGTGAATGATATTGCTAGTATCATTGCTACCCCCATCATCAACTGTAACAGTCAAAATATTTTGAATACCCTATTTTCAACATTTCTTCGATCATATATCACTTCCTTTATGACTCGTACTAGGTCAATAGTCAAGAACTTTCTTTTGCAAATTCGCCCGAACCACTCGTATAGTCTTCTTCCTGCCTCCTAGTTAGGCCCTATCTTGCTTCCAAGTCTCTTCGATCTGGATCTGCATTAGTCCTATTCCGGGTGCAAAGCCTCTTCAATAAAGACCTCTTTCTTTCCCCCATTTCTCATTTTTCCCCAGGCCAGTGGGGTAGGTGCTTAGCTTGTTAGGAACCGAAGGGCCCTTCATCTTTCTGAATCGAGACCCAGCCCGGCTCACGTCGTTCCAACAACCGGCGGGGAGCAGCAAGAGGGGAAGACGAAGATTGGCGAGCCCCCTTCATAAATTATCTCCAACATGGAAGGTTGCCAGAAGACAAGACAAAAAGGGCCGAAAGAGAGATCAATGTAATGCGCAGTGAGACACATGTAGTTAATTAATACGTTCACTACAAGAAATAAGGGTATTAGGGGCGGCAAAAGTCGCCGCTAAAACCTTGAAAAGTCGCCGCTATTGCCTTTAGCGGCGACATAATGTCGCCGCTATAATGTTGTCGCTATTGCTTCACGTGTCGCCGCTATTGATGTCGCCGCTAATAGTGTCGCCGCTAATACTTAGTGTCGCCGCTAAATAAATAGCAATAATATAATTTTATCAAAAATCAACAAACACTAAATTAACAAATTTATAAATTATTTAAATAAATTTACACCCAAGTTTAACTAATCTATACTTTTTTTTTACATAATACACACCAAAATATACAAAATATAAGCACATTGTAGTATTTTTACCTAAAAAATACATATAAACATGTACACTACGGTTGTGTGTGTGCGAGTGAGAGAGAGAGAGAGATCGAGAGTACCAAAAGCAAAAAAGGGAGAGTCAATGGAGGAGCCGTCGATCGGAGAGTCACCGGAGCTAAAAAGAGAGAACACCGGAGGAGCTAGAAGGAGAATGCCGTGGGCTTTGGGGGAAGAGAGTACGAACTGCAGTTGGGGGAAAAGAGTACGTACCCGGGAACAGCAGCAGCAGCCGCCGTTGGATTCGCCGGAAATCGCCGGTTGTCGCCGGAAATCGCAGCAGATTGTTAAGCGGGCGCCAAAAAGAAAAGAGAGAAGGCAGTGGGGGGAAAGAGGCTAGGGTTGGCGCTTATAATTTCGGGGGTATTAGCGGCGACATAGGGCTTTAGCGGCGACAAATTCCCGTGTTTTTATTTGTCGCCGCTAAAGCCCTATGTCGCCGCTAAAGGCGTCGCCGCTAATACCCATAATTCTTGTAGTGTTGCCAAGAAGTTGATGTATTAGTTGTCACGCAAATCCTATGATTTGAATATTTCAATTGAGCATTAAGCTTTGCGTTTTCATCGAGGGAGACTTCGTAAGAATCCCATGTAATGGTGCTCCTAGATGGAAGAGACCAAAGAGTCTGGTTAATTTTTTCTCATGCAATGTCTAAAACTAGGATTTTCTATAAATTCGAAAGGGAGTTCATCCTTTACGATCATTTGAGCAATTGCTTTCCTCCCTGCTTGTTGATCAAACCTCCAAGATTCTAAACTAACTTTCTTTTGTCTCCCTGGTTTCTTCTATTTTAACCGAATTAAATTGCAAGTATGCTTGACTATCAATTTAATTAGCAGGATTTTTAAAGGACAACTTTTCATATAAGCATCGATGTAGATGTTTCACAATTTTTGAACCACAACTACATTCCTTTAAATCATAATTACATTTACACTTCTTTTAACCTTCAAGGTCGACAAACTCCGTAAAATGTTGGCAACCGACCAATTTTTATAGTCCTTACGTTTCCCCTTGGGAGGAAGGGGTGCATCCTTTTGGCTATTATGTGTGAATGGTTTTACATACATGGTGTGAATGGTTTTGCATCCTTGGAGTGACAAACACAGTTAGGGAGGCTAGGGTTTGATTATTTGAGAATAAAAGGCTAGGGTTGTTTTTTAGTTTTTTAGAGGATCACCTATTAATAATTTCAAGCAGAATAGGTTTTAAAGACACATTTACTATCAAAAAATATATCAGTCAGTAAAACTTTTGGCTTTTTCCTTGCAGTGATGGCTATCCTCATCCTTTGGATACTTTCTTTGACCCTTCAAGAAACACCTTCTATAAATCATCATCATTTTCTAACATTTCTTGACACACCAATTCCACACAAAAGGCTCTTTAAAAAACATCATTTTTTTCAGCTTTGATTAGTACTGCATTTTGGCTATAAACACCGAAAGCCCAACTAATCTCCCACAAGAAAAAATAGTCCTTAAGAATACGACCCCGAGCCATCACTACAAGAAAAGTGTCATTTAATGACACACACTTTTAGTGCCACAAAAAAAGTGTCGCTATATCTTAATTTTAGTGTCACTTATGAAAAAGGGTAGGTACAAAGCAATCTTTTACCGACATTTTTTTAAAACAGTGACACAAAATTTCTGTCACAAAAATACTTGAAGCCTATACCCACACATATTTTTAGTTACTATTAGGGGTGTAAATGAGCCGAGCTACTCGTGAGGTAATCGAGCTCGACTCGTTAAAAGCTCGAAAAAAGCTCGAGTTAAACGAGCTCAATTCGAGCTCCTTTAATAAACGAGCTCGAGCCCGAGCTTCACATATCGAGCTCGCGAGCCTAAACGAGCCTATATATAAATATATTTTTAAATTAATAAATATATAATATATAGATTGAATAAATAAAAAGTTATATATATAATATAAAAGATTATATAAACGGGCTCGGGCTCGGCTCGGCTTGTTTACACCCCTAGTTTATATACCTATACTCACTCCACTTTTACACATTCTTTTTTGTGTAGGTAAAAAATTTTCACACCTATCGTGACACTTTTTTTATTTTTAGTGACCTTTTCATGTGTCACTAACTGTCATTGTGTTTGTTGTGCATGGAGCCTATGATTCTTTCCTTCTCATCTCCTCAGTTGTGTATTGAGCCATTTCTTTCAAAGACCAAGACCGCCTCCTGCCATGGGTGCTCGCATTGTTGTACGAGTCCTGTTCACTTTTAGTTGGATTCTTTTTATGGGGTGTTCTTTTTGCACTAATAAGCACTTATAAACCCCAATCACTTATTTAGTAAGTGAAATGAGGTAATAAGTGTGTTCTTGTGAAATAAGTAATAAGTGAAAAATATCACTTATTGGGGACTGATTGGGTGAGTAAAAAATTTTTTTTTTGCTGTTTACAACCCAACCCTAATCAGTCATTTTGCTATCTCCCTTTTCCTCCCAACTCACGCAACTCTCCTTCTCCCCACCCAATCGCCGCCCCTCTCCTCTTCCCCACCCTGCCGTAGCCGCCGCCCTCTCCTTCTCCCCACCCTGCCGCCGTCGCTGCCCTCTCCTTCTCCCAGCCCGTCGCCCCACTCCTTTTCCCTTCCCGTCGCTGCCGCCCCTCTCCTTATCCCATCCCGTCGCCGCCGCCGCTCTCTCCTTCTCGGCGGCTGTCGATTTCTTTGCTGCTTTTCCATGATCTATGTGTTCTGGGGTAGGTTAGCCATTTTTCCACCGAGACATCTAAATTTGAAGTCTAATATCAACATTTAGGGTTCTTTGCATGACCTGCGCGCAGCTCCATCTCACTATTTTACTTATCATGTTTTATTTTCCAAGGAAGACATATTTAAAATCTTAAGCAATGGTATATGTTTCAATTATGGATACATTAGACTAATGTTTTTATTTTTATATTATTTATTAATTTGAACTGATATTTTAAATATTAAAATTTTTAATTCAGATGCAGCTTATTAATTCAGTATTCAGTAATCAACGACAATCACTCTTATGGTCAATCAACACTTCAATCAGTTTTCAACTACTTATCACTTATATAAAAAGACAGCACCTATGTCTATTAGATGGAATCAATGCACGACAAAAAAAGTGGTTCAGGATAAACAAAAAAAGTGGTTCAAAAGATGAGTGAATTTTATTATGGATTTTCTAAACCTTCGACTTCCTTTTAATTCCCATTTCTGAAGATTTTTATATGATAATTGAAGTGCAGAAAATTTTCCAAGTTTTTCATGTTTATGTAATTAAAAGTGGTTCAAGAAAAACAAATCAGGGTATCCAGCAGTGGATATATTCGTTAGCATTGCAGACGCCATCTTAGAACCGTCCTTAATTCATAACAATGAACACAGTGTTGTCATTGTTAGCAGTGAATTATATTCCGGCCAACAAACTTTATCTATCCGATGATGGCTGCTCACCTCTTACAATTTATTCACTAGTCGAAAAAATGAAATTTGCAAAAGTTTGGGTCCCTTTTTGCAAAATGTATAACGTTCAAGTTAGAGCTCTGTTTCGATACTTTACTCCCAAGCCCAAACCCATAGAAGATGATTAATTGGAATTCCAACAAGAATGGAAAAAAGATGAAGGTACTCATTTGGGAGCTAGCTCTAAATAATCTACGTTACAAAATTAATGCTATGAAATTAAAAAATGGATATAAATCATTATATTTATGTATTTAATTAATTAACATAACGTTAGCTAGATTAATAACTCAACACAAAAGGTACTATTCACCAATGTATAATCTTTTCGTAAAATTTGTTATAGTGAAACAATATTTCTATGAAGAATTTGATTTACTAGGTTAATACCTATGTACTACATGAGTTGATTTAATAATAATGTTTAAAAATATATATATTTATAATATATGGAAAATGGTAATAATAATAAGGAATAATTGAGCAAAAAAAAATCTCAACTTGTGAGTTTTTTGTGATTAAAACCCCAAACCATTTTTCTTTATATAGAAAACCCCGAACTAACTAAAAATCAGCGGGGGTTTAAATGATGATAATAAAATTACTATTAAAAAATTGGCGCAATTAGCCCTAATAATAATAATATAGAGTTATTGGAAATAATGACGAAATTAGAAAGTTTTAATTAAGTTAGTTATGATAGTTATTAAGTTAGTTATTTGGTAATTAAACTATGAATAGGTGCAATTCTTCGTGAAAGGATGTGACGGTTATTTAACCACCAACCGAAAGGGTATGACGGTTATTTAAACCGAAGACACACAACATGAAAAAGGAAAGGTGGCAATTAACAACCAAAGGGCGTGACTTTTGGCAAGAGATACAACCGCGAGTAACTACCAACCAACCGAACCATTGTGACGGTTGGATGACACCGTTTAGTTTCCTATATGTATTTAAATGATTAACAGAAACATGCACAACTACTCATTCAAGCTTTGAAATGAACACCAATGAAAACTAAGGAGAAGCAATATGTCTCATTTCATAAAATGCATGTAAAACTATTAATCTATAACTCACTGGTTTGCTATAATGTTTTGGCAATCTTCCTGATTATACGAGGGATAACAGAATAACTTAGCTTTGTGTTTGGCTTTTAGTTTTGCTTGACACTTTAGCAGACTTTTAAGCTGACTTTGCTAATTATATTTTGGCTTGACCTTTGGCTTTATCTTTAACATGTTTTAGCTTCGGCTTTTGCTGACAACTCGTGGCTTTTATACACTTTTGGCTTTTAAACTCTGCTTTTGATGTACTTTTAATAGTTTTTAAGCATAATTAACGTACTAATTCATATCAATAAGCATTAATAAGCTTTTGATCCATTTAATAGATTTAGGGTTAATATTGAAAAAAAATTCATCAACTTTCTTTATAAGTCCTTAAACTTTTTTTTAATTGTTTAAGTCCATAAACTATGTTTGTCTTATTCAAATGAGTATATTTGAGGTGTTAGATCGATTATCAAAAAAGTAACATTAGTCTTTTCACTTGATTAATGTTGGAAAAAACTTATCATCTTTTCATATTTTAGCGATTAAGTCCCTAAACGTCAGTGAAAGATATATATACTTTTGAATAAACAAACATAGTTTATAGACTTAAATAATTGGGGAAAAAAAGTTTAGGGACTCAATTGAGAAAACAAGAAAAGTTTATTGTATTTATTCAATATTAACCCATAGATTTATATCATAACTTTGATATCTTAAATATATGAAGCTTAACACAATTTCTTGTTATCTACTCATTCTTGTAAAGCTTAGTTTTTATTTATAAAGACTTAAAACATGATTGCGGAGAGGAGTCGGAGGCTCTGAAATGAAGAGAGGAGTCTGAGACTCTATCTCTCGGTGTCACTCACACATAAGCAAAATCCAAGTATTGAAGTTTCACGGAGGAGAAGAGAGGCCGAGACTTAAATATTTTGAGAGGAGGGAGAGCCCGAGACTTTGAGTATTGAGGAGGAGCCAAGGCCGAGACTTTTAGTCTCTAGGCCAAGGTTCATTCTTCTATCACAGTCCCAATTTTTTCCAAAATTATTTCACACAAAACTTGATTTTTACCATACAAACCATTTAAAACATATTTGTAACATCTTTTGGTCATCACTTTGAAGTTTATGTAACAATTTGTCAACTATTTGGCCACTATGTTCATAGTTTTGTCCGACGCACACAACAACACACACATAGTTCAAATTTCTTGAGTTGTAGTACCTTGAATTTGTTCCTGATTCATCTTGATTATCACTTGATGAATATTTTCCAAGCAATGTTCTTGAAAATCCTTGAGCATGCATTTTGATGGAAATCTGAGAGAGAAGGAGCGAATGGATGAGAGAGTGTGTGCTTACGGTGTTCTTTTGAATGAGAACACATGGTGGTGAATGATTCATCAAATTAATCAGATATATATGTCTTATAATAATGTGAGTTTGGAAGAATTATAGTTTGCACCCATTAATTTACCTTAAGTTTCAATAGTTAACAATATTAACCCCTAAACATAAATTTTATTAATTGAAGTTACATAAAAAGAATTAAATTATGTTAATCTAGCTAATCAGCTCGACAATAATTAATCTGGCTGAATTCTACACCTAAAAACTTGTAAGTTGGCCTCTGTCTCTTTTCCTATCACTTTTAGAATGATAGCGCGCCTTTTGTGTTGATGAAATATTAGTTTCTAATTTAATATGCTAGTTTTCTTGGAAAATCATAACGTGGCAATCAATTGATCTTGACCAATTCGTGATATTTGAATCCACCGCAATGTACAAATTCAAAATGGCCTGGTAAAGCTCTCACAAAAGAAGATTGGTCTAATCACACAAAGGTTGTCATATTAAGTTACAAATTTAGTATAAAGGGAAATAAAGGAATCACTTACTTAAAAATAAAAATGACAATTATGTCTTTGTCAATTTTAAAATGATCACAATTATGTCTTTGTTAGTTTTTCTCATCTCTAAAAAGATACAAAATATATTAGTTGTCCGTCTTATATAATTTTTCGCTGTAAAAAAAACTCATATATACCCACCTCCGACCCCACACACGACCTCACCCACCCGGCCACACCCCTCAAGCATACTTTAGCATTTTTTATGGAATAGCAATTTATTATTTCAGTTTTAAAATATTTAATTTGTAGCAGCTTTAAAAAGGGTTTTAATTCAATAAAGGTATTTTTTTTCTATTTTTTTACGAATTATAAACTAAAAAAATTCTAAATAATATAAACGTTTTTTTCTGTCATATATTAAACTTATAAGCTACATCTATGTCTACTTTTTCACTTAATTAACATTTCTTTACATAATAAAAAGCTAGCTCCAGCTTTATATGTATAGTTCACAACCTCACATTGATTTCAGTTCTATTCATTTTATCATATATCATCGTTGTTTCATACTGTATATAATTTGTCTTAATTAATTAATTCATCTTAATTAATCCTCAACCACATAGTCTTAGACTCTTAATTAGGGATGTCTTGGATACCGATAATTAGATAATAAGTGTGAGAAAACGTAACAAAACGAATTTGAACATGGCCATATATTTTGCTTATCCTATCACCAACAAAAAACTAGCTACCAGAAGACAAGGATATATAATACATTATCATGTCTATCATCATCCTTTGTCATGGTTTTGCGTACATTTGTATACTTCCTATGATTCTTCAAGAAACCCCCTCTATAAATCCTCAATTTCTAACATATTTTGACAAACCAATTGCATTCAAAAGACTCTTTAAAAAGACCATTTTGTAGCATTAATTGACTAATACTGCACGTACTATGGCTATAAACACTGATCAAGACTCGACTTGTCTCCCTCTACAAGAAAAAACAGTCCTTAAGAATACAACGGCTCGAGCCATAGAGCTTGTGATTCTTTCTCTTCTCATCTCCTTACTTGTGTATCGAGCCGTTTCTTTCAAAGACCAACACCACCTCCTGCCATGGCTGCTCGCGCTCTTGTGCGAGTCCTGGTTCACTTTGAACTGGATTCTTTCTATGTCTATCAAATGGAATCAATGCATCTCCAAAACGTATCCTGAACGACTCTTGAAAAGGTGATTTTACCATGATTTAATTTCTCTAGTCTTCTTCATCTTCATCTTCAATTCCTTTTAGTTTCCATTTTAAGATCGGACAGAAGGGGGTCTTGTTTTTTTTAAACTCTTTTACAGGAGTCCACAAAATTCAAAATTGTTTGTTTTTTTTCTCATGTTTATGAAATTAAATGTGGTTCAAGATACACGAATCGAAGTTTCCAGCGGTGGATATATTTGTCACCACTGCTGACGCCATCTTAGAACCGTCTATCATAACAATGAACACAGTGTTGTCCTTGTTAGCAGTGGATTATCCAGCCAATAAGTTATCACTTTATCTATCTGATGACGGCTGCTCACCTCTTACGTTTTATTCACTTGTCGAAACAATGAAGTTTGCAAAAGTATGGGTCCCTTTTTGCAAAAAGTATAGTGTTCAAGTTAGAGCTCCGTTTCGATACTTTACTCCCAAGTCTGAACAATTAGAAGATGATTCATTGGAGTTCCAACAAGAATGGCAAAAGATGAAGGTACTCGTTTGGTAGCTCTTGATTAAAAGTTCCCTTTCAATTCCCCTTCTTTATTAATACAATTTACTATACACTCTCTTTAATTATCATTCTACTAATGGTGAAATATTTTAAGAGGTATTTTGAAACTTTACTCTACCAAAAAACACATTAGTGACGCTTTTTACAACATATATGAAGTAAAATAGGGACCCATAGTTTTGCCGAAAATTTTTACACCACATAGAAATTTGTTGCTGATGATCAAACTATTGTTATGTTAACTTGATTAGGAATTTTATAGACATTTGTTTTTCTGGATGCATGATAGTATGTAACTATGTATATATAGAAATGCTTAAGATGAATATAAATGCATGCAGGGGCGTCTTTTAGGGTTTGCAGGAGGTTTAACTGCACAGGACTCCCAATTTCAAAGGTCTCACGGTCATAATATATAAAAATTAAGTTCAGGCCAATAAAAAAAAAATTTAGTATTTAACAAATACACGTTATGCATAGGTGCATTAAAACAAAATTCATGTCAAATTTAATTTGTTTCGTATTATTCATATTAATTTCTCACTAATCATTTTTTTTGTCGTTCACGACCTTCGTTTTACTTATTAAAATTGAACTCTCAAAATGACCAATTTACTGTTTAAAATATTTAAAAATCTACGTTGTAATCATAAGCACCTCCAAAATCTATGAGACTGGCCCTGATTGCATGTGCATTAATTCTAGCCTTTTCATTTTAGTGGTTCAACTTTATTTTATTATATGTTAAGAACTAAATCAATATAAAACTAGAAATATTATGAATAAGTAGGTACATATTTTTTAAACTGAGATGGGCACTGTAAGAAAGTTTAATGACTAAAACCGGGATCTTGTTTTTTGATTTTTGGATGGTTAAATATAAACGTGGAGGTTTTCAAAGCGATCAAATTGAATGTAAGATTAGAATCAAATTTTACTTAGATTTTCTGATAGCTTTATTTATTTAAAAGTTGAATTCTACAAATTCTTGCAATTTAATTTAGGAAAACTGTTGAAAGCTTTTTAATTGGGCCATTTTCAAATTCAAGTTGAATTTGGTAATCCTTTGTCATTGGCTATCAGATTTTCTGGCAATATATATATTTCATAGTTAGCTGATGATACTTTTTGTGTCGAATTTCATTACGTCAACGATATATGGTCGCGTGACATTGAACAGATTTCACATGCTCTTTTTGTGTGCATTTACAGAAAGAATATGGAAATCTTTGCAAAAAGATCGAGCTTGCAGCTCAGAGCCCATTCCCATGTGATCGTAATTTGGATTTTGCAGTTTTCAATGATGTCCATCGCTCCAACCATCCAACTATCATCAAGGTACGTCCAAAGCTCAATCATTTCCTAATTAAGAACAAATACATTCACAAACTATGGTGATATGATTTATTAAAATTAAGGTGTCAAATCTTGATTTAGTCCCAAGTTGATGGACAAAAATTATGATAAAAGTAAGCCAAATCCATTTAATAATCAATATTGAACATCTAAGGATTTTAGGAGGATATATAGCAGTACATTTTGAAATTTGAACTTGGGGTGCTGCCCAGTTGTTTGATGAAATTCCCAATAGAGAGTAACGTGTGAGAATTTCATATTGTAGCGTTTGGCTGGTTTTGATTATTCTGTATGGGCGATTTTGATATGAATGTTGCTTTGTTTGGTTATAAAGAGAATGGGCACTGGCGGGTGTCTTTGTCAAGGATAAACACAACATGAGGTCTTCGTCAAGGATAAAGAATAGGTGTATAAAATTTTTTTACTGGATTAAATTGATTTTCTGCTTATGGAAGTACTATATTGGAATAATAAGTACAAATTAGAAAGAGTATAAAAAAGTATATTACATAAATGTAAACACTAACGAAAGGTGATCGATCTTACATTTCATTGAGCCTTCTTTAGGGACTAGGAATTTCATTGGTTCTGTGATTCGTTAGTGTGTTGGGCCATTCATTCATATCGATCGGTCACTTGTAAGAACAAAAGGTTACCGGATTAGTTGGGCTTCAATATTATTATATAAATTAGCGGTCAGAGACTATGGTATTTTCCTTATCTAGAATGTGGTACTCTTAGTGGCAAGGTTAACTTATATTTTTGGCACAATTTAGAAGTGTTCTATTTAGGATTAACATAAAAAGTAAGAAAGAGTTTTCATTGATAATATTTGGTAATTGTTGTAGGTTATATCGGAAAACAGAGAAGGTACTCCGCACGACCTACCCCATGTAATATATCTCTCCAGAGAGAAGAGCCCAAAGCATCATCATCACTTCAAAGCTGGAGCCATGAATGTTCTGGTTAGTATTAGTCATTTCGTTTTTTTATTTTGTTTGATTAATTCTGTTTATTAGTTTGTTCAAAAAAAATCATAAAGAAAAATTAAAAATTGGAGTATCTTTGACGTTGAAATGTATTCGAAATGACTCTCATAGTGAAATCTGATTGTTTTGAAAAATATTAAATTTGTATGCAATTTTCGATATGACGATTTCTCTACTCTGAAGAACACATATAAAACCATTTAATGTAAGTGTGTTTCTAATCTCTTTCTAAATTGTGAGCAGACCAGAGTTTCCGGAATAATGACAAATGCACCTCTAATGTTGAACGTAGACTGTGATATGTATGCAAACAATCCACGAGTTTTTCTTCATGCAGTGTGTATGGTCTTTGATTCGAAGAACAAAGAAGATTCTGCTTTTTTGCACTTCCCTCAAGCTTTTTATGATGTATTGAAGGATGACCCTTTCGGAAATCAATTTGCGCATCTTTATGTGTGTATATAACTTTAAACTATTATTTTTGACGTTCTTTTATCATCAATAACCTGAACTAGTTTTAACCTTTTTCCTCATATTTAAATCAGTATTTTTCAAATGGCATAGAAGCACTTCAAGGGCCTTTCTATGGGGGATCAAATTGTTTTCACAGACGATATGTTATCTATGGTTCATCTCCAGATGATGCAATAAAAACCGGTACGCTAGTTGAAACTGATTATTATTTTCCTATATATGTAGGAATTATAAATTCATATCTAAGTGTTTGTTCAATTCTTCATTTTCCTTTTGTTCGATAGAAAAATTGGGCAATGAAGATCTACATAAAATATTTGGAAAATCAATTGAATTTAGAGAATCAGCGGCTGAGATATTATCAGGATTGAATGAAATAATAGAAAATCGAAGGTGTCCCTCTATTTTCATAGAGGCAGCAATCCATGTTGCAGGTTGTAGCTATGAGTATGGTACCAGCTGGGGAAAACAGGTAACTAATTAGAAATTTAATGGTGTTTTTAATACTGACAATCATCAATTAATTAGCAACTTTATAGTATTTGAGATCAATGTTATTAAAAGCGAAAGTCGCACTCGAGGCGACATGCCTTGATTAGGGACTAAGTCGAGAGGCACAAAAAGGCGAGGGACCGAGCGAAGTGAACCAACTAAAATTTAGAAAATACTTTACATGACAATGTTACCATAAAGATAAAATAAAAGCATATTGTGTAGAATTATAGATATAATATCAAATACACTACCTCAATCCATAATTATTAATAGTGGCAAACAAAGTTAAATGTTCCAAAAGATTTCGTAAGGCAAACCAGAAGGCCGAAGTCAACCTTCTAATAGGAAACCTTTGATGTTTTCTGAGAGTATAATTGATCATGCAAACTATGTTTTATGTCTTAAAATCCCAACAGATGTTTATGAAACAAGGCCCTCGACTCTCGATCGCCTACTCCCTAGGACTAGTCGTACAAGGCGCCCCCAAACATCTTAAAGGCGCCAAGCCTGAAGTGGCCTCGCATGAGGGACTTAGTCGCAGAGGCGCAGACCTTTGATAACATTGTTTGAGATACCACAATAGGTCAGTCTAATTATGACGTTAACATGTTTAATAGATTCCACAATCTATATATAAATTCTCAGGTTGGATTGCTTTATGGATCTGCTACTGAAGATGTTCTCACGGGACTCGCCATCCATGGGAGAGGATGGAGATCCACCATGGACGCGACTCTGGACCCGCCCGCTTTTCTTGGTTGTTCGCCTTTAACATATACTAATGCATTGATACAGCAGAAAAGATGGACCACCGGACTTCTTGAGATCTTATTCACCCATCAAAATCCGATACTACTTACTATGAAAGGAAAGCTTTGGTTTCGTCAATCCCTTGCTTACCTTTGGATCAGTGTGTGGGCACTTCGTTCCATTCCAGAGTTATGTTACGCTGCTCTTCCAGCATATCATATCATAATTGATTCACATTTCTTGCCCAACGTCAATCAACCAACTTTTCTCATCCCTTTGGGTATTTTTATCATTTACATTCTTTACAGCCTCTGGGAACTTAGACGTATAGGCGCATCTTATCGTATGTGGTGGAACCTACAGAAAATGGGGAGAGTTAATACCATGACCGCGTGGTTATTTGGGGCCCTGAGTGTGTTGCTCAAGCTTCTAGGCTTATCACAGACCGTTTTTCATGTAACACAAAAGGAACAAAGCTCCGTCGATGGTGATGATGATTGTGCCAATAGTGCAAATGCCGGTAGGTTCACTTACGACAAGTCACCGATGATCATACCAGGTCTCACAATTCTACTGGTTAACCTGACTGCATTGGTCCATGGCATGTATAGACTACTAAACGTCCGATCTCCTGAAAACCGGACTGCGATATTTGGATTAGGAGAGATGGTTTGTAGTGTCTGGGTGACACTATGCTTCTGGGAATACCTGAAAGGGCTTTTTGCTAAAGGAAAATATAGGATCCCATCATCCACAATTTGGAGATCGGGAGCTTTGGCTTTCTTCTTTGTGCAAATATGCAAAAGTTAGAGGGTGTTTGGTTTTGCGTTATGATTGCGATTATTAGTTTGTTACGTAACAATGATGTAATAATTAGTTTAAAGTGATTGGATTGCATTCATCAATAACTGAATATTAATTTGTGTTTAAAATTAATTCTACTACACTTTTTCATGAGTTAAAAAATGTTGCTTATCTGCTTGATAAGTGATAATTTAGTCATTTTACAAGTTAAAACGCAAATCCAAACACTTTAAAAACTAATTATGTGATATTTATGATAGCGAACAGCAGAATTAGCAAACACTAAATTTCGGACAGTATTTTTTATTACATGTAATTATTAGTTTTCATAGCATTTTTTCAAACGCAAATTCTAACACCATCTTAATCATTTTTCATAAGGGTTTATTATGAAAAAAACCAACATGTTTTCACGTTTTTTGCGTTTTCGCCCCTCCATGTTATTTTTTTCCATAAAAAACCTCAAGTTATTATTTTCTTATTGATTTAGTGAAAATTTGGACATTAGACCCCCGTTATAATTTGTGAACCGGGTTTTAAAAACTTGAAAAACCGGGTTTTAATGTCCAAATTTCACTAAACCAATAAGAAAAGAATAACTTGAGGTTTATTATGGAAAAAAATAACATGAAGGGACGAAAATGCAAAAAACACGAAAACATGTTGGTTTTTTTCATAATAAACCCTTTTCATAATTCAATATGATTGTTATGTATATGCGTACACTTTTAATAGAAGATAAATATTGTTTAAGAGTCATTTTAGGATCGAAATGTAACTCTGTTTTAGCAAGAAATATATCAAAATGTTCCATGCAGAATGGAATGCATAATAAAACTAATATTTCAAATTATTGCTATGATTATTAATAATACTAGATTGTTGATAGCCAAGGAATATGATTGTTAGACACGAATTTTATACGACAACACGAATTTGTAAAACACGAACACGACACGAATTATAAATGTGTCTGGATGTGAAACACGAACACGACACAATTAAAACAAATTTTTAATCGTATCACACGAAAACACGAATTTAATCCAAAACATAAAAAATTATAAATCCAAAACATAATAAACCAAGCTAGCATCCATGAATTTGAAACCCTAAATACTAGTTCATACGTGTTTTATATGTGACATCGTGTAAGACGATTTTTATATGTGTCTTACACGTATTTGAAATTCGTGTCGACACGAATATACACGAAATTATAAAATCCATATACGAAAAACTCGTGTCATACTCGTGTTGTGTCTGTTGTGTCGTATACCAAATTGTCGTATACCAAATTGTCAGGTCTAATTGTTGTCCATGCATGTATTACATGGATTCAATTAATAAATAAAATATATGGACTTAAAATAAATAATAATAATAATAAAGTAGAGTCACAAATATCACATCTTCAATACGCGGATAATGTAATTTTTTCAAGGAATGGAATCTTTGAAATGCAAGAAACTTAATTTTGAGAATTGATCTTCATAAGAGACGTATTCATGGCGGTTGGGTTTTAGCACGTTTGACATTGAATTAATGCCCTACACCTTGGGTATGTTTGGCAAAACTAGTTGTAGCTTTATGTTTTTAATAGAGAGCTTTTAGTAGCTGAAGCTTTTGAGAGCTGAAGTTTTTTAAAAGAGCTAGAACTTTTAATTTTATAAATGTGTTTGGTAAAACTAGCTGTAGTTGTAGTTTATAGTATTAAATTACTTAAAAAATTTTAATTAAAGGTGGTAGTTTATGATTAATAGAAGGGTAAAAAAGTAAATATGTTTGACTAAAAGCTCTGGAGCTTTTCAAAAGCTACTTCTACTAGCTTTTTAAAAAAGAGCTTTTTTTTGAGAAAATGAAAGCTCTATGTATCCTTCCAAACAAATCTTTTATTTTTTAGTAGAGCTTATTCAAAATAAAAGCTTCTAAAAGCTCTTAGAAGCTCTCTACCAAACATAGCCCTTAAAGTGTTATTTGGGATCCTTTCCCTTAAAGTACCTGGGAATTCCTATTGGGATTAAATATGAATCGAATCGAATCAAGAATTGGAATTGGACTATTTTAAATACAAGAAGAAGTTTATGGGTTGCAATGTAAAAACAATTGGAATTTGATCTTACGCGGATTTGGCAATCAAAATTAAAATAAATGAAGAAAATCTAAGTTATATCAAATAGTGCCAGTCGTAGATAGTACAGTACAGCTTGAAGCTGACCACTAGAATTATCGAACTCAGGGAACGGAAAATAGAAATGAGATACTGACACTAAGACGTTTGCTAATATCTAGCCACTTAGAAGGTAAAATGATGGATTACCTACAAACTAAACTAAACTAAACTACGAAATGCATGAATGCACCTAAGATAGAAATTAAAGTAAGATACTTAAACTGAAATGAGAGATAAAAAAGACTATGATGATCTAATTTATCATAAACAAATAAGCAAGATAAAGATCAAATAATAAAAGCAACACCCACTTGGAATTGTTCTTTAGGATTTATGAAAATGAACTAGGTGAATGAACACTTAGGATGTTTTAGTTGAAAACAGAAAACAAGTTAGGACTAAATCCAACTGTTTTAACATTTAAAGCATAAATTTATGTCAATCAAATGCGTACAAGACAATTAAAGAACACATCCCACTAATTTTGGGAATCAAGTATGGAGTTCTCCAGTGTTCCTCAACCCCATAAACCTAGCGAAAACATGCATTTTACGAAAGAATCAACCAACTAAAATAGCTTTTAAAACCAAAACTCTCTACACGTAAAGCGCTCGGAATCGGTTTCAAACATTTATTTTAATCGAACAAACACATATCATATTCATGGAACTTAAGGATCAAATTAACCCTATGATCACAATAATGCTAAGGATCAATTTCATGCAATAACTTCACAATTTATCAACTAGTTACCATATCATAATCACAACAATGCTAGAAATGGCAACAAACTAACAAATCACACAAATTTGATAAAGTTTGTTAAAATCAGCATTTAAATTCAATTCTCATGATCACAATAATGCTAAAAAATCAAACTTAACACCGATTTTGTTAATTCCAACGCATCAATTAAATCATACACAATTGAGACATACACTTTTCCAACTAAAACATCAAAATCTTTTCATATATCCATCAAGAAACAAAATCCAAGTGAGTGTTAACAAAACTACTCACTAATCATGCTAATAACAATAAAATAAACAAAATCTAAACTAAACAAAATCATTTCAGAAAGTTTAAGGAAAGATTGTACCAAAATCGTAGCTAAAATGATGAAATAGGTGAAGAAATCGTAGCCGAATGCTTGAATCACCAAGGAAAACCGAATGCTTGAGCTAATCTAACCCTAACTATGTTTGAAAAACGAAAACCCTACCTACACCTACTGTGAAAATTGCGGCTATACTAAAATAAAAACGAAGATAACCCTAATTTGGTCGTATCTCTCTTTTTATATATCTGACGTGTCGTGGTCATGACAAGATGTCATGATCACGATCCCAGGTCGTGGTCATGACGTGTCTGATTTCAGTAAAATGCAATGTGGCTTCAGAGGAGATCGGCTAAACCCGTAGATTCGTCGTTTTTACTTCATTTTCCATCCTTTTGGCAACATGGCGGCTTCAAACCTATGACATATAAAATATGAAGCAAATCAGTACCATTTCTACAATGTCGAAGCAAAAACCGCCAGAATATAAGGTAAATGATACGAAAAATATATACAAAAGATGTCGTATCATAATTAAACAAAGCACAAAAATACACAGTGCTTGGAAATCTTCCATTGTATTTTTATGCTTTGTTTCGAGCTCCGATAGGAGTGGTTAACAGTTTAGAAAGAGTGAGTAAAACATTTCTAGGGAATGTGGAAGGGAATCGAGTTCACATCATAGCAAGGCATGGGTGAAATGAAAATCCACTATGGCTCCAATGGATTTTGTGGGGGTTTAGGCATTGGTGGTCACTGAGCAAAAACAATCAAGGTTTGTTAGGTAAATGGTTGTGGTGGTTTCAAAGAAGTTTTAATTCGTTTTAGGCAGTAAATATAAAATCCAGAGTAAATTACAAATTATGGATGTCATTCGTGACTAATTGAATAAATGGTGTATACTTTATGAAATTTGCTTGTTTTTAAGCCCGGAAACTAACCGTAAGTTAATTTTCAGGGAGTATTTCTGAAACTCTTTAATAACTTTTTTAATATTTTTGTTTTCTTTATTCTTTTTTATATCAGTTTTTATTTTTTTATTTTATTTCTTTTAATATTAGTTTTTGTGTTTATATGTTTTACATCTACATATTTATATAATTTTTAATTTATTTGATCATTACCTATTTTTTAATTAGTTTGCGTAATTTTATAATTTTTGTTTTTTATTTATATCATATATAGTTTTAATAAGTTTTCAATTCTATAATGTATCTATTTTTTAAATAGCCTGTAAATTTTGTATTTTTTATGTTTGTTTATGTTATTATATATTTTTACTAATTTTTTTAATTTTTTATCAATGAATTACACATATTATTTTTTTATTTTGATATAGTTACTGAAAAAAGGACTAATAATTCCGACTTTTACTTTAACCAAACGTAAAGTTGACCGAATAATCTAAATCGAAAAAACATATGAAAATATGAATTTTTAATCGATTAAACTAAAAATATATTTTTTTAGTGTTTCTTTTTAGGGTTATATGCCAAAAATAGCAACAACTTTTTGTAGTTTTACCATTTATACCCACATTATTTATTTTTTATCATTAATAGCAACAACTTTTATATGTTTTTACCGATTATACCAACTTTTGACCTGGAAACCTGCTATAGCAGATTACCATCCATTAATACCAACAAATTTTATCTTTTTACCAATAATAGCAACGACTTTTAACTTTTTACCAATAATAAAAACATATCAAATTAAATTTTCCTTTATTTTTAACTAATCATTACTTTAAAGAAACTAAATTAATGAAAATCGAAATACAATCAAATAAGTTCATAATCCATGTTTTTGTTCAAATTTTGTTAAAAATAAATAAAATGTCATGTGTACCTATAAAAGAGTTTAAAAAAAAATATTTTTTCTAATAGACATTAAAATATGAAGATTATTTTGATGTGTCATATTTTCATGCATAGCCGACCATTTAAGTGTAACATGACAACGTGAAACTCAAATCATTTTGTATAAGATGTCATATAAATATAATGAACACATTATGCTACATTTGAATTCTTTTTTGGATACTTAGTTCAACAATATTTGCATTATTTATTTATTTGATAAATGAATGAATAATATTATAAATAATTATGATCTAATCATGGATAATTAGTTCTTTATTTATTTGATAAATAAAATGGTAATATTAAAAAGTTGCATCCGTTTACTTTATGAATAATTATATATGATTTAATAATCCAATTATTCTATTTCTAACAAAATTTGGATACAAATATATTATGAACTTATTTGAACGGCATCTGATTTTCATAAATTTAAATCATATATAATCATCCATAACATAAAGGGATGTATCTTATAAATATAACCATTTTATTTATCAAATAAAGAAAAGACTAATTATTCATAATTAGGTCATAATTATTTATTATTATTCATTTATTTATCACATAAATGGTCGACCCTATCGTACCACTATAAGGCTATGCATGAAAATATGACATATCAAAATTAGGAGTGTGCAAAAAAAACCAAAAACAAATCCGAAACCGAAAACACCGGAACCAATGTAACCAAACCGTTTGGACTTTGAATTTTCAAAAACCAAAAATTTTGGTTTGGTTTCGGTTTGGAGGTCAAAATATAGAAAAACCGAAACCAAACTAAAACCGAAATAAAAACGAAAAGATCAAATCATTTAAAATCCAAACCGAACGGTTTCTTGAATATAGAAACCTATGTTTCGGTTTGGTTTTTGGTTTTTTCCAAAAGCCGATCCATGTCCATCCCTAATCAAAATAATCTTCATTTTTTAATGTCCATAGAAATCATATTTTTTATATTTTTATAGGCACACATTGTATTTGATTTATCTCTAACAAAATTTAAACAAAAAAATGGATTATGAACTTATTTTATTGTATTTCGATTTTCATAAATTTAGTTTTTTTTTAAATAATGATTGGTTAAAGATAAAGAAAATTTTAATTTGATATGTTTTTATTATTGGTAAAAAGTTAAAGGTCGCTCCTATTATTGGTAAAAATATAAAACGTTGTTGCTATTATTGGTAAAAATATAAAAGTTGTTGTTATTAATGAATGGTAACCTGCTATAGCAGGTTTCCAGCCAAAAGTTGGTATAATCGGTTAAAAAATACAAAAGTTGTTGCTATTAATGATTAAAAAATAATAATGTAGGTATAAACGGTAAAACTACAAAACGTTGTTGCTATTTTTGGCATATAACCCTTCTTTCTAAACTAAAAAAATTTATATTAATATGTCAAATAACTACTCTGTGTTTATTAATCCCAGACTTGGAAATTACACTCTATAATGTTTTTGATACGTGATTATGGTTTTTTGTGACATTATTTTGGGCATCCAAACAACAGTACACCATGATGATAGTACAACGAGTGTGCATAATTCGACTTATCCCTTTCAAGGCAATGTTAGGATGTGAAAATGTTAAGTAATTAAGCTATCTTATTTATTAACATCGGGAGACCCTAGAACTATTTTTGTTGATTTAAATCATAAGTACGTTAATATACCGTTTTACATCCTTGTAATATGCAATCATGTTATTATTTGTGACAGATTTCTAAGACAAATGGAAGTCTTGCTTTCGAAATTATGACACATATACTCCTCGTAACACCTGATTTTGTGTAGATAAGTGAACTTAAAACTCATCTTTTAAGGTAACTTTGAGGCAAGGCTTGTGCAAGAGTCTTTTATTTTTAATTTTTCCATTCGAACTATTCCAATTTTTAATTTTCCAAACGGATTAGAAGACGAATTATTCATATTTTCAATTTAACCGATTTTCAATCGATGAACCATATATTTTGTCTATCCATTATCTTTATACGAATATAGCTACAACGTTTCATCTTTTACCGTTAAAAGCAATAACTTTTATCTTTTTACTAGTAATAAAAAAAATAAAATTAAAGCTCTCTTTATCCTAAACTAATTATGTTTTACAGAAACTAAATTTATGAAAAATCAAAACACATTCAAATAAGTTCATAATCCATTTTTTGTTCAAATTTTGTTACAGATAAATCAAATGCAATGTGTGCCCATAAAAGAGATGACGAAAATATTTTTTACAAATTTTAAAAAATAAAGATTATTTTGATATGTTATATTGTCATGCATAGCCAGTTTTTTAAGGGTATAATATATAGAAGCGATCATTCAAGTGTAACATGAAAATGTGAAACTCAATTCATTTTGTATGAGATATCATATAAATATAATGAACACATTTTGCTACATTTGTATTAAAAAATTAGGTTTATTGCGAATAAAACCAATAATTTTTACGTTTTTTGTGTTTTCGTACCACCATGTTATTTTTTTTAAAAGTTCTTAGTTATTTTTTTTCTTTCTGGTTTAGTGAAATTTGACTATTAGAATCCAGTTTTTCAATTTTAAAAAACCCGGTTTACTAATTACAACCGAGCTCTAATAGTCAAATTTCACAAAACTAGAAAAATTAACTTAAGGGTTTTTCAAAAAAAAATATTGAGGGACGAAAACGTAAAAACCACGAAAACATGTTGGTTTATTTCATAATAAACCCGAGCTCGACTTGATTAACGAGTCGATTTCAAGTTTTTTTCCAAGTTGAACTCGAGTAATTCACGAGTTGCCTCGTCATATTTACACCCCTGCTAGTGATGATAGGGGGTATTTTAGATCATCCTTTCATTTAATACTCTTTAATTAATTAAAAATACTAATATTATAATAATAAGAGAAAATTACTGATTTGGTCCCTGTGGTTTGTCCATTATTGCTGGTTTGGTCCTTTAAGATCAAAAATTACTCCGTTGGTCCTTATGATTGTATTTTTGTTTCATGGAAGGTCCTTTTGAGAAACGGCCGTTAAGTATCAATGTTAATGAAAGGGTATTTCAGTCTTTTACCTACTCTCTCTCCTCACCCTTCTTTCTATTAAATAACCTACCCTATTTCTTCATCTTCTTCATTTATCCTCCCTACCATTTTCTTCATTTTCTTCTTCTCCATCATTTTCTCCTTCTTCCTTCTTCCTTTTTCTTCCATTTGATCAACATAATGCTTTGAGGCCCTTATGTCACCGTTAAATAAGCTAAAATATAAGCTCAAAGCTGATTACATGAATTTTATAATATGGTATAAATCATTGATTATCTTTTATCATTTATAAGGAATTAATTCAACAATCATTAACAGCGGTAAAGAATGAATATACACAACAATGATTAGGGTATTTTAAAGGCACCTTCTTAGCATTACTCAAACAATTCACAATCAGACCCCAATTGATGTGCTTCTTTAGCCCTAAAAAGAGCATAACCCTCTTTCACACACAAATCTATAATATGGACAAATAAACATTGTTATAGCTAAAACAAAACTACCCAACAGAAATGAAATGGAGTGTTTAAGAAGGATGAAACAAATCTATATTTCGAATCTTTCCCGAGTAGCGTTATTAACATGAAGGTATAACCCTGCTATGCCTGGGCTGTTTCTATACATGAATCAGAGTTATTGACAACGACGATATGTTTCCGAAAATAAAAACAAGAGATTGATAATCTCCACCCTCTTCAATACTTCAATGTGAGTCTCCAATCCCATGAGTTGTGTTCTAGGTAGTGTAAAACATGATGATCTTGCCCAGATTCAAGGAAACTGTTTGGACGCAACCGACAAATGGTGGTCTTTCAATCATCGCATTATATTCACAGGTTCAGCATCAGATTGCTACAAGCACTCCTCTGGATTTGCATAGAAGTAGTCTTCTTCTTTAGGTCGGTCTGGAATAACCAATCTTTTTGTGGGATTCCCCATGCGTCCTACGTGAGCAACTTTTACAGCGCTCGAGAATTCATCCCAGCTCAAAACAAGAATAAGTAAACGAAGATACGGTGTTGATCAAATGAAAAAAAAGAAAGAAGGAAGAAGGAGAAAATGAAGAAAATGGTAGGGAGGATAAATGAAGAAGATGAAGAAATAGGCTAGGTTATTTAATAGAAAGAAGGGTGAGGAGAGAGAGTAGGTAAAAGACTAAAATACCCTTTCACTAACGTTGATACTTAACGGCCGTTTCTCAAAAGGACCTTCCATGAAACAAAAATACAATCATAAGAACCAACGGAGTAATTTTTTATCTTAAATGACCAAACCAGCAACAATGGACAAACCACAGGGACCAAATCAGTAATTTTCTCTAATAATAATAAAAAATTAAAATTGGCCTTATTTAGATAAATTGTATTGGTTTGTTTGTTGTAGTAGACTATTCTATAATTTATAGATGATTGGTGTGCCGTCACATTTTATGTAGCTATGGTAACGGGGCGCGGGTTCGGGGCAGGGATTAGTCCTTTCGTCGCCACCCCATTCATCATCGGGTTTCTTATCGGGATCCCCATCGGGTCCCCATGGGTTTCGGGTCTCCATTGGGTACCCAATAAGACTCAATTCATCATTAGTGTCTTTCAATTCGTTTCCCGTTTGCATATACAAACCCGAACCTTAAACCCGTCTAAAAAACTAAAATTGATAAATTTTCTAACGATATCAGATATCTTTTTTAACAATGAAAGATAAAAACTTATATGAAATATAACCAAATAAAACTAAATAACAACACACTTTCATTATCGTAGATAAAGAATAACGATACAATTACATTAACGACCAAAATGACGTGGATATTACTCATAGGTTATTATATATTTATAACATAATTAAAGAAAGAAGGTAAATCTATATAACTGTGTGTGTGTGTATGTGTGTGTGTGTGTATATATATATATATATATATATATATATATATATATATATATATATATATATATATATATATATATATATATATATATATATATATATATATATATATATATATAGAGATAGATGGGATGGGATCATTGCAGAACCTAAATTTAGTGTAGAACTGTAGAACCAATATCGTCCATAGATTAGAATAATTTAATGGTCTTGATTAAAAGAGTTAAGTTTGGAATTAGTGAAAAAAAGATTGGTAATAGTGATATTTTAATTCTTGGAGGGTAAAAAAGGAAAAGATTGGAAATAGCAAAAAGATTGACATTAGCAAAATAAATATCTTTTTTCTTTAAATTAAAATAACATTAATATTATTAATTTTTAAATCAAAAAAATTATACCATAAAAACGAGAATTTTATACTCTTTAAAACGAGACCGGTCATGATATATTTTTTTCGAAAAAATTTTACGTGTTTATTTTTCGTAAAAAAAAATTACCCAGACCACGATGCAATATATCATGGTGAGATAATGAGATCATTCGATATCGAATGAACACTTTGATATCGTATATTTAACGTCAATGCAACACTGCATATACGCTCATTATTAACAGAGCTAAAATAATAGTCACAATTAGTAGTCAAAGTTGGTGGATTTAACGAGAACGGTTATGATATATATTTTTTATTTTTCGTAAAAAAAATTTTACCCAGACCACGATGCAATATATCATGGTGAGATCATGAGATCATTCGATATCGAATGAACACTTTGATATCGTATATTTAACGTCAATGCAACATTGCATATACGTTCATTACAAACATAGCCAAAATAATAGTCACAATTAGTAGTCAAAGTTGGTGGATTTAACGAGAACGGTTATTGATATATATTTTTTTATTTTTCGTAAAAAAAATTTTACCCAGACCACGATGCAATATATCATGGTGAGATCATGAGATCATTCGATATCGAATGAACACTTTGATACCGTATATTTAACGTCGATGCAACACTGCATATACGTTCATTATTAACAGAGATAAATAATAGTCAAAATTAGTAGTCAAAGTTGGTGGATTTAACGAGAACGGTCATGAATATATTTTTTTGAAAAAAATTTACGTGTTTATTTTTCGTAAATTTTTTTTACCCATACGACCATTCGATGTCGAATGAACACTTTGATATCGTATATTTAACGTCGATGCAACACTGCATGTCCATTATATATTAAAAGAGTAAAAAAAAAAGTCAAAGTGGACAGTCAAACTTGGTAGGCTGCTATTAATTCAATGTTAATTGTATAATTACCATCTTATCCCTAGTGTTATATTATAATCTAATGGTTTAGATTGGTTCTATGGTTCTGCACTAAATTAAGGTTCTGCAATGATCCCAACCCTATATATATATATATATATATATATATATATATATATATATATATATATATATATATATATATATATATATATGTGTGTGTGTGTGTGTGTGTGTGTGTGTGTGTGTGTGTGTGTGTGTGTGTGTGTATAGAGGTTCTATGGGGCACCATATGCATCGGGAACCAAATGGGAACCAAAAATGCATTAAGGGCGTTTTAGGAATGCTAAACTTGTAATTTATATTTAATTATAATTAAAATATATTTTAGAAACATTTAAATCAGAAGGAATTAATTTAGGTAATTAAATCGTTAAATTAACAAAATAACAAACATTCCATTTATCCCTCCCACATTCTCGCCCTCACCCTTATCTCTCTCCCCCTCTCTCTAAATCCGGCGGCCGGCCACCACCCCCTTTCCCGGCGGCCACCTCCCCATTGCCACCCCTCTATCTAAAGTCGGCGACCACCACCCCATGCATAGCAGCCGGTTCACGATGCAGTTTAATGAAGATGATGATCACCCTTATCTCTCTCCTCTTTTCTCTAAAGCCGGAGGCCACCACCCCCTCTCTCGGTGGCCGCCACCCCATTGGCATCCCTCTCTCTAAATTCGGCGGCCACCGCCCCATGCATAACAGTCGGTTCATGGTGCCATTTTAATGAAGATGATGATTTCGCAATGATGATGATGGAATGATATCGTTTAAAGGTATCATTGTTTTTTTATGCATTTTCTTTATGGAAATTTTTGAAAGATTAATCGTGTTTATCCGATGTTTATGGTAGACGAATCTGATGCATCATGCTTTTTGATGAATCCGATGAAGATGCATCATGTTTGAAGATGAATCAAATGAATTTGCATCACGAATGAAGATGCATCGTGTTTTTTATTGCCGAGATGCAATAAGATTAAGATGCATTGTGTTTTTTATGAATCAAATGAAGATGCATCGTGATTTTTGATGAATCAAACGAAGATGCATCGTGTTTTGAAGATAAATCTGATGAAGATGTATCACCGTTTTGATGATGCATGATGGTGGGATGAAGAAGATGTTGAATATGACCGAAAATGAGGATGAAGAACCGAGATGCATCACGAATTGAAGGATGAATATTAGATGCATCGAAATCAAATCTTTTTTTTGAATTTGTTTAGATTTTGTAATTTTGGAAGTGTATCAATTAATATTAATTAACATTTATTGTTTAGGTATTGATTGAATATTTAATTAATATAGTATTAAATTTTATTTGACTAGCTATATTTATTCTTCCCAAAGTATCCCTATGCATATCAAACACATGCATCGCGTGATGCATCAATGATCATTTTATCTAAAGGTTGTGGTTGGTTCTTTTCTTGGTTCCCGATGCATATGGTGCCCCGTAGAACCTGACCCTATATATATATATATATATATATATATATATATATATATATATGTATGTATGTATGTATGTATGTATGTATGTATGTATGTATGTATGTATGTGTGTGTGTGTGTGTGTGAGAAAAATAATATAAATACTATCGTTGGTCCCCCCATCCCCAACCCGTACCCAATAAAATCTCCGATAAGAATCCCAAACTTTAAACTCGTCCCGAAAAGTTCGGGTTTCAAGTTTCCCCATTGGGTTCGGGGGTTTTTGTCATCCCTAATTTTATGAGATGACATAGACAAAAGTAGTTTGTGATAGGTTTTTGGATTTTAATGTTTTATATATGCCTTATTACACGCACTCCTTTTCATCATATGGATTAATTCCTTGAATGACATGTAATTTAACAAAAGAAAACATAAAAAATATTAAGAAAATATCACACATCACATCATAATAGATATATGAGTGCACTTAGAAAATTTTTAATTAATTTGAGAACCCTACCAAAAATTTATTATATATATATATATATATATATATATATATATATATATATATATATATATATAGGGGTGGGTTCAATGGAAAACCACTATGCACCTGAAAACTATGGAAACCTACGCATACCGTCCGATTTGGTGCATTTCATGAAAAACGCGGTAACATGATCGTAAATAAGGTGATGCATCACGCGGGATTTTGATGCATCACGCGAGAAATTTGATGCATCACGCGGGATTTTGATGCCTCACGCGTGAAATTTGATACATTTGTGGTGGTGCAATGCCGTTTTCACAAGTTTTCAGGTGCATTGTGGTTTTCCATTGAGCCCAACCCTATATATATATATATATATATATATATATATATATATATATATATATATATATATATGGGTTAATTGCGCAAAAAACCCTAAACTTGTCAGCATTTGTGATTAAAACCCCAAATCATTTTTCGTTGCATAAAAAACTCTGAACTAACTAAAAATCTGTAAATCAAGCTTTTATCAATAATTATCTGGTTGAAACCGGTTATTAATCCTACGTAACTGGTAAATAACCTACGTAGAATAAAATTTAATTATTGAAATCGGTTTCCAAGTATTATACATCATTTTCACGCTCGTAGATTATGTAATCCCGTTTAAAAATTTCAGTTAAAAATTATCAACGGGATCTTAAATTTTGTGTAATACTTGGCAACCGGTTTCAACAATTAAAATTTATTCCACGTAGGTTATTTACTGGTCCCTGTAGGATTAATAACGGTTTCAACCGGTTACCCATTGATAAAACCTTGATTTACTGATTTATAGTTAGTTCTGGGTTTTTTGTGCAACGAAAAATGATTTAGGTTTTAATCACAAAAAACTAACAAGTTGAAGGTTTTTTGCGCGATTATCCCTATATATATATATATATATATAGAGGGAGGTTCAATTGAGAACTTTTGTGCACCGAGGTATAAAAGAACTCATATCATCCATTAGATCAAAAAATTGTATGGATTAGATTAATGGCAAAAGGGTAAATAGTTGGACAATTTGATGCATCTTGTGCATTATAGAATAAAACAAAGAAGGGCATTTTGGGGAATGTGCACACCTCATTAAATTTAATATTTCAACAAATAATCAAATAATAAATGCTAAATAAATTCAATTGATACATTTTCAAATTTAACAAAAATTACACAAATTCAAAAAAAAGATGAAAGAGATCGATGCATTTCATCGTAATCGTGTTTATTTATGCATCGTGTTCAAAAAAGATGCATTTAACAAAAAAAAATACACAAATTCATTATGCATCGTGTTCAACTTGTTCATCATTCATCTATGCATCGTGTTCGTCGTTCATATTTTTTCATTCATTTATGCATCGTGTTCAACTTGTTCATCATTCATCTATGTATCGTCATTGTTCATCATCCATTTATGCATCATCATTTTTCGTTGTTCATCGTTCATCATCCATCTATGCATCGTCATTGTTCATCATCCATCTATACATCATCATTATTAATCGTTCATCATCCATCTATGCATCGTGTTCTTCATAATCATCATCGGTTGCATCTCTTGTTCATGTTCATCATCATCGTTGTTCATCGTTAATCTTCGTCTTCAAATCATCATCACCATCAAAATCATGAAGAACGCGATTAGAGAAAATGAGAGGGGGAGAGAGAGAGAGAGAGAGAGAAATGGGGAGGAAAATGAGGAATTTAGTTACTATGAGATTTTAATTCAAAATGTAACTCCTAAGTATCTTTTAATGATTTTTAAAAATAAATTAATTACCATATCTTTAGTTTTCCCTAAATGCCCTTTGTACACCCTTGTTAGATTATCTTATGCACAAAAGTGCCTCGAGGTGCCCCGATGCACAAAAGTTCTCAATTGAACCTCAATCTATATATATATATATATATATATATATATATATATATATATATATATATATATATATATATATATATATATATATATATATATATATATATATATATATATATATATATATATATATTAGTTTTATATAAAATGAGTATTCTATACTTTTATTTTTTTTATATTTTATCTTCTTCAATCAACATAAGACCTTATATAAGATTGTTACGTTCATAATTCTTAAATAAACCAGTATATATATGGTTTATTATTTATAGAATAAACCGGTTTATAAACTTAAACCATTTAACTTTCTATTGAAGTGAGCTCATATGATATTCTATCTTCTCATTAATTTTGACTATTACCGACCACCTAAAAACTTGTATTGTATTCGGATGAATATGATATCCAACAAAATAAAACAGAGGCGATAAAAGGACAACTAATTGTTGTAGCTAAAAAATATACTAGTAGTACTTTGTGTTTTGATAGAAAATGATAAAGTTAAAAATTAGACTTCTACCGGCACCACGTCCTCCTCCTCCACCGCCTTCCATTATTACTCACCGTCTGTGGACCACCCAACTCCTCCATACCCTACCTGCACCCACCGACATCCCCACTCTTCTTCTTCCTCACTTCTTCACTATACCACACAATTTTACGACTTAATTCCAATATTAATTTTCTCCTCAATCCTTGTAAGTTTCCTTTCATTCTTCGTTATTATACCGCATTAATTCTTCTTTAACTGTTAGTAATTGCTTAATTTGCAATCAGAATCTGAAATCACGACAATCAACTCATAAAATGCTTTTGATAAAAGCTACATTTCTATTTGAGATCTATTTTAATATTCTTGAATGTACGAATGAAATTGTTTCTGTTTGAATTAGGGGTTTTTTTTTTTCTGTTTTTGATAAATTTAACTCTGAATTAGCTTATTCTGTTTTTGTTGTTATATACTCGGTCTAGGAAGTAAACGTCATTTGTGGTTTCAAATTACAATCAAACCATTGAATTAAGGATGCGTTTGTACGGTGGATTTGGAACGTGAGAAAATAGATGGCTAGAACATACATATATTATTAAACGTTTATGTTTATAATATTTCAATGTGTTTTTGATAATAGATAGAACAACGAAAATAGTCGTGTAAGGTGCTACTTGTTAGAAGTCATTTTATCTTTGAATGAACCTTTTAATAATTTCACTAAAAAGTAGATAAACAAACGTTAAACGTCTATAGTGCAGGTACAAGTACGAATGATCGATGATGTTGAAACAATCGGCAAGTAGGAACCAAAAGGCTAAAAGATTCAAGGTGAAACACACGATTCAAATCGGTGTCTTGCTTCTTATCTGTTTATGGTTACTCTACAAACTGAAGCAGTCTTATATTAACAATCCAGCCATCCATGTCACCTTTCTTGGGAGGAAAGACTTGATTGATCTGCAACTTCAGAAAGATGGGAACGATGAAGAACAAGAAATCGATAGGATAGATCAAGAAAAGCTAGAAGAAGAAGAACCCGAACAATTGGAAGATTTGATTGATGAAGACGACAAGGAAGAAAGATTAATTGGCAAAATTATCGAGGTTAATTCTGGTATAATTTAAACGGCTGAAATGAATGATGATTTCACAAGAATACTTGGTAGTAATTTTTGAAGGTCGATCACGAGTTTATATATATATATATATATATATATATATATATATATATATATATATATATATATATATATATATATATATATATATATATATATATATATATAATACTTGGTAGCAATTTTTGAAGGTCGATCACGAGTTTATATATATATATATATATATATATATATATATATATATCGCATTACTTATTAATAACTGATGGTGTATAGGTTGTATAAATCGTGTTGGACAAACACTGGTTCTGCCTTCAATTCTTGAATAAACAAATGTCGATACTTGGTTTTGTAAGGTTAATATCATATAAGTTATTATGATTAGAATTTGTTTAATTTGTTTTTCCTGATTACAAGTCTAGTTGCATATTTTTCAAGTTCAAATTTTGACTTAAGAAAACAGTTTTATCCATGAGTTATGACACTATTTAATCATATTAACCTTTTAAAGTTATATTGGTAATTAAAGAGTATATGTATTAAAACACAAGTTAATTACACTACAAGAGAATTTCTAAATTTTCACAATCAACGTAAATGCGTAAAAATAATTAATTTTAATCACACTTACAAATGCGTAAAAAATATTCATTTTTATTAATATATATTAATAAATTATAAAACTTCACGATTATAAATATAGGCATGCAAAAATTATCTTCACAGCTTTAAATGTAGAGAAATTATAAGTTGAAGATTAGAAAATAATCCACAAATAAAAGCGTGAAGATTTAAAACTTGAATTTTTTTTAGTCAATATGAATCATGCTTAACATTGTGTAGTTGAGACAAATTGTCACGCTTTTAAATATAAAGTTTTGATCAATTTGTACACACTTTTCAATAAGAAAATCTCGTAATGTTTTGTCACGACACATTTGTTCGCATATGCCCATATATATTTCTACACACATCTAAGTGTGTACATTTACTCAAATAAATGTAAAAAATTGACTCATTTTTTGTAGTGCATAAACAATCGTCAATTCAAGACAAATGTAAAAACCAACAAACTTAAGTCATTTCAATTAATTATAATAGTTAGACCGTGATTATGATGTCGTAAGGAAAATTTAAAACAACCTAGTTTTAGATAAATAAATAATAGTTGGTACGATGTATATAAATTAATTATAAATCATACCTATTTATGATACAAAACTAAAAACTAAAAACAAATGTAGATAAAAGTAAGTAACCTATAACGTTTATATTTTTACCGAGTATTGTTTATTAAAAGTTAGGGTAAATTATAAATTTCGTCCCTGTGGTTTACTATAAGTTATTGATTGAGTACTTTAACTTTAAAAATTACAATGACAGTGTTTGTGGTTGAAGTATGGTCACGAACTTCGTCATTTGGCAATTTAAAATGATCATCTTACCCTTAGTGTTTAATAATCGATATATATAATAAAAGAGAACATTAAATGCATACGTGGCCACAAAAGATAAATACAACTTTTTATTTTTAAAATAAAAGATAAATACCACTTATTATTATAAAAATAATAGATAAATACAATTTATTATTTTAAAAGGATAAATGCTCTATATTATTTTTTTAATAATAAAAAATAAATACAAATATTATTTTTAAAAAGATAAATACAATTTATTATTTTAAAAGGATAAGTGCTCTATATTATTTTTTTAATAAAAAAAAATAAATACAAGTATTATTTTTAAAAAGATAAATACACTATATACAAACTGAATCTAAATTTTATCAATTAATATTTATTAAATCAAGATAAATACACTATATACAAACTGAATCTAAATTTTTATCAATTAAAATTTATTAAATCAAAAATAAAAAGTTTTAAAAAATCATAAAAAAAATAACTACTATTTATATTATATAATAAAAGAGAACATCAAACGCATACGAGTTGTTTCCACGTTACACCACAAAAGATAAATACAAGTTTTATTTTTAAATAAAAAATAAATTCAACTTATTATTATAAAAAAGATAAATCCTAAATAGATTTATTTTTAAATAAAAGATAAATACAACTTATTATTATAAATAAAGATAAATCCTAAATAGATTTATGAATAAAAATACACTACTAATTTTTAATCTATAAATATTAATTTATAATAAAATATATAAGTAGTATGTTATATATAAAGTGAAATCTCAATTTTTATCAATTAAAATTTATTAAATTAGAAATAAAATTTTATTCACGTATTTACGTGGGACATAAACTAGTGATTAATAAAGTTGTTTTTTATTATTTCTATTATTATTAAATAATAATAAAATCAAAAAAAATAAAAATATTAGTAAAATTAATTTAATATAAAACTATAAAATTAAATAATATAATATTAATAAAGGCAAATGCATTATTATTATTAATTAATTAAAAGTTAAAAAGAATCGTTTTGAGTTTAGATTTTTGAAACTTTTTTTTAAATCAAAAAGTAAATGTAATTATTGTCCAAAAGTATTAGACTGTTTTTAATGTTTTAATTTTTACATAGTCAACTTTCTAACGCTTTCAATTTTACGTTTAAAAACATGGGGTAAAGCCATACAATACTAACCTACTTTTGAAAATTTATCAATATTGTACGTTTACTTTTTTAAATGTCGATATGGTACCTATACTTCAATTTTTCATACCGATATGAGCATATTTGTAATAGACCTCTGTTTTTCATACCATTAGAACCCTGTTTCGTATGTAAAAACCGGGCTCTATTATGTAGAATGACCATGTTGATACAGAAAATTGAAGTACACATATCATATTGACAATTAAAAAAGTAGACGTACCATATCGATACATTTTTAAAATTAGGTTCCTATTGTAAGACATTAACCCTAAAAACATTTTATAGTTCAGCGATTTCAAACTTTCTTTAATAACTTAAAATATTTCAAAAGGTTTACTTTTCTAAAAATTTTAAAATTTTAAGCGCTTTTTAAAAAAAAAAAACTTTAAGTAAAATATTTAAACGTTTTTTAAAATTTTAATTAAATTTTTTAATTTCTTAAAAAAAATTCAAGAAAGATAGAAAAAAAAATTAAATATTTAAATATATTTTATTGATCACGAAAACGTTTAATGTTTTCTAAAAATTTCAAAAAGAAAACATAAAGTTAATAAACTATTTTATTTTTTAATTTTAATTACTAAAATGATGAGAATATCAATTTATATGTTTTTATACATATTTTAATCCTCATTAAAAATCATTAATTTAAAAGAGTACTTAATAAATTTATTTTATTTTATGATTTAAAAACCGTTTACATTTTTTTTAAAAGTTTAAAAAATCTAAACTTAAAACGTTAACTTTTTAGTTATAATCTATATGGTCTTATAAATATTTTATTATTCACTTTTATGTGTTTTATATTAAATTAATTTTACTATTTTTTTATTTTTATCAATTAGTTTATAATTTTATAATAATAGAATTATAATAAAAACAATATTAATAATAATTATAAAACAAGTAAGGGTAAAATTGTCATTTTAAGTGGCCAAATAATTAAATCCGTAACAAAACTTCAACCACAAGTACTGACAATGTAATTTTTAAAGTTAAAAAACTTAATAAATAATTTATAGTAAACCATAGGGACGAAATTTGTAATTTATCCTAAAAGTTATGAAAGAAATTATATAGGAAACTGTGTTTTGAAATCGAGAAATATTTTGTTTAGAAATTATCCTCATTATGATAATATTTATATCAAAAATTAATAGAAGTTACCCGATTATAATGATATGTATAAATTTTCCACTAAATATTTGTAACAACTTAACTTTTTGCTTGAACCTAATTATCTGATTTTGAGACAATAATGTAATTTTATTACATTATTTATTTTGTAATTTATTTGATTAATGAAAATTTAATTTAAATTTGATATAGATGTTAATTGGATTATAAATTATTAAAAATAATTTAAAATAAAATAAAAGGATAAGTTAAATACAAAAGTTTAGTGGGTTAAATACACAAATAGATAAATGAAATATATATATATCAACTTAATGGTCATTTAAGTTAAAATTTAAAGAAATTACTCTCTCTCTAATCTCTTTCTACTTCCACGGCAATTCTCAAGAATTCATCATTTTGTTCATGAATTTGCAATCAATTGAAGATTTATGACAATAGGAGTTACAACAATCATTCAAGAACAATAATCGACAAGAATACAAGGTAATAATTACTTAAATTTCGATATTTTGAAGTTTATGTTCGGTTTTATAACAACCGAATTGATGATCTGAAAATTTTGTTGCATGTATATGAAATTAGTAGATTATGATAAATCCAAGTTAATAGAAGTATTAGAAACAAAATTTGTGGATTAGATCATTCAAAATAGTGAAGAAATCGGATTTTTATGAAAAAGGATGTTCTTGACAAAATATCCCTATTTTGGATGATCTTACTCAAATTAGGATGTTATTGTTAGGGAAAAATGTATAAAAACACTCCAATAATGTTATTATATCAATATATAACATTGCATGTTACTAAAAAGTGTTTTTGGGAATTAATATGAAAAATCCGTATGAAGAACACCAAGAACACCAAGAACAATTTCTGGAAAAATAGCAAGTGTGGGATCCGAATTCGGATGACCCGAATTCGGATGATGTCCCATTTCGGACCACGAAATTCGGATGAAATCCATTTCGGTCCCATACTTCGGATAACAAATAAATATTTTGTTAAGTGTTGGTCTGAACTCGGATGATCCGAGTTCGGATGGTATCAATTTCGGATAATGAACCGAATCCGGATGTGTGCTTGGTCCGAATTGGGATGCCCATTTCGGATGAATCTGAATCCGGATGATTAATTGGTCCGAATTAGAATGGCTATTTCAGATTGGTCCGAATCCGGGTGCCAGATCCGGATGGTCCGAATCCGGATGATCCGAAATTGGATATCCTATTTTGAAATTTTTACAAAATTAAAGAAAAATGAATCAAATGATTATCAGTTATCAGAATCAGATAAAATAAAGAGAAAGACATGAAATTGATATGATTTGACAATAATAATTCTGGACAGGTTCAGTTGATATCTGAACATTGACACAAAGAATTTAAAGACTAAAATGATGATGATAAAGATGATGAAATTGACATGATATTATCATGAATGAATTTGAACAGGTTCAGTATATTCTGAACAAAGATTTAAAGACTTAAAGACTTGAAAGCGGGTCTCTGATTTGAAAAGAATTGACAGATTACAGATTGACAAAATCCTGAGATAACTCAGGTGGCAGATTCATATATCTGTTTGACCAAGACCCAGACCTGTGAGTTATAGATATTCAGATTGAACATGCATAGATCCGGTTGAGATATATTGCTGCTGTTAGATTTATTGACATTCATTTATCAGCTGGATTGAGACCTGTGCACACCATGGATGGGTGTTGCCCAGTGAATCATGATAGCTATTTGATTATCTTTTCATATTGCATTTAATATTGCTTCAGACTTTGCCTTATGATTCATTGCTATCATGACTTCTAAGACATATGCTTCCATTATTGATCAGACCTTTGATAGATTGATTCAGCTTGACTAGCCCTTATGGTCTATTGTTCTAGACCCGGCTATTTCACCAGTTCTTATGAACTTGGTAATGACCTCCGATGTTCCGCCATATTGACTTACTGGTAGCTAGCCCAGTATGTGGCTGATCCCCACGAATTAAGCGTGAGTGTGGCTTGAACATCATCCGATCTTATGATATTATATCTCAATCATGAGGGCTGTAGCGGCAGCCAAGACATATCACGCTAAGACTAATGACTCCGCTTGACACGCATGTTGATATTGAAAATCTATATACTCACTAAGCGTTGCTTACAGATGTTGCATTAATATTTTACAGGAAAAGCCAAAGGAAAATCACCTGCAGGACCTAGTACTTAGGTCATTCAAGATCCAAGTTTGAAGCTTTCCTTGACCACTACTCAACAAACTTTCTGGTACTGATTGGAAGACAGTAAATGTGGTGGTTCTGGGTAGACTTGATGTGATGTATGATGTTATGACTAGATTAGATGTTACCCTTTTATAACTTTATTTTGAAATATGTAAACTTAATCCTAATCTTGTATGTACATGTAATTTTATTATTCCGCAATTTAATTACCCTATCTTAGTATGATTGATATCGTGTTGCATGAATTGGGACCTAGACTTTGAGGACTGCCCCGTAAGGGAAGGTCTTCACAGGATGGTATCGGAGCACTAGTTTGAGTGAATCAAGTATTACGTGAGTATACTTGATCTCAAACTGAAGCAATACATATGTATCAATCATTTAGGTGGTTTGAACTGAGATAGGATGTACATACTATTAGGATGGGAAAAAGGGTACATAGATCTAAGTCTATAAACTGATAGTTAATTGATTTTAATTTCAGTAGAAGATGTCAGGATCAGGATCAGGTGATATTCCCAGCAACATGAATCCACAACAAATGCTTGAAATGATGCAACAACTCTTAGCCCAACACTCAGAACAACAGAACAAAATAATGCAAGAACAGTTTCAGGCCAGAGATGAGGCCGAAGCTAAAAGACGCGAAGAAAAGAAAAATAAGAGAAAAGAAAAGCAAGTCCAGACTAATGAATCTGATTCTGATAACTCTACCCCAGAAACGCAAACTGCTCAGCCAAAAGGCTGCAAGTTTAAAGATTTTAAAGCCAGCGGTGCCCTGAACTTCGAGGGTACAGTTAATCCGATCCAGGCGATGGATTGGATTAGTCACACTGAAGAAATCTTCAGGATTTCTGATTGTTTAGACTCGAAGAAAGTAAGTTATGCGTCTGCACTATTTGTGGGAGCTGCTCGTGCCTGGTGGAAAACCCAGCGAAGTATCTATGGTGAGGAGGTGATTCAGACTTTAGAATGGGAGCAGTTTCTTGAAATGTTCAATGCAAAGTACTGCCCGATTGACCAACGAGATAAGATGGAGGTACAGTTGATGCAGCTGACTCAGGGGACGAAGACAGTTGATGAATACGAACACGAGTTTTCACGACTATGCGGTTACTCCTCATATCAAGTAGCTACCGAGGAAAGAAAGATGAATAGATTTCGTGTAGGACTTAATCCAAGATACAGACATCCGATGAGCGCTATTAAATATAAGAGTTATCTGGAAATGGTAGAAGCAGCGAGACAGATCGAGCGAGGATACTTAGAGTACGGCGATCAGCTCTATGCTCCGTCTACTAACCCGATGAATCCGTCTCCTCCAAAGAAACAGCGATTTGGCAGATTCTTTAGGCCGAATAAGTCTCAGTCCCAACAATCTCAGCATAGTTCACAACAGAAAGCACAAGCTTATTCCCTAACGAATGAACCACGATTCTGTAAGCGATGCAGAAGATCACACATGGGGTTGTGCAATCCAGAAGATGTTACTTGCTTTGCGTGCAATATGATCGGTCATAGCAGTGAGGAATGTCCACAGCAGGGACGAGGATGTGCGAAATGTGGTAAGAAAGGACACTTCATGTACCAGTGTCGAAGCGGGCAACGTTATCAGTCTCAATCATCCGCAGGAGGTTCTACAGGGAAAAGTTCTGCTGCAACGCCGACTGCACGGACTCGAGCTTTCCAAATCACAGCCGAGGAAGCAAAAGAAACACCTGATGTAGTTACGGGTATGTTTTTACTTAACTCGATTCCGGCTCGTGTATTATTTGATTCTGGCGCAAGTCGTTCTTTCATATCAACCTCTTTTGCACGACAATTATGTAAGATTCCATCAAAGCTTCCCGTGATACTAGACATTGAGACAGCCAGTAACAATTTCGTTATGGCTGATTCCGTTTATCGAAACTGCACACTACTTGTTGATAATATCGTATTTAATCTCGACCTCATCCCGATTCCGTTAAAAGAATTTGACGTCATCATCGGCATGGATTGGCTAATGAACAACGAGGCTACAATTATCTGCAACCGACGAGTCATCAGAATCAAGTCTTCAGACGACCGAGTACTTGAGATCAAGGGCGAGAAGCGAAAAGGTGATCACTGCTTCATTTCTGTTGATAAAGCTTATAAGTATCTATCCAAGGGTCATGAATCCTATCTGTGCTACGTTTTATCGGAATCCAACACTAAAAAGAAGTCTTTATCTGATATTCCTATCGTCTGTGAGTTCCCAGACGTATTCCCTGACGATATTTCCGGAGTGCCACCGGAACGTCAAGTCGAGTTTAGTATTGACTTGGTTCCTGGTGCGGCTCCTATCGCAAAAGCTCCATACAGACTTGCACCTGCAGAAATGCAAGAAATGTCTAAGCAACTGCAAGAGCTGTTAGAGAAGGGGTTTATCCGACCGAGTTCTTCTCCGTGGGGTGCACCAGTTCTATTTGTTAAAAAGAAAGACGGAACCTTCCGTATGTGCATCGACTACCGCGAGTTGAACAAGGTTACCATAAAGAATAAATATCCTCTGCCCAGGATTGATGATCTGTTTGATCAACTGCAAGGAGCTAGTTATTTCTCGAAAATAGATCTCCGTTCTGGGTATCATCAACTGAAAGTAAGAAATGAGGATATTCCGAAGACAGCCTTCCGTACAAGATACGGTCATTACGAATTTCTCGTAATGCCTTTCGGCTTAACAAATGCACCAGCGGCATTCATGGATCTAATGAATCGCGTGTGCAGACCAATGTTGGATAAATACGTTATCGTGTTCATAGACGATATTCTGATTTACTCTAAAACGGAGGCTGATCATTCCGTTCATCTGCGACAGTTGCTAGAGTTGTTAAGAAAAGAAAGACTCTACGCAAAATTTTCTAAATGTGAATTTTGGCTTAGACAGGTATAATCTCTATTATATATGTCTTGAGCTGTTTTCCTTAACTATTCTATGATTCACATCAGAATTTGAATTTCTATTTTGATTCTTATAGATCCAGTTCCTTGGCCATGTTGTTTCTGGCGAAGGGATTTCCGTTGATCCTTCGAAAGTCGAGGCTGTTCAGAAATGGCAAACGCCTCGTAATGCCTCTGAAATCCGAAGTTTCCTTGGATTGGCCGGTTATTATCGGCGATTCATAAAGGACTTCTCAAAGATTGTTGTGCCGCTTACAATGCTAACACGAAAGAATACTCCTTTCGTTTGGTCCAATAAACAGCAAGAGGCATTTGATATTCTGAAGCAAAAGTTGATTCAAGCGCCGATCCTAGCCTTGTCAGAAGGTAATGATGATTTCGTTGTCTATAGCGATGCCTCTGGTACTGGCTTAGGATGTGTTCTGATGCAAAGGGGAAAAGTAATTGCCTATGCTTCAAGGCAATTAAAAGACTATGAGAAAAGTGCACCAACTCATGATCTTGAGTTGGCTGCTGTTACCTTTGCGCTGAAGATCTGGCGTCACTATCTATATGGGACTCGGTGTCAGCTCTACACCGATCATAGGAGTCTCAAATACCTTTTCACTCAAAAATATCTGAACATGAAACAGCGTCGATCCTTGGAGCTTATCAAGGATTATGACTGCGAGATCTTATATCATCCCGGCAAAGCAAATGTTGTCGCGGATGCGTTGAGTAGAAAAGTATATCCAGAAAAGTGCTGTTATGCCCTAACTCCAGTTATATTCTCTTCTGATCTTATTGAAAACATCAAAGTTGCTCAAGCTGAAGCGCTGAAAGAAGAGAACTTAGATTCTGAAAATCTTAAAGGGCAGTTACAATTTCTGACCCTGAACCATTTATGACTTCACTGTCTCAAGGGAAACCGAATCTGGGTTCCTAAGTATGGTTCAATCCGCAGCACTCTTCTATCTGAAGCTCATCAGTCCAAGTTATCTGTTCATCCTGGCAGCTCAAAGATGTATTTTGATCTGAAAGCTGACTACTGGTGGCCAGGAATGAAGAAAGATATCGGTAAGTGTGTTGAAAGCTGCAAAGTATGTCAGATGGTTAAGGCAGAACACCAGAAACCCTTCGGGGATATGCAACCACTGCCAGTTCCTGAATGGAAGTGGGAGCATATAACAATGGACTTCATTACAAAGCTGCCAAAGACCAAAAGACAGCACGACTCTATCTGGGTAGTCGTTGATCGTTTAACGAAATCAGCACATTTCATTCCAATGAAAGAAACTTATTCTCTGGATAGATTGGCACAGTTGTACATCACAGAAATTATTTCTCGTCACGGTGTGCCAAAGTCTATTGTATCTGATCGTGATAGTCGCTTCACATCCAGATTCTGGCAAGCACTACAAGAAGGGATGGGTACTCGGATTTCTATGAGTACTGCTTATCATCCAAATGCAGATGGCCAGAGTGAGCATACTATTCTAACTCTCGAAGATATGCTTCGTGCCTGCATTCTTGATTTAGGTGGTAACTGGGATGACCACTTGCCGTTGGTCGAATTCTCATACAATAACAGTTATCATTCTACAATCAAGATGGATCCTTTTGAAGCTTTGTACGGAAGAAAATGCAGAACTCCTACCTGTTGGCGCGAAACAGGTGAATCGCCAATAGCAGGACCTGCCCTTCTACAGTTGACTCATGAAAAGATTCAACTAGTTAGAAGGAATATTCTTGAAGCTCAAAGCAGGCAGAAGTCATATTATGATAATCGGCATAGATCAATCAGTTTTGCAGTTAACGATTGGGTGATGCTGAAAGTATCCCCAATGAAGAATGTGGTACGGTTCATTAAAAGAAACAAGTTAGCTCCGAGATTTATTGGTCCGTTCAAGATCGTTGAAAAGATTGGGAATCAGTCTTACCGTCTTGATCTACCAGCGGATTTAGCTGGAATACATCCTGTATTCCATGTTAGTCATTTAAGAAAGAGTTTAGCAGACGAAAGAGAAGTGCGGATACCACACGTTAACTTGCAAATTGATGAGAAGCTTCGCGTGGTTGAAGAGCCAGAACGTATTCTGGACTCGAAGACCAAGAAGCTAAGAAATAAAGAAATACAGATGGTGCTCGTCCAGTGGAAACACCACAAAGGTTCGCATCAGTCTTGGGAATCCAGAGATGTTATGAAAGCTACATATCCCAGTCTGTTCGAACATAGCTAACTTCGGGGACGAAGTTTGTGCGTGGTGGAGCCCATTCTGTAACAACTTAACTTTTTTGCTTGAACCTAATTATCTGATTTTGAGACAATAATGTAATTTTATTACATTATTTATTTTGTAATTTATTTGATTAATGAAAATTTAATTTAAATTTGATATAGATGTTAATTGGATTATAAATTATTAAAGATAATTTAAAATAAAATAAAAAATAAGTTAAATACAAAAGTTTAGTGGGTTAAATACACAAATAGATAAATGAAATATATATATATCAACTTAATGGTCATTTAAGTTAAAATTTAAAGAAATTACTCTCTCTCTAATCTCTTTCTACTTCCACGGCAATTCTCAAGAATTCATCATTTTGTTCATGAATTTGCAATCAATTGAAGATTTATGACAATAGGAGTTACAACAATCATTCAAGAACAATAATCGACAAGAATACAAGGTAATAATTACTTAAATTTCGATATTTTGAAGTTTATGTTCGGTTTTATAACAAACGAATTGATGATCTGAAAATTTTGTTGCATGTATATGAAATTAGTAGATTATGATAAATCCAAGTTAATAGAAGTATTAGAAACAAAATTTGTGGATTAGATCATTCAAAATAGTGAAGTAATCGGATTTTTATGAAAAAGGATGTTCTTGACAAAATATCCCTATTTTGGATGATCTTACTCAAATTAGGATGTTATTGTTAGGGAAAAATGTATAAAAACACTCCAATAATGTTATTATATCAATATATAACATTGCATGTTACTAAAAAGTGTTTTTGGGAATTAATATGAAAAATCCGTATGAAGAACACCAAGAACACCAAGAACAATTTCTGGAAAAATAGCAAGTGTGGGATCCGAATTCGGATGACCCGAATTCGGATGATGTCCCATTTCGGACCACGAAATTCGGATGAAATCCATTTCGGTCCCATACTTCGGATAACAAATAAATATTTTGTTAAGTGTTGGTCTGAACTCGGATGATCCGAGTTCGGATGGTATCAATTTCGGATAATGAACCGAATCCGGATGTGTGCTTGGTCCGAATTGGGATGCCCATTTCAGATGAATCTGAATCCGGATGATTAATTGGTCCGAATTAGAATGGCTATTTCAGATTGGTCCGAATCCGGGTGCCAGATCCGGATTGGTCCGAATCCGGATGATCCGAAATTGGATATCCTATTTTGATATTTTTACAAAATTAAAGAAAAATGAATCAAATGATTAACAGAGTTATCAGTTATCAGAATCAGATAAAATAAAGAGAAAGACATGAAATTGATATGATTTGACAATAATAATTCTGGACAGGTTCAGTTGATATCTGAACATTGACACAAAGAATTTAAAGACTAAAATGATGATGATAAAGATGATGAAATTGACATGATATTATCATGAATGAATTTGAACAGGTTTAGTATATTCTGAACAAAGATTTAAAGACTTAAAGACTTGAAAGCGGGTCTCTGATTTGAAAAGAATTGACAGATTACAGATTGACAAAATCCTGAGATAACTCAGGTGGCAGATTCATAAATCTGTTTGACCAAGACCCAGACCTGTGAGTTATAGATATTCAGATTGAACATGCATAGATCCGGTTGAGATATATTGCTGCTGTTAGTGTAACAACCTAGCTTTTGACTTAACTTTATTTTCTGCTTTTGATTTAATAATGTAATTTTATAACATTATTTGTATTGTAATTTTAATTAAGTAATGAAAATATTTAATTTAGATACATTAAGTTAGTGATGATAAAATGAAGATAAATCTGTATTGGAATGAAAATCAGATGTGGAGGGACCAAATGTGTCAATATCCGAAAGTTTAGAAATAAAAGACCATAAGTCTTTTATTTCTTCATCTTCATCATCATCTTACAACTTCAAATTCTCTCAATTTCTCTCTCTAAAGTCTCTAAAAGCTTGCTGGAAATTAAAGATTTGGAAGAAGAATTCGTGAAATTAGTTAAAGATTTTCAAGAATCAGAAGAATTTAAGGTAATAAATCAAATCTCCAAGCTTTAGTTTGTATTTTTAAGAGTTTAAATACATCAAATTCGGATTTAAAATCTGTAGAAATTATGTTGCATGCTTGAAATATTGGTTAGAAATCATGTAATGAAACCCATAAATGATTTAGAAACAGAAATCGTAGCTTAAATCGTCCAAAAAGATCAAAAATCTGAGTTTTTATAAACTTTTGTGTTCTTGAGAAAATTTCAATATTTTGGACAAATCTGGACGATTTAATGTGTTAGAGATAGGGAAAATAGTGTAGAAACACCCCAAAATTGATAATATAACGTTGGATTTAATTGCATGTTAGTATAATTGTCGATTGATGAATTTTTGATAAAACCCGTAAGTTGCGACTTGCATATCTGCAAGTGAACTCGGCGAGTTCATAGGGGAACTCGGCGAGTTCCCAAGAACAGCTTGAACATTTCTTCAAAAATTCATAAGTAACGGATCCGAATTCGGTTGGGACCCGAATTCGGATGAGACCCGAAATAAGTCTTGGTCCGAAATAAATTAGAACCGATCTCGGATGTACCCGAATTCGGATGGGTCAACATAATTCGGTTGTGTCCGAAATCCGGTTCTCTATCCGAAGTTCGGATGTGAACTCGGCGAGTTCACCAAGCTTACTCGGCGAGTTCTCCAATTTTCTGTGCATTTCGGATCTGATCCTAATTCGGATGATCCTTAGATCCGAATCCGGATGGGGGTTGGTCCGAATTTGTATATATATATTTTAATATTCTTTAAACACAAGAATCATTAATCCAAGAGGGAAGAATAAGGAATTATCAGTCAGAATCAGATGAAAATAAGAATATGAAGACTTTAAAGTCAAAAGATTATGAAATTGACAATGATGTAATATTATTCTGGACAGGTTCAGATAAATTCTGAACAAAGAGTTAAAGAATTACAGAATTAAAGATTGAAAAGGCAAAGCCAGAGTTCAGAAAGATTAAAGATAATTCCTGGGATAACCCAGGTGGTGGATTATAAATCTGCTTGATAAAGACTACAGAAACAGTGAGTTATAGATATTCAGTTTTTCATGCTAGACTTCCGATTGAGATATATTGTTGATGACAGTTTATTTGACATTCATAATGCTCAGCTGGATTGTGACCTGTGCACACCATGGTTCGGTGATGCCCTGTGGATCATGATAGCTAATTTGACTTATCATTTCACATGACATTGTACTTATAGTTCATTTCATATGTTATTGCTATCATGACTTTGATCACTATGCTTTCTTCATTGATCGCATCATTTGACATATTGATTCAGCTTAGAATAATTAGCTTTATCGGTCTATTGTTCTAGACCTAGCTATGTCACCAGTTCTATTGAACTTGGTATTGATATTCCGATGTTCCCCCATGAAGACCGCTGGTAGCTAGCCCAGCATGAGTGGATAGCTTCCACTAAAAGCGTGAGCGTGGGCTGAACATCATCCGATTCCCTGAGTTCTATGTCTCAATCATTGAGTGGCTGTAGCGGCAGTCCAGACATATCACGCTTTGACCCATGATCCGCTTGATTAATGCATGTAACCTGAAAATCTATATTCTCACTAAGCCTTGCTTACCAGTTGTTGTTTAATATTTTACAGGAAAAGATAAAGGAAAGTCACCTGCAGGACCTAGTTCTTAGGTCTTACAAGAGCAAGATTGAAGTATTCTATAGACCACTACTCAACAAACCCTTCGGTATTGATTGGCAGATGATAATTGTGGTGGTCTGGGTAGACGTAATTTGATTGTATGATGACATGTATTAGATTAGTCTGGTACCCTTTATAAGTTTATTTTGAAAATTGTAATCTGAACTAAAATTGTATTAAACTTATCCTAATGTTTGTACTTGTAATCTGAAATTCCGCAACTTAAATTACTCTATCTTAGTTATGATTGATATCGTGTTGCATGATGTGGGACCTAGACTCTGAGGACTGCCCCGTAAGGGAAGGTCTTCACAGGATGGTATCAGAGCCCATAGTTTGAGTGAATCAAGTATTACGAGAGTAATACTTGGTCTCAAACTGAAGCAATACATATGTATCAATCATTTAGGTGGTTTGAACTGAGATAGGATGTACAGACTGTTAGGATGGGGAAAAAGGGTACATAGATCTAAGTCTATAAACTGATAGTTAAATGATTTTTAATTTTCAGTAAAGATGTCAGGATCAGGTGACATTCCCAACAACATGACCCCACAACAAATGTATGAAATGATGCAACAACTACTAGCTCAGCATTCTGAACAACAAAATAAGTATATGCAAGAACAGCTTCAGGCTAGAGATGAGGCCGAAGCAAAAAGACGCGCTGACAAAAAGAACAAAAGAAAAGATAAACAAATCCAGAACGATGAATCTGATTCTGATAACTCTACTCCGAATGCCCAAATTGAGCAGCCGAAAGGCTGTAAGTTCAAGGATTTTAAAGCTAGCGGTGCCCTTAACTTCGAGGGTACAGTCAACCCAATCCAGGCGATGGATTGGATAAGTCACACTGAAGAAATTTTCAGAATCTCCGATTGCTTGGAATCCAAGAAAGTGAGTTATGCATCTGCTCTGTTCGTGGGTGCTGCCCGTGCCTGGTGGAAAACCCAGAGAAGTATTTATGGCGAGGAGGTCATCCAGACTCTAGAATGGGATCAGTTTCTTGAAATGTTCAATGTGAAGTATTGTCCTGCTGACCAACAAGACAAGATGGAGGTTCAACTGATGCAGTTAACCCAAGGAACTAAGACTGTAGACGAGTACGAGCACGAATTCTCACGGCTCTGTGGATATTCTTCATATCAGGTAGCTACTGAAGAAAGAAAGATGAACCGATTTCGTGGAGGACTTAACCCAAGATATCGACACCCAATGAGCGCGATAAAGTACAATTCGTATCTCGAAATGGTTGAAGCGGCAAGGCAGATTGAGAGAGGATATTTAGAGTACGGTGATCAACTCTATGCTCCATCAATGAACCCAACTTGTCCATCTCCCCCAAAGAAGCAAAGATTCGGCAGATTTTTTAAGCCCAACAAGTCTCAGTCCCAGCAACCCCAACAATCTCAGCAATACAGTTCGCCACAGAAAGTCCAAGCTTATTCGCTTACAAATGAACCACGGTTCTGCAAGAGATGCAGAAAATCGCATATAGGATTGTGTAATCCAGACGATGTCACGTGTTATGTGTGTAGCAGAATCGGCCATAGTAGAGAAGAGTGCCCCCAACGAGGTCTTGGTTGTGCTAAATGCGGAAAGCGTGGTCACTTCATGTATCAGTGCCACAGTGGACAACGAGGTCAATCACAATCATCAGCTGGAGGTTCTACAATGAAAAGCTCAGCTGCAACTCCAACTGTTAGGACCCGCGCCTTCCAAATAACGGCGGAGGAAGCGAAAGAAACCCCGGATGTGGTTACCGGTACGTTTTTATTAAACTCAATACCTGCACGTGTGTTATTCGACTCCGGTGCAAGCCGTTCATACATCTCGACTACTTTTGCGCAAAGATTATCTATGTTTCCTTCAAAGCTTCCTGTTATACTTGACATAGAGACAGCCAGTAATAATTACGTTATGGTTGATTCCGTTTATCGAAATTGCACATTACTCGTTAATCACGTTGTATTTAACCTCGATCTTATCCCGATACCGCTAAAAGAGTTCGACGTTATCATCGGCATGGATTGGTTAACGAACAACGAGGCTACTATTGTCTGCAACCGCCGAACCATCCGAATCAAGACTTCAGACGGCCGAGTGTTAGAGATTAAAGGCGACAAGCGTAAAGGTGCTCATTGTTTTATATCGGTTGAGAAAGCGCGTAAGTATCTTTCAAAGGGTCACGAATCTTATCTTTGTTATGTCTCGTTTGAGTCTACCTCGGAATCCAACAAGAAATCTGTATCTGATATTCCGATCGTCTGTGAGTTCCCAGACGTATTCCCTGATGACATTTCTGGAGTGCAACCGGAACGACAAGTTGAATTCGGGATTGACTTAGTTCCTGGTGCGGCTCCCATCACTAAAGCTCCCTACAGACTTGCGCCTGCAGAAATGCAGGAAATGTCAAAGCAATTGCAAGATCTGTTAGAGAAGGGATTTATCCGACCGTGTTCATCTCCGTGGGGTGCACCTGACTTGTTCGTAAAGAAGAAAGACGGAACTCTCCGAATGTGCATTGACTATCGTGAGTTGAACAAAGTCACAATTAAAGTATCCTCTGCCCAGAATCGATGATCTATTTGATCAGCTACAAGGAGCCAGCTATTTCTCAAAAATCGATCTTCGTTCTGGGTATCATCAGCTAAAAGTTAAAGAGGAGGATATTCCAAAGACAGCCTTCCGAACAAGATATGGTCATTACGAATTTCTAGTAATGCCTTTCGGATTAACGAATGCACCAGCGGCGTTCATGGACCTCATGAATCGAGTGTGCAGACCAATGCTGGATAAGTCAGTTATCGTATTCATAGATGATATTCTGATTTACTCCAAAACGGAGGTTGATCATATTGTTCATCTACGTCAATTGCTAGAGTTATTGAGAAATGAAAGACTCTATGCAAAATTCTCAAAATGCGAGTTTTGGCTCAGACAGGTAAAATCTTACGTTGTCTCGAGTTATTTCTTAAAGCGTTTGTTGTTTCAAAACTTGAATTCTGTTCTGATTTCTTTATAGATTCAATTCCTTGGCCATGTTGTATCTGGCGAAGGCATCTCCGTTGATCCATCCAAAGTCGAGGCCGTTCAAAAATGGCAAACGCCTCGCAATGCCTCCGAAATCAGAAGTTTCCTTGGATTGGCTGGTTACTATCGGCGATTCATTAAGGACTTCTCGAAGATTGCTGTGCCACTTACAATGCTAACACGAAAGAATACACCTTTCGTATGGGCCGATAAACAGCAAGAGGCATTCGACATTCTGAAGCAGAAACTCATTCAAGCGCCAATCCTAGCCTTACCAGAAGGCAATGATGATTTCGTTGTTTATAGCGATGCATCTGGTACTGGTTTAGGTTGTGTCCTCATGCAAAGGGGAAAAGTCATTGCCTACGCTTCAAGGCAATTGAAGGATTATGAGAAAAGTGCACCAACTCATGATCTTGAGTTGGCTGCCGTTACCTTTGCATTAAAAATTTGGCGGCATTATCTCTATGGGACTCGGTGTCAGCTTTACACCGATCATAAAAGTCTCAAACATCTTTTTACTCAAAAGGATCTGAACATGAAACAGCGCCGGTCCTTGGAGCTTATCAAGGACTATGATTGCGAGATCCTATATCATCCCGGCAAAGCCAATGTGGTCGCGGATGCATTGAGTAGAAAAGTCTATCCGGAAAAGTGTTGCTATGCCCTGACTCCAATTGTATTCTCTTCTGATCTCATTGAAGATATTAAATCTGCTCAAGTCGAAGCCTTGAAAGAAGAGAACATCTGTTATGAAAATCTCAAAGGGCAACTTCAATTTCTGTCTATGAATCATTTGGGACTTCAATGTCTCAAGGGAAACCGAATCTGGATTCCTAAATATGGTTCTATTCGCAACACTCTTCTATTCGAAGCCCATCAGTCCAAGTTATCCATTCATCCTGGCAGCTCAAAGATGTATTTCGATCTGAAAGCGGATTATTGGTGGCCAGGAATGAAGAAAGACGTCGGTCAATTCGTTGAAAGCTGCATAGTATGTCAAATGGTTAAGGCAGAACACCAGAAGCCCTTCGGGGATATGCAACCACTGCCAGTTCCTGAGTGGAAGTGGGAGCATATAACCATGGACTTTGTCACAAAATTGCCAAAGACCAAGAGACAACACGACTCCATCTGGGTAGTCGTGGATCGATTAACGAAGTCAGCGCATTTTATACCGATGAAAGAGACATACTCACTTGATAGATTGGCGCAGATGTACATCACCGAAGTTATTTCACGTCACGGTGTGCCAAAATCTATCGTCTCTGATCGTGATAGTCGTTTCACTTCGAGATTTTGGAAAGCACTGCAAGACGGGTTGGGTACTCGAATCTCAATGAGTACAGCTTATCACCCTAATGCAGATGGCCAAAGTGAACACACTATCCTAACTCTGGAAGATATGTTCCGTGCCTGCGTTCTTGATCTGGGTGGTAACTGGGATGACCATTTACCCTTGGTCGAATTCTCATACAATAACAGTTATCATTCCACGATTAAGATGGCTCCTTTTGAAGCTTTATATGGACGAAAGTGCAGAACTCCCACCTGTTGGCGCGAAACAGGTGAATCGCCTTTAGCAGGTCCTGCCCTTCTACAGTTGACTCATGATAAGATTCAACTTGTTAGAAGGAACATCCTTGAAGCTCAAAGCAGGCAGAAGTCGTATTATGATAATCGTCACAGATCGATCAGTTTTGCAGTTAACGATTGGGTGATGTTGAAGGTATCCCCAATGAAAAATGTGGTTCGGTTCATAAAGAGGAACAAGCTAGTTCCGAGATTCATTGGCCCGTTCAAGATTGTTGAAAAGATAGGAAATCAATCTTATCGTCTTGAACTGCCAACTGACTTAGCTGGAATACATCCTGTATTCCATGTTAGTCATCTACGAAAGAGTCTAGCTGATGAAAGAGAAGTTCAGATACCACACGTTAATGTGCAAATTGATGAGAAGCTTCGAGTGGTTGAAGAGCCGGAATGCATTCTGGACTCGAAGACCAAAAAGCTTCGTAATAAAGAAATACAGATGGTGCTCGTCCAGTGGAAACACCACAAGGGTTCGCATCAGTCTTGGGAATCAAAAGATGTCATGAAAGCAACGTATCCAAGTCTGTTCGAACATAGCTAACTTCGGGGACGAAGTTTATGCGTGGTGGAGCCCATTCTGTAACAACCTAGCTTTTGACTTAACTTTATTTTCTGCTTTTGATTTAATAATGTAATTTTATAACATTATTTGTATTGTAATTTTAATTAAGTAATGAAAATATTTAATTTAGATACATTAAGTTAGTGATGATAAAATGAAGATAAATCTGTATTGGAATGAAAATCAGATGTGGAGGGACCAAATGTGTCAATATCCGAAAGTTTAGAAATAAAAGACCATAAGTCTTTTATTTCTTCATCTTCATCATCATCTTACAACTTCAAATTCTCTCAATTTCTCTCTCTAAAGTCTCTAAAAGCTTGCTGGAAATTAAAGATTTGGAAGAAGAATTCGTGAAATTAGTTAAAGATTTTCAAGAATCAGAAGAATTTAAGGTAATAAATCAAATCTCCAAGCTTTAGTTTGTATTTTTAAGAGTTTAAATACATCAAATTCGGATTTAAAATCTGTAGAAATTATGTTGCATGCTTGAAATATTGGTTAGAAATCATGTAATGAAACCCATAAATGATTTAGAAACAGAAATCGTAGCTTAAATCGTCCAAAAAGATCAAAAATCTGAGTTTTTATAAACTTTTGTGTTCTTGAGAAAATTTCAATATTTTGGACAAATCTGGACGATTTAATGTGTTAGAGATAGGGAAAATAGTGTAGAAACACCCCAAAATTGATAATATAACGTTGAATTTAATTGCATGTTAGTATAATTGTCGATTGATGAATTTTTGATAAAACCCGTAAGTTGCGACCTGCAAATCTGCAAGTGAACTCGGCGAGTTCATAGGGGAACTCGGCGAGTTCCCAAGAACAGCTTGAACATTTCTTCAAAAATTCATAAGTAACGGATCCGAATTCGGTTGGGACCCGAATTCGGATGAGACCCGAAATAAGTCTTGGTCCGAAATAAATTAGAACCGATCTCGGATGTACCCGAATTCGGATGGGTCAACATAATTCGGTTGTGTCCGAAATCCGGTTCTCTATCCGAAGTTCGGATGTGAACTCGGCGAGTTCACCAAGCTTACTCGGCGAGTTCTCCAATTTTCTGTGCATTTCGGATCTGATCCTAATTCGGATGATCCTTAGATCCGAATCCGGATGGGGGTTGGTCCGAATTTGTATATATATATTTTAATATTCTTTAAACACAAGAATCATTAATCCAAGAGGGAAGAATAAGGAATTATCAGTCAGAATCAGATGAAAATAAGATTATGAAGACTTTAAAGTCAAAAGATTATGAAATTGACAATGATGTAATATTATTCTGGACAGGTTCAGATAAATTCTGAACAAAGAGTTAAAGAATTACAGAATTAAAGATTGAAAAGGCAAAGCCAGAGTTCAGAAAGATTAAAGATAAATCCTGGGATAACCCAGGTGGTGGATTATAAATCTGCTTGATAAAGACTACAGAAACAGTGAGTTATAGATATTCAGTTTTTCATGCTAGACTTCCGATTGAGATATATTGTTGATGACAGTTTATTTGACATTCATAATGCTCAGCTGGATTGTGACCTGTGCACACCATGGTTCGGTGATGCCCTGTGGATCATGATAGCTAATTTGACTTATCATTTCACATGACATTGTACTTATAGTTCATTTCATATGTTATTGCTATCATGACTTTGATCACTATGCTTTCTTCATTGATCGCATCATTTGACATATTGATTCAGCTTAGAATAATTAGCTTTATCGGTCTATTGTTCTAGACCTAGCTATGTCACCAGTTCTATTGAACTTGGTATTGATATTCCGATGTTCCCCCATGAAGACCGCTGGTAGCTAGCCCAGCATGAGTGGATAGCTTCCACTAAAAGCGTGAGCGTGGGCTGAACATCATCCGATTCCCTGAGTTCTATGTCTCAATCATTGAGTGGCTGTAGCGGCAGTCCAGACATATCACGCTTTGACCCATGATCCGCTTGATTAATGCATGTAACCTGAAAATCTATATTCTCACTAAGCCTTGCTTACCAGTTGTTGTTTAATATTTTACAGGAAAAGATAAAGGAAAGTCACCTGCAGGACCTAGTTCTTAGGTCTTACAAGAGCAAGATTGAAGTATTCTATAGACCACTACTCAACAAACCCTTCGGTATTGATTGGCAGATGATAATTGTGGTGGTCTGGGTAGACGTAATTTGATTGTATGATGACATGTATTAGATTAGTCTGGTACCCTTTATAAGTTTATTTTGAAAATTGTAATCTGAACTAAAATTGTATTAAACTTATCCTAATGTTTGTACTTGTAATCTGAAATTCCGCAACTTAAATTACTCTATCTTAGTTATGATTGATATCGTGTTGCATGATGTGGGACCTAGACTCTGAGGACTGCCCCGTAAGGGAAGGTCTTGACAGTTAGATTTATTGACATTCATTTATCAGCTGGATTGAGACTTGTGCACACCATGGATGGGTGTTGCCCAGTGAATCATGATAGCTATTTGATTATCTTTCCATATTGCATTTAATATTGCTTTAGACTTTGCCTTATGATTCATTGCTATCATGACTTCTAAGACATATGCTTCCATTATTGATCAGACCTTTGATAGATTGATTCAGCTTGACTAGCCCTTATGGTCTATTGTTCTAGACCCGGCTATTTCACCAGTTCTTATGAACTTGGTAATGACCTCCGATGTTCCGCCATATTGACTTACTGGTAGCTAGCCCAGTATGTGGCTGATCCCCACGAATTAAGCGTGAGTGTGGCTTGAACATCATCCGATCTTATGATATTATATCTCAATCATGAGGGCTGTAGCGGCAGCCAAGACATATCACGCTAAGACTAATGACTCCGCTTGACACGCATGTTGATATTGAAAATCTATATACTCACTAAGCGTTGCTTACAGATGTTGCATTAATATTTTACAGGAAAAGCCAAAAGAAAATCACCTGCAGGACCTAGTACTTAGGTCATTCAAGATCCAAGTTTCGAAGCTTTCCTTGACCACTACTCAACAAACTTTCTGGTACTGATTGGAAGACAGTAAATGTGGTGGTTCTGGGTAGACTTGATGTGATGTATGATGTTATGACTAGATTAGATGTTACCCTTTTATAACTTTATTTTGAAATATGTAAACTTAATCCTAATCTTGTATGTACATGTAATTTTATTATTCCGCAATTTAATTACCCTATCTTAGTATGATTGATATCGTGTTGCATGAATTGGGACCTAGACTTTGAGGACTGCCCCGTAAGGGAAGGTCTTCACAATATTGTATAATAGAATAAAGTACCGCATATAATTAAAATAAAATAAAATAAATAAATGAACACAAAGAACCTTCAAAATTATGAATTAAAGAAATTCTATATATAATTAAGAAGAAGAACTCAACACAACTATCATTACTTTGATAACCAATATATCTTGTATTAAATATAAATTTAAATCTCATCCAATCTATAATCTAACGGTTCATGTATTTAAAACCTAATGAATCATTTAACGGTTCTTATGTGTCTCAGTCTAACACACATACATATAATCAAGATCAAATGTGTATCACAACTTTCACATGCATGGTTCGGAAGTAGAACTCCTAAGGGAAATTTTTTTTAAAATTTACATAATTAACCTTTTATAAAATAACTTTGTAATGGTGTGTGTGTGTCAATATGTATATGTATATATAATCAAGATCAAATGAGTACCACTAGTTTTGTGGATTATCAAAAGTATCACTTTGAAAAAAAAATATAATTTGTTTTCATAACCATGTTTTTATTAAAAAAATATATATAATATTATTTGCAACAAACACAAACCCAAACTGAAACTATGTTAAATGTGTATGTTCACTGCGGTAACTTCACAATCAAGATACTACGTTCATATGACTTTAAGGAGATAGAATGTGTAAATGCTTGTAATATTTTACAAGTAGCATTAGGGGGATTTAGCTCACGAAATGAAGTTTTAAAATAATTTTGAATATAATTTATTATACATAATAGTTGATTGGTTGAGGTGGTAATGGTGTTTAAAACTAGCTAAGAGAATGAGTTATGTGTGTTAGGAGCCTAAATTCATTACAAATAGCTAGAAAATATAGATTACTTCAACAATAGATTTGATGTAATTTAAACTCACTTTTTATTCATTCTTTTCTCGTAATCCAAATTTTAAGATACACCATAAGCAAATTTCAATTTTCTTAAATTTCAACCATATATGAATATAAAAACAATTAGGATAAAATAACTTTTTTACAGTATGTTCATACTCAAACTCATTCGTTCACATGTACGTACAGTACTTGTGATCGTACTTGTACATACATAATATATATAATATTACCTAGCTATACGAGTGTAATATTATATTACATGATATATTATCAATATACATAACAAGTTATGTGGTGTCCGTGCGTTGCGACGGATGTATAGTTATGTATTTTTTATTAATAAAGTAACAAATAATGTAAAATCGTATTAAATTAAATTATACTTTTAAAAAGTTTAAAAATAAACTGAAAAAATAAACCTAAAATTTTTATGTATATTGATCTAAAACACTACACTTGTTGTTCTGTAAATGCAACTTATATATCTAAATAAAAGATAAATTACGAAGAAAAAAAATTAATCGTACTATATTATTAAATTTTAGTTACATGGTGTTGCTATTACTATATCATATATAGATACATGAAAATTTATTAATTCAAATTAATTTCTTATGTTTTCAAGTTTAGGTTTAATATATATTTTACTTGGGTTTTTTTAGTTTGATTTAATTATAAAATAAATAGATAGAATGGATATGTAATACTTTGTTACTAATCCCTGTATGTATATGATATGTGCAAAATTATACATGTTTTTGGTATCATTTTATCTCCAATTTATGTGGTTTTCAGACTGAAACGCGTGAAAAAGCAACTGATTTCGTTAATATATGTGTTCCGCAGATCAGAAGCCATTAAATCAACATGGGAACAGATTTCAAGGCTAAAATGACGAGATTTTATGATCTAGCCATCTCCCATGATCGAAAGCAAAATCTGGCGAAAAGTGACTCTACACGCCCGCGTAGGACTCTCCACGCACATGTGTGGCTAAGTCCAGTTGAGCATCCACGCACCTGCGTAGAACATCTCACGTGCCCGTGTGCCCAATTTCAGTCAAAGCAAGCCACGCACCCGCATAGCTTACCCACGCAGAGGCGTAGGCTAGGTTAAGTCCACGCACCCGCGTGACTTACCCCTACGCGCCCGCGTGCCGGGCCCAGCCCACTAGAATTCGTTTTAAAACCTAGCATGCGGCAGTAGCGTTCCAGGATCGGTTTTGGGTGAACTTCATACAACTTTTAGTGATCTTCCTCTCGGTTTTCAGTAGTTTTGCGTAATTAATAATAGTTTTAGCTTAGGGTTTCGTTATTCTTCAATTTCACAAGCATTCGGGGCGATTCCAGCGTCGATTTGTGCGTTTCAGACACGACTTAAGGCGATTTCATCACGTTTTTCTCAGATTTTCAAGTAATTAATCATAGTCTAGTGAAAGGTTTCGAATTTCTTGGATTACAAGCATTCGGTTCGAGTTTTGGATTCAATTTCTTTATTGTAGCAGCGCTATTTGGTACATTCGTTTCTTAAACTTTCTGATTTCATAATGGTTTTTATCTATTTGAGTTTAATTTTGGGTTTTAGCATGATTAGTGAGTAGTTTTCTTGTTCACCCGCTTGGGATGATGGATTCTATGTATTAATTGGTAAATTATTGGATTGATTGATGGATTTTGGTTTATATTTATTGGATTCTTGATTATTTCATATTTTCTTGTTAAAAATCAGATTTTTATTAATCTTTTAGCATTGTTTTGCGATAATAAAGTGTTAATTAAATCTGCATTTTAAAAAGAAAGATGCTTTAAATGGAAAATTAATAGTCAATTATCTCTTCTAGGCATTGTGTTGCGATAATGATTTGATAGTTGATTGTTAATCTAGAATTTTATGGGTTTGTTGGTTCTTATGCATTGTGTTGCGATAATAGGATTGACAAATTATAAAGTTTGATTTTTAAAGTGACAAAGTCAATTTGTTGGATTTCGGTGTTAATCGATTATCTTTATGTATTGTATTGGGATTATAAGATTAATTGGTTAATATTGGAGTTTTGACAAGTTGCTTTGTTTTCATCACGTGGTTATCAAGATTAAATATTTTAACTTGAAGTAATTAAATAATCGGTAAATTAAACCAAAATTCGGGCTTAATTGAATTTAGAATTGGTTATCAACCGATTTATCTTTAGTCAGTCAATTCAATCCATCGCTAATTAATCGTAGTTTTCTAATTCCAAGTGGATGACGCTTTCGTAATATAAGAGTTTCGTGAAGTTCAATTTATTATAGACCTTTACTTAAGTTAGTTCTTATTTAATTCTGCTCTCGTCAGTTTGTTTCGCTTTATTGAGTTGTCTTTACTTGTTTGCGATCGTTATTTAGTTTAATTAGAGTTTGCCGGTATTCGTTTCTATTTTAATCTGAAAAATCCAAAAATATTAGTTTAACTTTTTATTCTTGTGTTACTTAGTTTGCATTAGTTATTCGGATAATTAATTTTAATTAGTGTTTCTAGTTGATAATTTCCTCAAAAAGTCCGAAATAGATAAATATTGGTTTAGGTTGTAGTATTGGAGTCTCCTTTCTTTATTCCATTCCCTGAGTTTGATAAATCCAGGGTGATTCTTATAGCTATATTGCACACGATTGGTACACTGCCAGTTGTGTAATTTATACTTTGGGTTCATTTAGACATTAAAACCTGAGGTGTGTTTTGCACGCGTCAGTATACTTTAATTTTAATTATTCTTTCGTGAGTAGATTTTTATATTTTAGTTTATAAAAAAAAATAAATAAATTACGTATATTTATTTGGATTATTTTTTTGTTTGATTGTATTTTGAGTATATTAATATTTTAATGTTAGAAAAAAAATGTAAAATTTCTATATAAAATAGGCACAAACTCACAATAATAGTTACAGTAAATAAATTTTATAAACATTGATATAAAATGTGAATCTGTAGTGTTAAGTTATAATATATTAAATATTAATTTTCTTTTGTGATATTTTAAAAATACCATAAACATAAATTATATTTTTTAAAATACCATAAACATATAAAAATATTAATTACTATAAAATAAATTTAATATTATAACAATTTAATACATGAAATATTCTCCTATGTAAGAAAAATATTATTGATGATGTATGGATCACATGTTATATTATGTGTAGAAAAATTTTATTAATAAAATATTAATGATAAATTTATTATTTAATACTTGATAAGTTACTTAACTAATAAACAAACTATTTATACAAGATAATAGAAAATAGTTAATAGTGCATGTTAAAAAACCCTGATTAAATTATAGTTAAATGATGCATCTAAAGAAGCCTACTTATGAATTATAATTTCATTAGTGAATATGTATATATGTTTAATAAAATATTAATGATAAATTTAATTATTTAACACTTAATAGAATACTTAAGACTAAATTACATAAATGGTCCCTGTGGTTTATATGAAATTACGGTTTTAGTCCGTGAAAGAATTTTATTACACCAGAAGTCCCTAGAATCGAAAAGTTGTAACATTTTGGTCCCTGAAACTAACGGCCGTTAACTTGAGCCGTTAGTTTCAGGGACATTTTTGTCTTTTTGACTTTCAAGGACCATTTATGTAATTTTCAATCTTTCACGGACCATTTATGAAATTTTCATACTTTTCATATATATTTATCATTTCTTTCTTTTTTATAATTTAATTATCCAAATATAACATTTTATTTTTAATTCCTTTTGTTTTAATCATTAATTTTTATTTGTATGTTTATTGTTATTGTTAGTGTTATTTTTTTATATTAGTATAATTATTTATTTAAGATTATTATATGATATACCTGGTTCATTTTTTTCAATTATTTTTTTCATTTAAGAAAATTAAAAATAAAAACTAGTTGTAGTTTTTTTCCTTTGTAAAATCTAAAATAGAAATGATTTATTTCTTCTCTCCATTCAAAAAAAATTCAAAATAAAAACACGTGTTGAAGCTTTTTTCGTTTGGAAAAAGAATATAATCAAAATGTTTCGTAGTTCTTCATTGCAGATACTTAATAAAAATTTCTAATTCTAAATGGTTTGAAAAAATCAAGAATTGAAATGGTTCGTGTCTTTTTAGTCAAATAAATTAAATTCCAAATGGTTTGTTGTTTTTATTGAAAATTTTGAAATTGTATTGATTCTTTTATCTACGTTTAATTAAAAATCATAATGGTTCTTTTGTTTGAAAAAAAATCAAAAATCATAATGGTTTACCATTTTTAGATCAAAAAAATAAAAATCAAAATGGTTCGTCATTTTTTTTGATAAAAAAATTTAATACCAGATGGTTATCGTTGTTTAAAAAAATCAAAAATCAAAATGGTTCATCATTTTTTATCAAAAAAATTATCGAAATGGTTCATCGTTTATTTGATCCAAAAAACAATATTGGAGTGGTTCGTAAATTTTTTTTATCGTTGTTTAATTAAAAAAACGATGATCCATTATAATGAACCATTTCGATTTTAATTTTTTTGATTAAAAAACGATGAACCATTATGATTTTTGATTTTTTTAAACAACGATAACCATCATGATTTTAATGACGAACCATTTTGATTTTTATTTTTTTGATCAAAAAACGGTAAACCGTTATGATTTTTGATTTTTTAAAACAAAGAATAATTCTGATTTTTAATTAAACGTAGATAAAAAAATCAATACAATTTCAATTTTTTCAATAAAAACAACAAACCATTTAGAATATAATTTATTTGAATAAAAAGCGATAAATCATTCCAATTCTTGATTTTTTCAAACCATTTAGAATTAAAATTTTTAATTAAGTATTTGCGATGAAGAAACTACGAAACATTTTGATTATATTCTTTTTCCAAACGAAAAAAGCTTCAACACATTGTTATTAAAATTTTTTTTTTTGAATAAAGAAAAGAAGTAAATTATTTTGATTTTGGATTTTCTGAACGAAAAAAACTACAACTAGTTATTATTATTATTTTTCTGAAACGAAAAAAACCGTAGAGAAATATTTGGATTCTCAATAAATAATTGAAAAAAAATGAACCAGGTATATCATATAATAATCTTAAAAAAAATAACTATAGTAATGTATAAAACAAAAATAACATTAATAATAACAATAAACATACAAATGAAAATTAATGATTAAAACAAAAGGAATAAAAAAATAAAATGTTATATTTGGATATATAAAATGTATAATGTTATATATATATATATATATATATATATATATATATATATATATATATATATATATATATATATATATATATATATATATATATATATATATGAAAAGTATGAAAATTTCATAAATGGTCCCTGACAGTTTGAAAATTACATAAATGGTCCTTGAAAGTCAAAAAGACAAAAATGCACCTGAAACTAACGGCTCAAGTTAACGGTCGTTAGTTTCAGAGACCAAAATGTTACAACTTTTCGATTTTAGGGACTGCTGGTGTAGTAAACTTTTTTCAGGGACTAAAACCGTAATTCCATATAAACCACAAGGACCATTTATGTAATTTAGTCAATACTTAATTAATGAAATAAACTATTTATATATGATAATAGAATATAGTCGATGGTGCATGTTAGAATAACCCTCATTAAATTATAATTAAATGATGCATTTTAGAAAAACTAACGTATAAATAGTAATTTCATTAGTGAATAATGTATATATGTATAATTACATCAAACATATAACATAGAATTATCTATGCATGTTTGACATAATTATGCGCATAGATTATGTATTACGTAATATAACATTTCACAGGTTCGACTCCCGTCGGAGGCAAGTTGAAATTTAGGTGGAGTAAGTAAGTCTTCGGGTAAAGGAAGTAGTTTAGGAGTAGGAGTAGAATAGTTTGCCGTTCGATCAATATATATACATACACACACACACACACACACACACACACACATATATATATATATATATATATATATATATATATATATATATATATATGCATGTTCGAGTGAGTATCACTCATTATGCAGCCCACCAGAAGGTACCACCTTTAAAAAATCTTTTTTTTATAATTTTTTTTAATAAACATGTTTTAATTAACATTATGAAGATCATATGTAATTTCACATACATTCACATCTCCTAGCTCCTAAAAAGTGATGTGATCACACACTTACATAATTTTGAATATATGTGAACGTGCATTTATGTGATGCGTGATTTCATGCACTTAGAGTGTTTGGATTTGCGTGAAATTTACATATCTTCTGTGTTACGTTAATTAGAACATGTTCATGAAAAAAAATTTCAAAAAAATTACTTTTAAGGGCGGTACCTTCTGGTGCGCTGCATAATGGGTGATACTCACTTGAACTTATATATATATATATATATATATATATATATATATATATATATATATATATATATATATATATATGTATATATATATATATGTATATATATATATATGTATATATATATATAATCTTATGCAGACGAGTGTGTAAGTGTGTAACGCTATATTATATGATATATTATGTTACATAATTCATTTTATATCCATGCATATAAATGCTTCAAACATACATAATATATATATATATATATATATATATATATATATATATATATATATATATATATATATATATATATATATATATATACATATATACATTTACGTAATGGGGAGGACCAATGACAATTTTTCTTTTTTTCTTTTAAATTTTAAATTTTAATTTTCATAATACACCCTCATCTTAGTGTAATCTTTTATTTAGCCCTTTTATTTTAATTAATTTTCATTTATTCCTTTTTTAACGTTTATTATTACAACATTTTCTTACATACTTATAATTATGATTTTAATTATACTTATGTTAGCGGTTGTCTTTCAAAACTATTATATTATGTTTAATTGCATAGAAAATATATTATTATTCAGATGCACGATACATAATTCTAATAAATTGTTTTATTATTTTTTTAATTTTTAATTTAATTTTTTCACAATTCACCCTTATCTTAGTGTTATCTTTTATTTAGTCATTTTATTTTTATAAATTTTCATTTAGTCCTCTTTTAACATTTATTATTACACCATTTTCTTACATACTTAAAATTATGATTTTAATTATACTTATGTTTGTAGTTGTTTTTTGAAACTATTATGTTATGTTTAATTGTAATAAAAAATTTTATTATTCAGATGGACGATACAAAATTCTAATTAAATTGTTTTATAATTAAAATTGAACTATTTAATATTTATATTTTTTTATTAAATATGATCATGTATAACATCAAATATTACTATTATAACATTGACAAACTCTAATTGATGTATTAGAGACAATACCGTTATAAATTTATTTGATTTGATCGTAAAACCAATTAATGAAATTGAGGATTAAACCTAATCAATGTCAACTTTTCAAATTATGGTTATGAATATTTGATTAATTAATTCTGGCTCCGATCCAATTTAATAAGACATTGTTTGTAATTCTAGCATTGCAAAGTCTAGATTACCAATGATAAGAACCGACTAACAGTATCATCTGTCTTACTTCTTGAATCTATATCGGTTTTTCAATTTCACTCTTCGATGTTGGTTCAGTTATGTTTCTTTGCTTGAATTGTTTGAATAGTATTTTTATTTATTTGTTTTTATATTTATTATTGTAATTAATATTTTTACCCGCAACAACGCACGGGTGTCAATAACTCGTTATATATATGTCCTATATAATTAAACAAATATAATATCATATTATATAATATTTTATGTAATTATGTGCATCGATATAAAATAAGATATGTGTAATTATATATATCATATTATATATATATATATATATATATATATATATATATATATATATATATATATATATATATATATATATATATATACACATAATATTAAATCCACGCACATAATTAAATCAAACATACATAATATACATATGTTTGATGTAATTATATTATATATACATACATTTATCATATCATATAAACCAATGGCTACCTACCATTTGCCCAACCATGATTGGTTGGTAGTTTTTCTTTTTTTTTTTTTCCTTCTTAATTTAAACTTTGTTTTTTCTTTTTTTTTTTTAATTTCAATTTTTCATAACACACTTTTATCTTAGCGTTATCTTTTATTTAGCCATTTTTATTTTAATAAATTTTTGTTTACTCCTATTTTAACATTTATTATTACAATATTTTATTACACATTTGAAATTATGATTTTTATTATACTTATATTTGTAATTATGTTTAATTGTATAAAAAAGACATTATAATTCAAATGGATGGAGTAAGCCAATGACTTTTTTTTTTCTTTTAAATTTATTTTTTTCATAACACATCATTATCTTAGCGTGATCTTTTATTTAGCCCTTTTATTTTACTCATATTTTAACATTTATTATTACAATATTTTATTACACACTTAAAATTATGATTTTATATATACCTATGTTTAGAGTTATGTTTAATTGTATGAAAAAGACTTTATTATTCAAATGCATGAAGTAAGCTAATGACATTTTTTCGTTATTTTTTTATTTTAGATTTAATTTTTTCATAACACGTCATTATCTTAGCGTTATATTTTATTTAGCCCTTTTTATTTTAATAAGATTTTGTTTAGTCCTATTTTAACATTTATAATTACAACATTTTCTTACACACTTAAAATTATGATTTTAATTATACTTATGTTCGGAGTTATCTTTTGAAACTATTATGTTATGTTTAATTGTATGAAAATGACTTTATTATTCAAATGGACGATACAAAAATTCTAATTAAACTCCTTTATAATTAAAATGTAATTATTTAATGTTTAGATTTTTTTATTAAATATGATAAGTATAACATTGATAACTACTATTATACCGTTGACAAACCCTAATCAATGTATTAGAGACATTACCGTTATAAATTTATTTGATTTGATCGTAAAACCAATAAATTAAATTGAAGATTAAACATAATCAATGTCAAAATTTCAAATTATGGGTATGAATAATTAATTAATTAAACATGGTTCCGAACCAATTTAATAAGACATTGTTTGTAATTTTAACATTGCAAAATCTAGAAACCAATGGTAAGAAAACCAACTAACGGTATCATCTGTCTTGCTTATTGAATCTACATCAGCTTTTCAATTTCACTCTTCGATCTTGATTCAGTTGTGTTTCGTTATTTGAATTGCTTGAAAAATATTTTTGTTCATTTGTTTTTATTTGACCCCGCAGCAACGCGCGGGTGTTAATAACTCGTTATGTACATAGACAATATATATTATGTAATATAACGTTTCACACTCATCTAGAAAATATTATATATATTATGTAAGTGAGTGTGTAATGTTATATTACATGATATGTTATATTACACTATTCATTTAGATGAGTTTGTAACGTTATATTATATTAATATTATCTAGATGAGTTTGTAATGTTATCTTACACAATATATTTTATATGTATAAATTTGCGTGAAATTTATATATCATTTTTATAATGTTAATTAGGGTGGAACACGGTCCGGTTTGGCGACTAAAATATCTGCCAAACCAGTAACTTTGGTTTGGAAAATTCTCAAACCAAATCGGCCAAGGCTAACCGCTCAATTCGGCTGGACCCGTCAAACCGCAAATAATTGGTTTAGTTCGACTGGTTTCATGGTTTGAATTAGAAACTTCGAGTTAATTTATAAATATTTTAACAAATTAAAAAAAACAAAAAAATAAATTGGTATATTAATGCACAACACAAAAAGAAAAAAAAATACGATCAATATCTTGTTGTAATTAGTAAACAATTAAACTTAAATAGGTAAATTGTTACAATAAATGGATCATATGTAAATTTCACATATATTCACATCTATAAGCTCCTAAAAAATGATGTGAACACACACTTATATAATTTTGAATGTATGTGAACGTGCATTTATGTGAAGCGTGTTTTCATACACTTAGAGTGTTCGGATTTACGTAAAATTCACATATGATCTGTGTAATATTAATTAAAACATGTTCATGAAAAAAAATTTCAAAAAAAATTACTTTTAAGGGTGATATCTTCTGGTGCGCTGCATAATGGGTGGTACTCACTTGAACATATATATATATATATATATATATATATATATATATATATATATATATATATATGTTCAAGTGATTACCACCTATTATACAGCGCACCCGAAGGTACCACTCGTAAAATTATTTTGTTAAAAATTTTTCACAAACATGTTTTAATTAACATTAAACAAATGATATACGAATTTCACGCAAATTCAAACACTCTATGTAAGGTCGCCTTCCTACGGATCCTATCTTGACGCGACGCCGTCCAACGAGTGCGGAATTCTCGTTAGCGGTTTGACGGAAAGACCACGCACACGAAACACGGAGACTAACACAATGATAGACGTCAACAACAGAACGCCCCGACACGTGATTCTCTCCAAGAACTAACACAAAATCGCCTTGCAAGTTCGAGATCGCCTCTGCACTAATCTCTGATCGATTTTGCAAAAGTTGTTAATTAAAACTAATTAACACCTATTTATATCACCTGATTCGAACTTGTCCAGGACAAGTTCAACTAAGCCCAAGGCCTTTCGTACTCGTCCTCCATAAGTTCGAACCAGTTACTTTGAACTTATGTTTGAACTTATCTTTGAACTTATGTTTGAACTTATCGTAACACATCAATTACACCAAGTTCAAACATACATACAATCAATATCAAACATATATTATCAAACATATAACAAACATATATCAAACACGTAGGCAATTACGAACAAATTGACTATTACAAAATATCGTCTATACTTAGATGCTATCGTCACACAGGATGCACTAACACTCTAAGTGCATGAAATCATACATCATATATATGTATGTTCACATATATGCAAAATTGTGTAAGTGTACGTTAACATCATTTTTTAGGAGCTATGAGATGTGAATGTATGTGAAATTTACATATGATCTTCATAATGTTAATTAAAACATACTTATGAAAAAAAATTAAAATTTTTTTTTAAAGGTGTTACCTTCTGGTGCGCTGCATAAGGAGTGGTACTCTCTCGAACCATATTCTATACACACACACATATAAAATCTAACTTCCTTTTGACGTTACAAACCAACGGCTACTAACTGGGTTTGAATGAATTTACAACCGGTCAGCCGAAAACTACTTTTTCAACCCAGTCAAACCGGCTGAATGATTTCGGTTTGGCCAGTTCAGTGGTTTCAGCCTAACTGTGTTCACCCCTAATGTTAATTAAAATATGTTTATTAAAAAACTTTCAAAAAAATTTTTTTTAGGAGCAGTATCACTAGGAATGTTGCATAATAAGTGGTACTCATTTAAACATATATATATATATACCCACACACATTTGTGTGTGTGCCTTTGTTTTTGGTGCAATGTCAATATATAAATGTATATGAAAGAAATTAAAACTCCTTGTGTGTGTGAATACATTATTGTATACTAATATTATAAGACCATGTGGATAAAAAATCTAAATTTCAAGACTTGTGAATTCTTACAATTGAAGAAGTTGTCTAAGTCACCATGAATCTTTGTTGTCATTTATTATTTAAAAAAGACATTTTTAATTTATGTATAAAATACGAAATATTATTTGTCCATAAATTTTGTTTTTATCTATAAACTCTCGTGCTCAAATACAAAAGTTTATATATACAAAAATTTCATATTTTATGCATCAACAAAAACAATCATAATTAATTTTAAATTAGTTTATAAGTAAAAAAATTAAAAAGAAAACAATAAAATTTTATATTGTTCTTCGATTTTCTATGGAACCCTACCTATATACATAAATATGTGTATATGTATGTATATGTGTGTGTATATATACATACACACATGTATATACATACATATATATACACACACATATTCATAATTATGAATGAATTTTGTCTATGTACTAATATATTTAATACATTTAAAAAAACAAAAACCAAAAAAAAAAAAAAAAACTATAAAATTTTATATATGTACTTACAAAACTTCATAATTATGTATATATCATTGTAAATTTCCTTATTATGCATATATCTTTCTAAAATTTTAAAAGTATCATATATGTTTAAAAATCTAATTATTATTATTAAATCATTTAAAATTCAAAAAAAAAAAAATAATTCTCTCATTAGTTAAATCTTCAAAGTATATCTTCTAAACCAAACAAAAAAAAACTTAACAATTTTCTAAAGTAAAAAAAAAAAAAAAAAACAATTGGTCTCTGACATATACATCTAATGTTAAACACATTGTATATATGACTACAATTAATCGTTTGGCACAAACTTATCGTCATTAATTATTTACATATACAAAAAAAATAAATCACATTAAATGGTAATCGAATTTTATATATAAAAAATTAACGAACGATTTAAGAAAATTTTTTATTAATGTCCAAATCATCTAATCTAAATAGACCAAATAAAGTATTTGAATTCAGTTTATATATATTTTTTATGAAAGATTCAATTAGGAATACTTTTGGTTTTGAAACCGATTATTTTATTAAAAATTAATATGAATTTAATTAATGAGAAATTTAAAAAGATAGTATTTTGAATTTTAAATGATTTAATAATAATAAATTAGATATTTAAACATATATGAGAGTTTTTAAAGTTCATAATGATATATATGTGTAATAAGGAAATTTATAAATATACATATGTAATCAGGGGCGGACTCACGCCTATGGTATAGGGGTCAACCGTCCCCGATAAAATTTCGAATTTGCAGGCTATGTATATTAGCTAAAAAAATTTGACCCCCATGAATTTTAAAGTTCGACCCCTCAGCTCTCACTCGGAGTAAAAAAGAAGACTGTCTCGCACGAGCCTTGGATTTCGGAGCTGCATTCGTGTCCGCAGGTGCTGGCGTACACAAGTTCAGTGGATTTTTTAGCCTTCAGGGTCCAAGATTTGCACCCCCCATGCGCGCGGGTAGACATTGGAGTAAAACCACAAACAATCTTGTCATGGCTTTAAACACTCCTCATTATAAACCCACTTTGGTTTCCATCTTCGTTCCTACGTGGAACTCAAGTTCTCCCACTAGAAGGAGTTTCATTCATTCCAAACATCAATCATTGAGCATCGATATCTTATTCATCTTAGTTTTGTTTTGAACGTTCTTTATATCGTTGGAATCCTCTCTTCATGGAGAATACAAACTAACAAAATATTAATGATATATTTCACAATTATATATAATTATATTTGGTCCAAAAAATGGAAAATACATTTTTTTTCTTTGAAAAATTTACACTTTTTTGTAACACTTGCACTATTGTAGCTATTAAATTCTGACCCCCATAAAAAAAATTTATGCGTAATTATAAAGGTTTACAAGAAATTCGGCCAAATTTAAAAGATTATAAATCTAAAATTTTTATTTGTTTTTATTCATATATTTTTATTAAAACAAACATTCTAATCCAACGGACACAATTTACTCCACTCGGCATCAATGGCAAGATTAGTGCCATGCATGTGTGACACGTGGAGTCAGGTTCACTCTGTCGGTCATCCTAATTTCTCCAACCCTCACCAATCCCACTCCTACTATGTCATGCGAAGTATAAGTAGAGCCAAGGACTCCCAATTCATGCTTTCAAACCATTTTCCTCATTTTCCCCTAATTCCAGCATATACATTCTTCTAGACACAGAGAGAGATCGAGGTCTGTATTCAGACTTCTAGTTGATCGAGGATCTAGCTAGAGAGAGAGTTCAGGTTTTGATCCGGCGGCCGTGAACGTGATTACGTAAGAAAATGGAGAATTTACCTGGATCGTACTTTTATGTGGATCCAAGAGGTGCTTCTTCTTCTAATACTCCTCGGCCGCAGAACACCACTGGACCCATCGGCAGATCACAGCAATCCTTCTTGGAATTTGATCGTGCTGAAATTTTGCAGTTGATCGAATTTCTTAATCGGCCTGACACTAGAGCTGAAGCTATTGTGCGACTCAACAGAGTGTACAAGATGCAAAAGGTATATATATACATAAATATATCATAGGTAACATATCTGTATTTATATGTATATATTTGAGTACCGTAATCATGGATCCATGATTTAATAATTCAGTTTTCAATTCCTACAGATACCGCTTTTGCTGAATTTGATCTTTAATTGGTTTCTAAATTCTAGATCTGATGCTGATCGGTTCAACTTTATGAACTCAGTTATATATGGTGTTTAATTATTTCGTAGATGATGAATCATTTTCCTGTTTCTCATTTTATTTTCATTTCGGCAATCAGCATCAGTTTATTTCATTTGTGTGTTTGATCGACAAATTAACATAATACGTTTCAAGTGTTGAATTTCCTATTTTATTAAAACATCTAGTTGTTTGTTCAAAATCTATATATGCTCTCCCACATGTAGTGTGTATATATATATATATATATATATATATATATATATATATATATATATATATATATATATATATATATATATATATATATATATATATATATATGAGCTTTAGATAGGAAGCTGGTTTTACTTTAATTCAAATTCATATATACTTAAGCTTGATATCAAATTAATTAACTGATCAAGCATTTGTATTTCTTAAAAGTTTCCTAGCTTGGGTAAAAACATTTTGATTTTTTAGTTTCTTGAAAAAGGTGGTGAGGCCTCTATCAAATCACCTTATAAGTCATCAAGAAAGCCACATATATGGTGTACACCAGATCCTGTGATGTATGTTTTGTTGAACAATAAGGAAAAGGAACTAGGGTTTAACAAAAAGGGCTAGGAGGTTTATTGAAAATAGAGTGTTACCTTACGATGAACAATAAAAGGGATATATTTAAACAAGAAATAATAAGAGATTGACAAAAGCAACTCCTAATTAACTATGCAAACTATATATATTAAAAGACTATATATATGCTAACATGGTTCACACATAAATTCTAGGTAACGCAATAGAATATATATATATATATATATATATATATATATATATATATATATATATATATATATATATATATATATATATATATATGTATGTATGTATGTATATGTATATGTATATATGAAAACAGAAGGCAACTGTGTTTTCAAAGAAAATTTGGTAATTTTTGTATATAATTAAAACTATAGATTTGTTAACAGTAATTATCAACTTAAGTTTAATTTTGACACCATTTGCCAATAAAAACATACAGGTTAATTTTGATACTGTTACGTACCCCTTTAGAAGAATAATTAATATTCTAGTAAATCTTTAGATATCTGAAGCTCACTTGGTTGATTGAATAATGATTTATCTTAGTTTCAGATTATCATTGTTGTTATTAATTACTAATATAGCAGTACTAATTACGCCTTGCAATCCGGTCTCTTGTCCTGACAAGCTAACTTGTATGATCCACTACATGGTTTCATGAGATCATGATAGAGAGAATCATACTCTTCTGGTGAAAAGTGAAAGGTGAGTTATATAGAAATCATCAACAACATGTTTGAAGTTCTCAAGCAGCGATTATGTGTCCTCACCTTGTAATTAGTTTAGTCCTACAGTGGTAGAAATTGAGTTTTCGTGTAGTTGTGTGATGAAATGAGCTATGGCAGTTGCAATTGAAAGTGTCTCTCTTTTGTATTACATGAATAGTTTAAGCTTTTAATGATAAACTTAACTTTAAGAAAGAAGAATATGATGTTTTTTTGTGTATAACTGAATTGTTGTGCCATTTAATGGGCTCACACATATAATTAATTTATAGGAAGGAACAAAGAGAGAAAAAAACTGCACAGGTTGCATGAGAAGTAAAGAAATACAATAGATGAAAAAGAAAAATAACCCACCAATACATGAAAAAGAAATACAATAGAGGATCGACAACGTAGGCCTTTAGCAGCGACATTTGTCGCCGCTAAAACCCATCTTTCGTAGTGAGTAAAGAAAATAAAAGCAAAAGAGGAAAAAGAAAAATAACCCACCAATACATGTTCAACATATACAGCCCCAATCAACTTAAAGATCGAGCAAAGTAAATATTAAATATAGAAACTGAAAAATATAAAATGAAATCCAAAAGAGCCCCTTTAAGCTAAAGGTCTTTTATGATCACAAAAGAAAGAACTTGAACCAATAACGGTGGTACAGCAACCGGGTACGTAGCGCGTAGAAATTACAAAGATGGATCTTGAAACACCATCGTCTAGGGGGGCAACCAAAAAGGGTTGATGCAGGACAAAAATAATCTACCTTCTAATGGATGATGAAGAATGAGACCTTAAGATAAAAAATAGGTTGTGTTTAGTTAACGAAAACTAATTTTTCAATTTCAGTTTTCAAGTTATATATAGTTTTTAGAAAAAAGAACAAGGGTTTATATAAAAAGTGAAAACTTGTTTAGATGATGAAGTTTTAGTTTAAGAAAAATAAGATAGATGATTATAAAATAAGAAAAATAGGATAGGTGATAGAAGACAAGAGAGAGAAAAAAAGTATTATAAAGAAATATAATGTATGTAATTGGAAAGTAAGAGGAAGATTATGAAAAGTGGTATTTTAAAATATGAAATGAAAATATATGAAATTGTTGTTAAATAAACAAGTTATCATTTTTTTAGAAAAGTAAAATAGAAATTTTGAAAATTTTGATCAACTAAACGTAACCTTTTCTAAACTCTGATCAAAGACTTTGAAGAATACAACCAATGCTTTATAAAAGAAAGCTAATCTTTTTGGTAGCTTTGGGAAAATCTTTATAAAAAATAAATTATACTTAAAATAGTTCAAACTAATTTCTCCCTAAACTAACTTGTGAAGATTCCTATGCTCACAAGTGGATGCCATTAAGAGCTTTTTTGTTGACTAGTCATGCATGGGTCTCATAATTCAAGTTCAATGATCTCTACACTCACTATATTTTTGACTACTTAAATTGTGTTGCATTGATGGCTGACGAAGGGGGCGACTAAAGAGATACCTCCAAGGCTTGATAGCTAGCCACCGGTAGAAATCTGATGAGGTGGCCAATGAAGAGAGACTCCCAAAAAGAAGTTTGGCAGAAGGGTAAAAAGAAGAAGGCAGGGGGGAAGTTATGGTTATCACGTACAGGCTATAATTAACGACAGATGCATGTGAAAGAAAAAATGGACATATATAGAGAGGGATGCGAATGGATGACCGACCTCAAATATATGCCTCCCATATTGCCACGAGGGTTACAAAAGATGAAAAGGGCAGTGGATGGTTGAGAGGGAATAATTAATGATCGATAATTAAGATCAAGAAGATGGTATAAGGTTTTAGGGAAGAAATGAGATCTCTTTATGGACCAAACTGTAAGGAAGCTAACATTGGAATATACCCTGGAGGAGAAGGAAAAAAGGCAGCAACGAAGGGGTCCTTCTAATTAATGAAGGATAATTAACAACTAGCTAGAGAAGGAAAATCAAATTAATTATGAAACTCTGCGAAACCATGCATATATCATATATGGACAGAAAGTTGAGAGTGGAAGTTAGACACCATATGCTAGACATTGTTCTTCAAGTTAGCAACCAACCCAAATGCTAAAACCTATCTGACTTATGGATGGAATTATATGTTTTCATGATCTAGGGCACGAAATTGTGGATGGACTCACATGTTTTCTTATAGAAACTGACTTGTAGTTTTATAGTGCTAGCTAATCTGCCATAGAATTTGTTGGAAATTAAATGATATAAACAAAGTATTTACTAAGTATATGTTAATTTAATTAGATTAATAGATACCGATTCCATAAGTAAATCGGTTAAGAGACGGTTGTACCTATTTAGGGAACAGTTGTGACTATTTAGGCATTAGTTATTAGGAAGTTAAATTCGGTTATTAGTTGTGTTTGTTGATAACCGACACACCCTTAGACATACATCCACACACACTGGTTCAATTACTATAAATATGCATATGTATTGTTTGTAAATGTATCCCCATTCATAAATTAATAACAAAGTATATTTAATTAGAGGGATCCACCCACACTATTTCTTGTTCTTATTCTTCCTTATTGTTGAATGATGATTGAGCATGATGGCTAAAACGAACATGATCTTGGGTTCAAATCAAAGAAGATCAAATCATGTGTCAATTATCAACCGCGAAGAACCTGTTGTGTGAGGCAACCGCGAAAAACCTGTTGTGTGGCAACCGCTAAAAAAATAGGAAAGACAGTCTGTGATAGATTGAACGATTAAGAGAAGTGAAGAATGGTCATGTGATATGATCAAAATGGAACAAAAGAACACAGAGTGCGTTCTTGTGGATTCGAGAAGAATAGGGACGAATTCAATTAGGACAATGCTATGGAGGCTATGGAAACATCAACAAGAAAAACGAATGGAATGATATGGCCATGGGATTTGTTTTTCTATTTGTTATTGCCTGATCAGGCATACTACGAAGTTGCTAGTGATAAACCTGCGGGGTCTAGTTACGCCATGGGAAATTTGCAAGATATTGGTAAGGAAACCAATAAGAGTATGGATCAAAGGGGAGGCAATGAGTGTGCTCCAAGAGAGGTTGATCAAAGGGGAGACTGAGTGTACTACAAGAGAAGATGATCTAGAAGCAAGTATGGGTAACAAAGCAAAAGGAGTGTGCAACAATGCAATAACACATTAGACAAGCAATGAAGACAGTGAACCAAACATTGAGGAAATTAAGTTCCCAAGTAAACCAAGAGACGAATCATAGGGCATTGATGACTATGTCATCATTTGAAGAAAACTAATTTTGTTTATATCATTTAGGGGGAGCGTTGGAAATTAAATGATATAAACAAAGTATTTACTAAGTATATGTTAATTAAGTTAGATTTAATAGATACCGATTCTATAAGTAAATCGGTTAGGAAAATACAAGAAAACATTTGTAAACGGTTGTACCTATTTAGCGAACAATTGTGACTATTTAGGCAATATTTATTACGAAGTTAAATTCGGTTATTAGTTGTGTTGATAAACATTCACATACATTCACACACACACACACACTGGTTCAATTACTATAAATATGTGTATGTATTGTTTGTAAATGTATCCCCATTCATAAAATAACAGAATATATTTATAGGGATCAACCCACTTCTTCTTGTTCTTATTCTTCCTTATTGTTGAATGATGATTGAGCATGATGGCTGAAACGAACACGATCTTTTGAATTAACAACCTATTATTTTTGAAATTCGGAACATTTCTTGTAGTGTTGGTAGTTGGTCACTCACTATACGGTGATTGCCATGCATGACTCTCTATATATTGTAGAATGCCTCTTGCTCGTTAATTCGATCTACACTCACATGTACGCACAGATTGAGCTAAAGTGTATTAAAGGCCTCATAATCATTATTGCCTTTTTTCCAAACCAGTATGTTGACTATTGGTTTTGTATTGCTAATCGGCCATAGAGTCTGGCCGGTGCATTTGAATTGCCTTTTGGTAGTTTGTCACTTGTGTATATACAGGCAATTGCCATGACTAGCTTATTCTGTAGAATGCCTCTCTTTGATTGACTCGATTTACGCTCCACATGTTCAAAGAGCTAAAGTTTATTAGAGAACTCAGAACCTCTATTACCTTTTCTCAACCAGGATTTTGACCTCGAACCCTCTCCGACATGTCTATGACATGGTAGCAAATAAGGTAGGTGATGTCATCAAGTCTGATTGTGAAATTACCTTGATAACTCTCAGTTAGGATACTGAGGAGTTGTTATATGTGGAAGGTATTCAAGAACTTCCCTCTAATAAATTCTTATAAAAGAATCTTTGTGATTATATTGATCGATCAGGATCTTCAACCTTGATGAGTAGGAGTTTTGAATTTTTAATATGTTATGCATTAAGGGATACACAATTTCTCGATCAAGTGATAATGTATAAAGTAAAAACCTAAATTAATGTTGCAAATTAACAAAATCCCAAATACAGTTCCATATAGCTAGCTAGGTTATTATGCCAGATTAAGCTTATGCGTTGATGTTACATCTGCTCATCAGTCTCATTGTGATGATGATTATTTGCAAATGATATCGTATACTGAAAAATATAAACATACATACATACACACACACATATATATATTGTTCATAACGAATAAATTGTTCACAATTGATCTTATCCCTGTATATCTAAAGCATGCATATTGTAATTAGTTACACCTAGCTATGGACTAAAAAACAAACACTAAAGATCTTAGTATAGTATATGAAGAAGCATATGGTCCCATACATATTGTAGTTAAACCATATACGATTCACCGGGTCAAGCATGATATCATGTTTAATTTAGGTAGATCATCTTCCCCGTTGTTCCCCTCTTAATGATCTGATAGGACATGAACAATGTGTTCGCTATGTGTGACAAAAGGCATCTCGAGCATTAATTAGCTCGTGAAACTTTCATAGCAATCATCTTTTTTTAGGTTGGCATGCATTCACTTCTAACAACGTTCTCTCTCAGCTTTTTAGTTTGTTTCCATTTAGTTTCATGGATAGTTTTTAATCAGATTTTTTTACAGGCATATTTAGTTGGCACTTCGTTGAACTGTAATTGACGTTTTAATCTATAACTTTATCCTTTTCCCACCAAAATAACAGCTATATTCCAATCTAATGTCTCCACATTACACATATTCTCTTCCTTGGAAATAAATATTCTAGCACGGGATTTATAATCCAAGGTAGCCTAACTTCAGTTGATTATACCAGAGAATATATAACTTCCATTAATCTGGCACCACATGTGTTCCCATTTTAGTCATCCAAATTATTCTAGCAACAAAATATATATGGTCCACCATGAAACATAATTAATTATGGTCGGTAATGGATGATGGTGTTAAACATCATATTCAAGCTAGCTAATCCTTGATGACATCGATTACGTACTTATATTTTCTTTAACATCAAAAAAAGATTTCAATAAAAAGAACCTAGCCAGGGACTAGACATATAAGGATTCAAATACAATTATAACATGCAATAAGGCTCTATAATGATTAAAAACCCAAAGATCCGTAGATATAAAAAAATGGCCACTTCCTGTTTGAAATCCATTTAAAGGATGAATCTTGAACTTCACGGATGATGGCATCTAAACTAGGATTTGATATATGAAAATGGATCTCGTTACAAAAAATGCCACAACGCCCATACAGACATTTGAAGAACTTCATCAAAACACTGGGATTGGACTCTGCTGAGCTCAGTAATCCAGAGAGAGGCTGCCTAGCTTGTATTCTACAAAGGCAAAAACCACCAAACAAAAATTAACTTAATTATCCTGTAACATCATTAAGTTGCAGTTAGAAAATATATGCTCTAAATCATCAGCATCATTATCACAGACATGGCCGGTGGCACTTAATTAATGAATGTTAATCAATATCTCAATTGCTTAAACTGAGAACAATAGGAATATGATTTAGCTCATATATATGTTTATTTTTCCCTCCACGTATAGTAGGAGCACCAGAATATCTGAGAATCTAGCTTGGCATCCAACATTTTATGAAAACATCATACTAAAAGTGGACAGCTATTATTATATACATTTGATGCACATCGTATCACCGTGGTACTCAACAAAAGAAGGTCTAATTTTGAACCTATACCATTGATAGTCACCATTTGGTGATTTTGGTATGATGTAGTTTTCTACTTATTAACTGATTGATTGATGGAAGCAATCATACACACACACACATAATTCCCGTGTTTTTATTTGTCGCCGCTAATGCCCTATGTCGCCGCTAAAGGCGTCGCCGCTAATACCCATAATTCTTGTAGTGAAATAACACAATTATTTTTTTCAATTTACCATATTGTTTCATTTTCCATACACACACGTACACACATGCTTTGTTGGGTAATCTTGATGGGTTATTTACCTGATCATGGGTATTTTATTTCAGGTTATGGTTTGTTTGTTTGTTTTTGTTTGATTTAGTCAATAATAATTAAAGGGTAGTTGACCGAGATTCCAGGGAGTATAACCCGTTCCTTAGGCTAGCTAGTACGTATTTTGTTTTCAGAGTTGCTGCATGTTATCACTTAGGCTTCTATTGTAAGGGGGACTTTATTCTTGAATGATAATAATAATAGAAGAGACTTTCTTCCTGCAATTCAAACTTTCAAAGGGGCTTCCTACGTAGTGTTTGCTGTATATTTGTTGTACATATTTTTTCCATATTCAGCAATGAGTTGTAGAGTTTTAAAACCTTCATCTGGTATCAGAGCGCCAGGTTCGTACCTGGTGCGTAGTAAGGAAAAGAGGGCCGATTGCATCGCTATGCAATCGAGACGTGAGGAAGAAAGCAAGTAGCAAGGTCGATCACGCGGTTTGGTGATCGCAAGAAATCGCAGCAGCAAGCAAGAATACAGAAGCAAGAAGCACAGCAGTATTATGAAGCACTAGCAAGAAGGCAGAGCAGTAGCAAGAAGCAACAGCAAGAAAGAAGCAGAAGCAGCGCAGAAGCAAGAAGCAGTAAAAAAATCGTAAGTAGCAAGAATCGCAGGAACGAAAGCAAGAGAAACAACGGGTTTTCGGAACTCGAAAGGTTAGCAAGAACATGTCAGAAAAAGCAAGTGCATCAACAGTTCGTGAGCAAGGTAGTGTCACACTTCAATGCCCAATATTGACCGAAACCAATTACTCTACATGGTCAATCTTGATTGAAACGGTGTTGAGAGCGCATGGGCTTTGGAAGACGGTAACCGGAGAAGCCGAGGACGAGAAAAGGAACTATACCACAAAGGCTATAATCTATCCCACCCTTCCGGATGATATTATTTTGCAAGTAGCCAAACACAAGGAGGCACAAGATGTTTGGGAGTCGATTCGGATTCGGTATTTAGGTACCGAACGGGTGCAAAATGCACGTTTGCAAACGCTACGTGGTGAGTTGGAAAAACTAAGGATGAAAGAGACCGAGACGATCGATGAGTTTTCCGGTAAGATAGGTGGTATAGTTGAGAAATTTAAAAGTCTTGGATCGAGTCTTGAAGAAGTGATCGTTAGAAAGTTTCTTAATTCCTTTCCAAAGAAGTATTTGCCAATTGTAGCTTCAATTGAACAATACTCCGATCTTGAAAGTATGCCATTGGAAGAAGCGGTAGGAAGGTTAAAAGCCTATGAAGATAGGCTCAAAGGCCATGATGAGAAGGAAGACGAGCAAGGTCAATTGATGTGGTCAGGTGAGCAAAGGCATGGTGAAAATAGTGGACGCGGAAGAGGACGTGGAAGAGGAGAAAGAGGACGCGGAAGAAGCTCGGGTCGAGGCGATAAGAGCAAATTTAGATGCTATGAATGTGGGGCATTTGGACACTTTGCATATGAGTGTACAAAGTGGAAAGACAAGGAAAGCGAAGCTCATTTGACTCAAGAGGATGAACCGGCTTTGTTGTGATGAGCAAAGAGGTCAAGATCATCAAGATTACGGGGGTGATTGTTGGGTAATCTTGATGGGTTATTTACCGGGTCATGG